>JAKSZT010053929.1:56656760-56694088 GCA_026826555.1 Tolypeutes matacus | reverse complement strand
TATCTATCTATCTATCTATCTATCTATCTATCTATCTATCTATCTATCTATCTATCTATATACATGCACACCCCTGTAAATGTTTCATGTGTTATCACACTTAATCCTCCTAAAGATCCTAGAAGTTACAAATAACTATCCTATTTAGAGATAATAAATCATGCTTAAAGATATTAGGTCACATTCTATATGTTAGAGAATAGGTAAGTGGTAAAATTTGGGTTAGATCTCAGATATCCCTAATTTTGCAGCTCAAGTTTTTAAAAACTCGGGTAATATAAACATAAGGTAAACATGTATTTCTGTAGTTGGAAAAAAAAGGTTATTTTAAAGAAATATATATATATATATTTTTTTAAAGATTTTATTTATTCATTCATTTATCCCCCTCTTGCTGCTTGTGCTCGCTGGGTCAGCTAACCACGCCGTGCGGGCGGGCTTGCCTTCACCAGGAGGCCCCGGGAACCGAACCCGGGGCCTCCTATATGGTAAACGGGAGCTCTACTGATTGAGCCACAGCCGCTTCCCTTTAAAGAAATATTGAGGTGGTACTTCTGGGAAGATGGTGGACTAGTAAGACATGGGAATTTCTTCTCCAGAAAAATAAGGTACAGGATAGGCTGAAACAGCCCCCCAAAAAAGATCTTCTAGGGTTTAGGACAGCAGGTGAAGGCTGCACACCACCCAGAGGAGAGAGGGACAAAAGAGGGAAATCGCTACGACAGAACTGTGAGTTGGAACCAGCAGCTGCTGCCGGCACCTTCCCCTATTCTAAAGACTCTTTAGAATTCTCAGGCCTCTGTGCCTGCAACTACAGACAAAGAGGGCTCCAGGGATCTACCACCCCAGGAAAGGGGAAAGAGGGACACAGCCTAAGGCTGACTCAGGTTCTTACCCACAAATTTGGGCTGTGGTGCCCCATGGGCCCTTCCAGGCCAGGTGGGACCACACGGTGGTTTGCCCTGGGAACCTACGAAGGACTCGAGAAATCTGACCCTCGCAATCTCCCTCTCTTCTAGCCTGGACTAATTGTCAAGGACTCCACAGGAGAGGGGAGAGACAGCCTGGGGCTGACTAGGCTTTTCACTGGCAGGTTTGGTCTGCTGAATCCCTAGAGTGCTTCCAGGCTGGGGGGGGGGCTGTGCTATTGTTTGCCTTGGAGCCTGCAAGGGGCTAAAGATATACAAACCTCCCAATCTCCTCCTCTACTAACAGGAACTGATAGTTGAGGACTCAGAGGGGAGTGGAAATTTTTCCTAGCTGGGAAAAGGGAAGGGGCTGCCAGAGAAGACTGGAGAACTGTCTCAGAAAGTTTGAATTACAAGGCTCTTAGCCCACAGACAGGAAGCTCTATCACATTGATCTGGTCTGTGTCACAACAAATACACTCGGACTAGGCATTGAATTGAGAGCTGCCAAAAAGTGCCATCTCCTGGCAGACAAAGGAAGTTCACATAAGAAAATTAAAAATAAGTAGAGGCTTTTCCTGGCTTTATTGTCTCCCTGCCCAAGGCCCTAGGAAGCGACTCTACAACCAATTACTGAGTCCAGTGCCCATTTTTGAGCAACCAGCAGGACAATCCTAACAATCCAGGTGGAGCCAAAAATCAAAGAGCTGTGGTAACTCACAGCCTCCTGCCACTAAATCCCTATAAAAGAGTAAGAGATTGAGCATCTGAGTAAATTACATCCTAACCAGATGCCTAAACAGCAGCAAAAAATCATGAGCCATACTAAGAAAATAGAAGACATGGCCCAAGAAAAGGAATACATCAAAGTCCCAGAAGAGATGCAGAATTTGAGAGAACTAATCAGCAAGATGGGCACAAATTTCCAAAATCAAATTAATGAGTTGAAAGAAATATAGTTAAAGAGATAAATGACATTAAGAAGACACTGAGCGAACGCAAAGAAGAATTTGAAATCCTGAACAGAAGAGTAAAAGAGTTCATGGGAATGAAAGACACAATAGGTAAGATCAAAAACACATTTGAGGCATACAACAGCAGACTCGAAATGATAGAAAAAAGAATAAGTGACACCGAAGATAGAGCAGCTAAAATTGAAGAGAGAAAAGAACAGAGAGAGGAAAGAATAGAAAAAATTGAGCAGGGGCTCAGAGAGTTGAATGACAACACAAAACTCAACAACATATGTGTCATGGGAGTTCCAGAAGGGGAAGAGAAGGGAAAAGGGGCAGAAAGAGTATTTGAGGAAATAATAGCTGAAAATTTCCCAACTCTCATGAAAGAAATGTACTTACATGTCCAAGAAGCACACAGTACCCCAATCAGAATAAATCCAAATAGACCTATGCCAAGACACATACCACTCAGAATGTCAAATATCAAAGATAAAGAGAAAATTCTCAGAGTAGCAAGAGAGAAGCAAATGAACACATACAAGGGACATCCAGTAAGACTTAATGCAGATTTCTCTTCAGAAATCATGGAGGCGAGAAGACAGTGGTATGACACAATTAGAAAACTGAAAGAGAAAAACTGCCAGCCAAGAATTTTTTATCCAGTAAAACTGTTCTTCAAATACGAAGGTGAGTATAAAATATTCACAAACAAAAACTAAGAGAGTTTGCAAAAAAGAATCCACTTTTGCAGGAAATATTAAAGGAAGCCTTAGAACCTGAAAGCAAAAGACAGGAGAGAGAGGCTTGGAGGAGAGTATAGAAGAAAGAATAGCAGAAAGGATAACCAAAAGAATAAAAAGAGAGACAAAAATAAGATGACATATGAAAACCAAAGAATAAAATGGAGGAAGTAAATAGTGCATTTACAGTAATACCATTGAATGTGAATGGATTAAACTCCCCAATCAAAAGATGCAGGCTGATAGAATGGATAAAAAAACATGAGCTATCCATATGCTACTTAGAAGAAACTCACCGTTAGACCCAGGGATACAAACCGGCTGAAAGTGAAAGGTTGGAAAATGATACTCCACGCGAATAGTAACCAGAAAAGAACAGGGGTAGCTATACTAATATCAGACAAAACAGACTTTAAATGCAAAAAAGTTATAAGAGATACAGAAGGCCATTATATATTAATAAAAGGGATGATCCACCAGGAAGATATAACAGTCATAAATATCTACGCACCTAACCAGGGTGCCCAAAAATATATGAGACAAACTCTGGCAAAACTGAAGGGAGAAATAGACATTTCTACAATAATTGTTGGAGACTTCAACACCCCCCTCACATCATTAGATAGAACAACTAGACAGAAGATGAACAGGGAAACAGAGAACTTGAACAATATGATAAACAAGTTAGACCTAACAGACATATACCGAATACTGCGTCCAAACTCAGTGGGTTATACATTCTTCTCAAGTGCCCATGGATCTTTCTCCAGAATAGACCACATGTTAGGTCACAATTCAGCTCTCAATAAATATAAAAAGATTGAAATTATACAAAGCACTTTTTCAGATCATAATGGAATGAAACTAGAAATCAATAATAGGATAAAAGTAAATTCGCAAATGTGTGGAAACTGAACAACACACTCCTAAATAATCAGTGGGTCAAAGAAGAAATTGGAAGTGAAATCAGTAAATATATTGAGACAAATGAAAATGAGAACACAATGTATCAAAACTTATGGGAAATAGCGGAGGCAGTCTTGAGAGGGAAATTTATAGCCCTAAATGCCTATATTAAAAAAACAAGAAAGAGCTAAATTCAAAGATTTAACTGAACAACTAGAGAAACTAGAAAAAGAACAGCAAACCAATCCCAAAGCGAGCAGAAATAAATGAAAATGAGAACAGAAAAACAATAGAGAAAACCAACAAAACCAAAAGCTGGTTCTTTGAGAAGATCAATAAAATTGACAACCCCCTAGCTAGACTAACAAAGAAATAAAGAGAGAAGATGCAAATAAATACAATCAGAAATGAAAGGGGGGAAGTTACAAATGACCCCACAGAAATAAAAAGAATCATAAGACAATATTATGAGAAACTATATGCCAACAAACTAGACAACCTAGATGAAATGGACAAATTTCTAGAAACACACAACCAACCTACACCGACACTACAATAAATACAAGAACTTAACAAACCAATCACATTTAAGGATATTGAATCTGTCATCAAAATCTCCCAGCAAAGAAAAGTCCAGGACCAGATGGCTTCACAGGTGAATTCTACCAAGCATTTCGAAAAGAATTAACACCAATCCTCTTTAAATTCTTCCAAAAAATTGAAGAGGAGGGAAAATTACCCAACACATTTTATAAAGCCAACATCACCCTAATACAAAGCCAGATAAAGATTCTACAAGAAAAGAAAATTACAGACAATCTCTCTAATGAACACAGATGCAAAAATTCTCGACAAAATACTTGCAAATCAAATCCAACAGCATATCAAAAGACTTATACATCACGACCAAGTGGGATATATTCCTGGTATGCAAGGCTGGTTCAACATAAGAAAATCAATCAATGTAATACACCACATTAACAAACTGAATGAAAAAAAACCACATGATCATCTCAATAGATGCAGAAAAGGCATTCGACAAAATTCAGCATCCTTTTTTGATAAAAACCCTTCAAAAGATAGGAATAAAAGGAATATTCCTCAATATGATAAAAGGCATATATGAAAAACCCACAGCCAACATCATACTCAAAGGGGAAAGGTGAAACCTTTCCCTCTAAGATCAGGAACAAGACAAGGATGCCCACTGTCCCCATTGTTATTCAACATTCTACTAGAAGTTCTAGCTAGGGCAATTAGAACAAGGGAAAAAAAAAAAAAGGCATCCAAATAGGAAAAGAGGAAGTAAAACTCTCACTGTTTGCGGATGACATGATCCTGTACTTAGAAAATCCTGAAGTATCCACGACAAAGCTACTTGAACTAATAAATGAGTTCAACAAAGTAGCAGGATACAAGATCAACACGTAAAAACCAGTAATGTTTTTGTACACTAGTACTGAACAACCTGAGGAGGAAATCGGGGAAAAATTCCATTTTCAATAGCAACAAAAAGACTCAAATACCTAGGAGTTAATTTAACCAAAGAAGTATAGGACCTATATGCAGAAAACTACAAAACAATGCTAAAAGAAACTTGAAAAGACCTATACAAATGGAAAGACATTCTGTGTTCATGGATTAGAAGAATAAATATCGTGAAGATGTCAATCTTGCCCAAACTGATTTATAGATTCAATGCAATACCAATCAAAATGCCAACAGCTTACTTTACAGAATTAGAGAAGGCAATTACCAAATTCATCTGGAAGGGTAAGTGCACCAAAATAGCCAAAAGCATTCTGAAAAAGAAGAGCAATGTGGGAGGAATTTCACTGCCTGAACTTAACATATTACAAAGCTACAGTGGTCAAAACATCATGGTACTGACATAAAGATAGACACATCAATCAGTGGAATAGAATTGAGCATCCAGAAATAAACCCTCACCTATACAGTCAACTGGTTTTTGACAAACCTACCAAACCCATGCTAACGGGAAAAAACAGTCTCTTCAACAAATGGTATTGGGAGAACTGGATATCTATAACCAAAAGAATGAAATAGGACCCTTATCTCATGCCCTATAAAAGAATCAACTCAAAGTGGATGAAAGATCTAAATATAAAAGCCAGGACCATAAAACTACTAGAAGAAAATGTAGGGAAACATCTTCAAGACATTCTAGTAGGTGGTGGTTTCTTGGACCTTACACCCAAAGCACATGCAACAAAAGAAAAAATAGATAAATGGGACCTCCTCAAAATTAAACACTTTTGCACCTCACAGGACTTTGTCAAAAGGGTGAGAAGGCAGCCAACTCAATGGGAAAAAATATTTGGAAATCACATATCTGATAAGCGTTTAATATCCAGGATATATAAAGAGATGTTACAACTCAACAATAAAAAGACAAACGACCCAATTTAGGAATGTTCTTCTTCATACTGAGCTACAATCTGTGCCCAACACATAAATGTGAGCCTTTGACCCTATTCCTGCCTTCAGAAGCTATATAGATTTCTTTTTCTATATTTCTTTTTCCAGTCTCTTAGGAATTTGCTTTTAATTTTCTCTCTGCTAACCATCCCAGTTTCCTCTACAATTCCTCTGGGAAAGTAATTTCTTGAGACCATTTTCAATCCTGATTACCCTCTTTAACAGTCCTCTTTGAAAAGCAGAGCCCAGAAGTAACATAATCCAGAAGAATTCTGACCAACCCATGGTAGAGAACAATTCCCTCTCCTAAACTGCCGACTTTGCTGTTACTGCCAAAAGTGCTGTTTTTAGAAACAGGTGACTCATGCTGAGTAGTCGAGATTGTGGTCATCTAAAACTCTGAACTGTAATGATGTAGGTTGCCTTCATTCTCTTTTTTTCATAGAACCAAAATAATCTTTCAAAAACCAAAATCCCTGTTGACTTCTACCTTAATTATTTAGGCCCATCATTCCAGCACTTGCAAACCTTTTAGAATACTAGTTTTATCTTTCACCATTATCTTTCCTTCCAAGTTTCATGCCATCTACAAGTATTATAAGCTTTGACATGTGGTTTGCAAATATAAGCCTCCCTCCATGGATTCATTATTCATAATTCTCCATTCCATCACTTCATAATTTCATCTAACCCACCTGATCTACTGCTTGGAGAAGAAAGAACATTAATATTTTGATCTGCTTGAGTGGGGAGGATTGCAGGAGTAGGGCATTGAAATCACTTTTCCAGAGGAATTGTAGAGGAAACTGGAATGTTTAGCAGAGTGAGTATTAAGAGTAAACTCCTAGAAGACTTGTAAAAAAAATACATTTTCCTCTTTTGTCTTTCTTTTCCTGTATCTCTGATTTCTTCATTCTTTCACTTAATTAACTGGACATTCTGGCCTCACACGTGGCCCTTTTTTCTGTGTGTTCCCTCTGCTACAGGGAAAACAACCCCATTGTCTTTTTTGGGATTCCTTTGCCTTCAGCCCCATGTGTGCAACCCTGGCCAAGTCGGAGCTTGCTCCCAGAGGCTCTGCCACCTGAAGAACGTTAGCCCCTGTGCAAGTGAAGTGTTTTCTTGTGTGCTTGTTAGCATTTGGCAAAGGAGGAGACTCTCAGAATTTCTTCAACACACTCAGACCAATTTATTTTCTGCCTCCTCCAGAATTACTCAAATACCAGATGAGTGCTTAAACAAAATTCAAACATAAAGTCTATGCCTGTTTGAGATGAGGAGAAAAAGAAATCATTAGCAGTCCTCAGCAGACATCACACATTAATCTCAGCATTACTTCATCTATAACCAAATGAACATTGCTGATAATAAATAAGAAAGGTGTCCTAAAGGCTATTTTATTTTTTTATTTTTTTAATTTTATTTTTTTTTAAGATTTTATTTATTTATTCATTTATCCCCCCTCTTGCTGCTTGTGCTCGCTGGGTCAGCCAACCACGCCGTGCGGGCGGGCTTGCCTTTACCAGGAGGCCCCGGGAACCGAACCCGGGGCCTCCCATATGGTAAACGGGAGCCCTACTGATTGAGCCACAGCCGCTTCCCTAAAGGCTATTTTAAAACACAAATTAACCAATCATCCATTGTCCATTTGGAAAATGACTAGTGTAAACAGCTTTGGGGGAATCAAAGAATTTGTGATAGATATTCTGCAGAACAGCTCTGTGATGGATAATATGCCATCTCTTGCCTCATCAAAACCTTTCACCTGGAAGTAGTTAATATATCACAATCAAATAAGGCCATGAAAGAAAACTTCCAATGTTTATCCCGAGTGATTTTACTTGAAAAAAAAAAAGGGATGAATTTCTCATAAACAAGTAGACCTATACTCAAGTGTGGGAAGAGGTTGAGTAATGGTTTAATAAGTTGGATATTTTAATTACTGATTTTTTTCTTTTTATGTTCAACTGCCTCACATGGGCAAATCAAATCTGGCAGTAGGTCATTAACCCTCATTTAAAGAAAACTGTCTTGAACACAACTTCATTACTCCATAGTTACCTTATGAAAGAAAAGGAATAGCTCTGAAGCCAAGAGAACCTTTGTAAATCCAGGGAGGCAGAGATAATCGCAGCTCAGGAAAGGGTGGCAGGTGGCTGAAGGTTACCTTGCTTTAATATTTCAGAGAGAATCTCAAGATCCCAAATTAACTGGTACCATAAACCCATAATCTAGAGAATGATAGGAAACAGTAGGTCAGTATCCAAAAATCTAAAGGTAAGAATGAGTTTGAGTCTCCTGACAATGAACTTTAAGACTCATTCATTCATTCAGTAAGTATAAGAAACAATATATTGAGGGAGTGTAATATGTCAAAACATCTTTTAGCACAACACTGTCCTTATAACTTTGAATGAATCACATCTTCTCTGAGTCCAAATTTCACCATTCAGGTATCAACCACCAACCTCCTGGAATAGATAGGAGATTTCTGAGACTCCAGCACAGTGACTGACTGGATGCTCAATGAACTTTCCTCCCTTCCCCTGAACATTTAGGCCTCTCTTTTTCCCAAGTAATTTGTAATAATGTGGAATAAGTTCTACTTCTTAATAAAAATTTTCTCCCTACAGTCTTGGGTCAATAAGAATTGTAAGTGATCTGTTTGCAGATGAAATTAAAGTATTTACATGTTATTACAACTGGTCAAATATTTTTGCAAGGTATTCTACCAAGCCCAAGGATGCCATTCTTTGCCAAATAGCATTCCAAGCCTTGCTGACTGCAGCACATGCAAATTCACACTCTGAGTCTTTTTGTTTCATAGCAAACATGAAGAGTAACTTCTTTTTTTTCAGTGTTTTTCAATATGAGAAAAATCTTGTAAACCAATTTTCTAAAATATATAGAATGTATAAATTTTTCCAAGTATCAGTGTATGCATGGATTTTCAACTAGTATGATATATTAAAAGCTAGACCCAAGTGAAATGAAAGATAATTTTGTAGCTTGAAAGTGGTTGTAGTATGCCTTCTGATTATGCTCCAAATTTGAAATAATTTTGAAAAACAACTGGAGGACACATTATTTTGGAACAGCTAAAGCCATTTACCAAACTGTTTGTTACTTCATTAATCCAATTATTTAGGCAATAAATATTAATGAACACCTACTGTTTGTCAGGTCTGTGCCTGTGACTACAAAGGAAACTATAGAGTCCCTAACATCAAGAAGTTTTCTCTGATGAGGAGAAAGATATGTAGACAAATACAGTACCATAAGTAATTGCTACAGGAGAAGGTGTTCCAAGAGCAGTGGTGGACTATGAGAAAGATCAGTTAAGTCTACCTGGGAACCGGGGGAGCCTTTACAGAGGTGAGCTGAGAACAGAAGGATGAATGGGAGATTGCCAGGTAGATGAGCAGGACGAAGATGTTGACAGTGAGAACAGAATGAGAAAACCATGGATGACTGGGAGCATGGAGAGGTCAGGGAACAGGGAACTAGTATGTAGCACTGTTAAAGCATACATTAAGTAGAAAGGAGGAATAGGAAGGGGAAGTAAGAAAAGAAGCTGAATAGATATAGAGAAGCCAGATGATATGGACCTTGTATGAGACAAAAGTATGCCAACGCTTTCCCATTTTACTGAATAATTTGGAATAGAGACGGTCCATAATCAAATAAGTATGCTAAAAAAGACCAAAGATATTGTGATTCTTTTGTTTACAAGTTACAGAAATGGCACACACAGATATTACAGGCCCTTTGTTTCTAGAGGTTTTAATGATTCTTGTTGTAATAGAGTTCAGGGATGCCAAAAGAAATATTTTAACTAAATGATAGAGTATCAGAATACAATAGGAGCCTGTAAGCAGATTTTTAGTTAATAGGTTTTTAATAGGCTGTGATGCAATTCTTAATGGAGAAGATTTAATTATAAAAGAGAGCCTGCCTCTAATGGAAATTTGGCTGGGTGTGTTTTTATTGCTCAGTGAATTAAAGGATTTATATAGGTAGGATTACATTGTTGAGATTCTTGGAGAAAACCACATACACAACAATGGAAACTTTCCACTCATTTTCTTTATCTCTTGCAGCAAAGCAGTGAATGTGCCAGAAATAAATTTCACTTAAATTGAGCCTAATTTTTATAATTTCAGGGGTTAAGCATCTGAAAGGCCAGAATGAATCAGCAGTCCCTGAAGAAGAAGAAGGCGTAAATGAAAGAGATGAGCAGGGGGACCATTAATTACGGGTCGGCAGCAAGACGGCTTCTTGGGAATAACAGAACTATTAACTTTTCTGAATACTCCATGGAACGCCACTGCTTAACTTCCAGAAGCATTCTCCATCTTTGCACTTTATACTCATACAGTAGTAATACACCTTCTGAGAAGCCCTGACCCAATTTCAAAACTAAGTAAAAAACTGCTCCATATTATTTCTAATCAAAGAATAAACATTTATTTTATAGTGATTTTTCTTTTTAATGACTTAGAAATTTGCAAATATGTGAGTGTTCTAACTTTAATACTGCCACAGCTTAATCCCTGATGTTCTACTGATATGATTTGCTTTCTAAGTTCAAATGTAAATAGCATCATTTTAAGAGTAAACAATAAACATTAAATACATTTAGACGTGTGTGTGTTGGGGTTTAACTTAAAGAGAAATATTTAATGAAAAGTGGACTTTTAGGTTAAGATCAGCATTTATCATGTCTGTATAAAGGACAGTACACAGTATTTATTTCAAAAGGATGAAAAAATGCCAGATTTGTTGATTTGAACACCCACATTATATTAGCCTTAAGGTATTAAATGTCTCTTTCTTTCCAACAAGATAGTAATGGTTACTTCAAGAATGACAGAATTCTGTTCATTCTCTAAACTGTGAGAGATGTATTGCCCAACATTCTCCTCTGGTTATTAAGAAAAATAGATACTGAAACTAAAATAAAATATGCTAAATTTGTCCTCTATGCCCCTGCATTTATTTATTGCTATTACTTGAACAGTAATATTTCCTATTGCATCTTAATGAAGTTTATAAACACTTTATAAACCTGCTATGTCATAAAATAAGTTCCATTAATTCATGCATATATTCACTAATCCATTAATTCAATGAATGACTATTTTTTATGAGCTTATCCTTAGGAAGGCACTCTGCTAGAGATTATGAAAATGAAAGATAATTCCTCCCTTATAGAACTGGCAGAAAAGATAAAACTCAAGTATAAGACAACGCTTTCCAAGTCAGTATGTATTGAATATGGATTTTCGATAATTCAAAGTTCTGGCCTTCTGAACAACAGTAATTAATCTGTCATGGTACTTGATTGCAAAGTTTCAACACCACAAAATTTAGTATGGATGAAAGAATGCCCAACTTGGTATCAACACTGATATTATTAGTGAGGTTCAAATGTTTCGTGGAAGAAAAAAAATAAAGATTTCTCAAAAGCCTGTAAATAGGGAAAGTAAGACAGGAAGAAAGAAATCGAATGTGAAATCCTATTGTGGGATTTTTGATATATCAAGATTCAAAGAAGTAAAATGATGGTTTTTAATTTGAACATGAGTTATATGACCCTATAAGAGAATTCAGTAGAGATAAAAATCACTTTTCTAAGTATATTTTCCCCAAGGATATAAATGCAAAACTCATTAATAAGTAGTACTATGAGTCTGAATGTTACTCTATTTCCAAACTTCTTACCCCTCTCCTTCCTTTTTTCCCTCCCTCCCTCTCGTTTTCTCTCTCACTCTCTTTTTCTCTGTTAAGTTTCCACACCACCTGCTATGGCTGTTTGTTTGACTTCCTACGTTTCTCTCTACTTAAAACCTGATTAAGGCACATATTTTCGTAAGTGATTTTGAAATATTTGTGTTTGGAAAACATCCCGACATCCCCCTGAGATTATCTGAGGCACCCTGAGGTGCTAAAAAATAAAGTTTCCCTTCCTTTTCACTGAACAGACACTTTTATAATTGTTTTTCAAAAAAATTCAGAGAAACAAAAAAGAAACCAAAGCTTTTGTTATTTTGTACCATCATTTGGGAAAATAAACAGTATGGATTCTGGATTCTTCTATTCTGTTCTCCACTCTCAAAACACAGAGTTCAAAATTAAAAGCTTAAATTTTCCTCGGGAAATGTGTTGGCTTTCTCAGAAATTTGAAGAAAACCAGCTGGGATAATGGCTTTTCAGTTGCCTTTTCACACAATTATAGTTTATAACAAAAAGTTTTTCAAGACAACAATGTGGCTTCAGTTTGGCTATTACGTGGGTAAAGAAATGTTCTAACCAGAAGAAAATTAAAATTCTATTTCCAGACCACTTTTGTAGTATAATAAAATGATTAGTAGATGGGCTTTGAGTCACTCTGATTTGATTTCAAATTCAGTCTCTACCAGCTTTTAGACTCAATTTCTCCATTTTAAAAACAGGGTTGCCGTGAGTCAGAATTAAATGAGGTAAGATCTCAATGCTTAGTGAACATTCAACAATTGTTAAGTATTGTTAGAGTTAGGACCATCTTATCAAATGCATGATCCTCTTCAACATTATAGACCACAGACTGATCACTACCCATTTCTGAATAATTCAAGCTGTGCACCAAACCAACCAAAGAGCTCTAATTGTTATTTCTCGTGTTAATCTCGCTTTCCCTTACAGCTTCACCTCTTTTTACACCTCTGAAATCTCCAGATAAGTTTAATTCCTTTCACGTTTCATAGTCATTCAGATATTGAAGAATACTCTGATGTCATCTCCTAAGTGGTCTCCATTCTGGATTCAACCATGACCAATTACCTCCAAAACTTTCTCGTCATCCTGGCCACTTGCTTCTTCATTTGTTTATTGCTGAATGTAAGAAAGTTTCTGTCAGGTGGATGAACTAGGGGTAATTTTCTTATTCTTCTATACATGAGTGTAGCAGGGAAGAGCAGAATTCTAGGCCAATGTTCTTTCTACTGTACAATAATTTTGTGATCCTTTTTTCTTCCCAGAGTTGGTGAGAGCAAGTGTCTGTATAAAATACAAATTCCAAGACTAACTTCTGTCTTAAAAATATGTTCAGCATCCACTTTTAATTGTAATTCAATCTATGCCAATGTTTCTATATTGTAGAAAATAAGATGAATGTAAGTTGACCAGGGACAAATTATTTTTATAGTTATAAATACTGTTACAATATGTATTAGAAAAATGTACAAATCCAGCAACCCTCAAACCACATTTTTATAGCTATTATTGCTTCTGAAGTGGCAAGTTTAAAGTGTGAGTATATTTAAAGTAAATTTAAAGAAAAATAATAGAGGTGATATCCAAAAACTGACAAAAATATTCAATTGGCTGAAGGTTTGGAAGCTCCGATTTCAAATATTGCCATAGCAAATAAATTTAAATATTGTAGAGTTTGCTTAATTGCAATATGAATTTATGAATACATAAATAAACCACTTATATTGCATTAGTTTTAAAAGACCAGTCTAGTTCTTCAGTTACATCTAAAAAGCAAATAGTTTAAAAAACTGTTTAATTATGGGAAAAGCATGTCTACTGTCTACAATCAAGTGTTTATGCTCACATGTAAATATGAGTATTTGCTTTCCCTGAAGTAGGGGACTAGGGCAAGAAATGCCCTTACTTGTTTTCTAAGTCTTTGATTCCAAAACCATTTCTCAATGCTCCAGCAGGTGTATTACTTAATAACAATGTCTTTGTTGCTGAAATATGGTATCTGTTAAAGAAAATAAATGATTAGCTCTCATAATGTCATAACATTCTTTGAAAAGGAAGAACAGTGGAAAGAGAAAGGGAAAGAATCTACAGCAGACAAGTAAAGCATTCCCAGAAACCTTCAACCAATGTCTCCTGGGCCAGAACTGTGTCACGGGGCCACCTCTAGGTACAAGAGCTAAATATTTTTAACTGGTATTTGCCCTTTCCCCAGTTGAATTAGAGTTCTCTTAGTAAGGCAGAAATGATGCATGGATGTTGGCTGGATAAACAGAATTCAGGGATTTTTGTCTTCCCCGCGATATCTAAAGGAAGCACAGACTCAGTTATAGAGGTCAAGTAGTTGAAAACATTAATATTCACTAGTTATATTGCCACTTAAAAATGCATAAATTAGGTAATGTTTATGATAGACCTGTAGCTGGATTGAGCAATTTAGATAGCCTTAATTATTCTATACTATTTTTCATAGGAAATGTGATATAGTTAAATAAAAGTATACTTTAGAAACAGAAGACCAAAATTCTGGTTCATGGTTCAAAAAATATACATGAATGTCTATGATAGGTTAGGCATTGTTTTAGGTGCTGGGAATAAGGTGTCAACAAGATAGTTAAGGTCCTTAAATCCAGGGGTATATACACTCGTGTTTCAAGACTGTCAACGCACACATAAATGAATAAATAAATGAGATATTTCAGATAGTGATAAATACCTGAAAGAAAATAAAACAAAGGTATGGGGCAGAGGATGGCTTCTCTTTATCATAGCTATGTGACATTGGACAAGTCCTTTAATCATTCTGGGAACCAGTTTTCTGAACAATAAGTATGGGAGATGGGCAGATGATTTGGTGAAACCTCTTCGAGCTCTAAGGCCTATGCTTTCCCCCTCTAATTCTCTTTCAGAAACTACAGGCAAGCAGCAAAGGAGAAAAGAAGTAACATGAATACGTGGAAAACAGCAGCATTAGGGGAAGATGGGGGCAGAAGAAGAAAAGGGTATCCTTGTATGTTTGTATGACAGCTAACAGAATAAAACTGGTTGTGCTAAAAAGACACACATATGCATCGTATGTATTCGCATTGGCATTGAAACCAATAAATAATGTTTCTGACTTGACATTTGCCCTTAGAATATAACCTAAAAAATGGTGACCAGGTTTTTTAATTTGTTTGTTGTTGGCTTTTCTTTTTTAAGATTTAAAAGTCCTGTTAGGAAAAATTCCACCCTACAAATCACTAATTGGATAATTTATTTTATTCTATCATGCAAGCTTTGTTGCTTTTAAGTGTTGCATACCAGATTTTTCCCTGTAGAGAGATTTATGTGGCATGGTATTAAATTCTCTGGAACACTTCCATTGGGTCCTGGAGTAGCTATTTTATTTTTCTCCTCCAGATGCAAAACAGGTTGATAACAACCAGAAGCTGAATCAGTGCTATGCTCCTACTTGAGCTTGGAAAAATACCAACACAAAACAAACACCACCACCACCACCTCCTCCTTCAACTCCATCACTATGTGCTATTTGTTCCCTGCTGGACTGTCTTCTGAAGCACTTTAGATATTGTATATATAAACATTAACATCTTCATCAGAAATTGTTCCTTTGCTTTATATATTTTTTTCTAATCATTTTAGTACACAATTGCCAAGTTCTTCTTTTGGATTTCATTTATTTCTCTGTATGACTAAAAGGAAGACTTGAATTTGGGTGAATTTTTTTTTTTAAACAACAGAAATTTATTCTCTCACAGGTCCAGAGCCCATAAGTTCAACATCAGTTTCACCGGGCTGAAATCAATATGTTAGCAGGGCTGTGCTCCCTCTGGAGACTTTAAAGGAGAATACTTCAGGTGAATTTTAAGTGATTCAGTTTGTTTTTCTAACATCTAGAATCTGAGCCTTCTCTTACAGCGGGGAGACTTTCAAATATATTTCCTTTGTTTTTACTTTGCTTTTTAAAAAATTCCATTATATTTATTTCTTCTTTTCTTTCTTTTCAAATTCCATTGGGGTTTTTTGGTGGTGATGTTTTGTTTTGTTTGCTTTTTTTAAAGGAGGTGCCAGGGATTGAACCCAGGAACACACTCATAAATGGGAAGCAGGTACTCAATCACTGAGCTACATCCACCCCCTTCCACTGGTTTTTTCAGTCAATTTAGTTCCACAAATATAAACTAGTATGTGCCAACTACTAGTTTAAGCATCAGTTATAAAACAAATGGCTATGGCCACTACCACCATGCTAGTAAATATTTGATCAGTTCTTTATAATTAATAAAAATGGTTTTGCCTATGTTATCTCAGTTGATAATCACTCTAAACATGCATGACAGGTAGGATTCATTTTATAGATAAAGAAACTATAGTCCAAAGAAAATAATTGGTCCTAAACGAACTGATAAAGCAATAACCCTTCTACTACCTTTTGATCTATTTGAGAAGTTGTGTTAGTTTGTAGGCTAGAAAAGCCCATCCTTCTCAGGAACAATTGACTTTCATGTTTTTAGTGTACCATAGTGTCTTAGAGATTGACTTAAAACTAAACTTTCTAAATTTCCGATATAAAGCTTAGAGGGATGATGATGTTGCCAATGACGTCGGGGTAGAAAGGAGAGCCTGAGTTCTACTTTAATTCTTTGGCATTGTCTTCAAACTAAGATGACTTGTAAGAAATAAAAGAAGCAAATTTGAATCACTCTTTAAAATATTTGACTCATGTAAAAAATGTTTCATGTTTGTATAAACTATACTATAAAAAGAAATCTTTAAACGGCATCAACACGGTGATGTAAGACATCCATTAGAAAAATCTCCCCTCAGAAAAAACTAATAAAAGGACAAATCGTACTTGCTTGGAACTCTGGAGCATGACAGAGAGTGAAGAAGGAATCCACAATCACTGAATCAAAGAAAATGAAAAAAAAAAAAAGGTGGAAGATCGGTGATTCAGACCTGCCAATATAGAGTCATTCCTGTCACGCAGTCCGCGACTTAGGAATCACACAGGGGCAGCATGGCTTGAGAATTTCCTGCCTTGGAGGCAGACCACAGAGCTACTCACATTAGCAAGTTAGAACCCCAAGCATATCCAGGCACAGGGACCCAAGTTCTCAGAGATGCAGGACATAACACAAGTGGCCAGCAAATCCTGTGCATACAAAAAGACCTCCAGGAAATAAAAGGGACCTCAGCAGAACTCTTGGCAAGAGGTATACATACTCAACCCAGTCTCTGATTGCTGGATCACCTAAACAAAAAACAGATCTTTTTGAGCAATGACCCTATCTGGCTCCCTGGGGCAGGCTAGCCTAAGGGGAATTACTGGAGCCAAAAAAAGTCTCACAGGAAAAAAAAAATAGCATGTGTGGGTGTGTGGGGGGGTTGGAAAGCATACTGAAAAGAGGGCACTGAGTCAGAGTAAGAAGTTAAGCAAATTAGAGGAACTGGGAAGAAAAGTGTGCACAAAAACAAACAGAACAGATTGGTGTTCCCCGAAAAGTAACAGAGGAAAGGAAGGTTTCTCCTGGAGATGAAACAATTGCACATAAAAAGGTAATCTTAAAAGTTATACTATATGTCCAGACAAGACACAGGTACAGAAGGTCTGAGAAATCTAACAAACATGTGCTCCTTTAAAGGTTCAGTATGTTAGACCAAGCATAGAAAAAGAGCCTTAACACACAGCCAATCTATAATAAAACCCTAGGCAAGAGGGAGAAACTGACCTTCAGAGTGAGCACATCAAAATAATCATCACATCAAAATAATCAGATGCACAGACATCAGCAAAAAATTATGTCATATTTAGACCCAGGAAGATATAGTTCAGTACAGGGAACAAATTAAAATTTTGGAGGAGACACAGAATTTGGAACAACTAATCAAAGAATTTCAAACAAATATCCCAAATCATTTCAAAGAGATGAAGGAAATATGGATAGAAATAAACTAACAGTGGATTTAGAGCTAAAGGATATTAAGAAGACAATGTGTGAGCAAAAAGAATTAGAAAGTTTAAAAAGAAACATAATAGAAATTATGGGGATGAAAGGCACAATAACGGAGATTTAAAATACATTAGAGACTTGCAACAGCAGATTCGAACAGACAGAAGAAAGAATCAGCAAAGCAGAAGACAGGACAATGGAAATCATACATTCAGAAGAAAAGATAGAGAAAAGGCTAGAAAAAATTGAGCAATGTTTCAGGCACCTGAGTGCCAGCATGAAGCACACAAACGTATGTATCATGGGAGTCTTAGAAGGAGAAGAGAAGGGAAAAGGGGCATAAAGAAAATAGTTGAAGAAATAATGGTCAAAAATTTCCCAACTCTAATACATGATATAAAAATACATGTCCAAGAAGCACAATACACTCCATACCGAATAAAAACCCTAACTGATCTTCTCTGAGACACATATTTATCAAAATGTTAAATGTCAAAGATAAAGAGAGGATTCTGAAAGCATTAAGAGAAAAAGAGATTTGTCATTTACAAGGGATCCTCAATAAGACTAAATGCCAATTTATCATCAGAAACCATGGAGGCAAGAAGGTAGTGGTTTGATATATTTAAGCTACTGAAAGTGAAAAATCTGCCAGCCCCAAATTCTTTATCCAGAAAAACTGTCCTTTGAAAATGAGACAGAATTTAAAACACTCACAGATAAACAGAAACAAAGAGTTCATCACCAGAAGACCTTCTCTACAAGAAATGATGAAGGGAGTTATTTAGATTGAATGGAAAAAACAGGATAGAGTGTCTTGGAGCAGTGTGAAGAAGTGAAAAATCTTCAGTAAAGGTAAACATTTAAATGGGTAAATGCAAAACCCAATAGTACTGTATACTCAATATATAACTCTCTTTAATTCCTATAAGAGTTAGAATACAATTGAATAAGAAATAGTCATATTTCCTGATACTGGACACACAAAATATAAGGAGGTAATGTGGGGGAAAAAAAACATCATAAAGAGAGGAAACAAAAGAATATGGGAGGCGGAGGGGAAAGCAGATGTAGCTCAAGTGATTAGGCTCCTGCCTACCACATGGGAGGTCTATGGTTCAGTTCCTGGTGCCTCCTAAAGAAGACTGAGCTGGCACAATGGGCAGGCACAGCAAGCTGACACAACCAGATGACGCAACAAGAGACACAAGAAGAAAAACATAATAAGAGACACAACAAAGCAGGGAACAGAGGTGGCGTAAGCAATTAGGCGCCTCCTCCCACATCAGAGGTCCTGGGTTCAGTTCCTGGTACCTCCTAAAGAAACAAGTGCAAAACAACAGGGGGTGTGGGAGAGATAAATAAATAAAATAAATCTTTTATAAAAAGATATGAGAGCAGAGAACATGTATGCTATTGAAGTTAAGTTGGCATCTTTTCAAATTTGTAAGTTATAGGCTTACATTGTGTAATATAAACCCCAGAGTAATAACAAAGTATTTAAAAAATATACAGAAATGGAAATGAGAAAGGGATCCTTCAAATGCATCACAAAAGATCAAATAAATAGAAAAGGAGGATGCAATAAAGGAAAAGAGACAAAAAAGATATGACATAACCAAAGGACAAAATGGCTGAAGTAAGTACTGCCTTTACAGTTATAACATTCAATATTAATGAATTAAACTTCCCAATCAAAAGACATAGATTGGCAGAATGGATATAAAAGCATGCTCCAACTATATGTTATTTACAAGAGACTCACCTTATACCCAAAGACACAAATAGTTTGAAAATGAAAGGATGGAAAAAGATAATCCATGCAAATAGTAACCAAAAGTGAGCTGGGGTAGCTATACTAATATTGGTCAAAAAAGGCTTTAAGTCAAAAGCTGTTCCAAGACACAAAAAGGATACTATTATTACTAAAAGGGTCAATTCACCAAGAAGAAATAACAATCATAAATATTTATGCACCAAAACATGGAGCCCCAAAATACATGAGGCAAACACTGGCAAAACTGAAGGGAGAAATAGATGTCTCTATAATAATAACCAGAGACTTCAATACAGCACTCTAATATCTGGACAGAGGATAAATAAGGAAAAGAGAGTTTGAATAATATCAGAAATTAACTAGACCTAACACAGACATTTATAGAGCATTACACCCCAAAACAGCAGATATACATTCTTTTCAAGCACTCATGGATCCTTCTCCAGGATAGACCATATGCTGGGTCACAAGACAGGTCTCAATAAATTTTAAAAGATTGAAGTTATACAAAACATTTTCTCTGATCATCATGGAATGTAGCTGGAAATCAATAACAATAGGAAAAAGAGAAAATTCATAAATACATGGAGATTAAACAGCACACTCTTAAATAATCAGTGGATCAAAGAAGAAATTGCAAGAGAAATCAGTAAATATCTTGAGATGAATTAAAATGAGAACACAACATGTCAGGACCTATGTGATAAAGGAAAGGCAATACTAAGAGGGAAATTTATAGCCCTCAAAGCTTATATAAGAAAAGATGAAGGAGCTAAAATCGAAGGCCTAATTGCACACATAGAGGAAATAGAAAAAGAATAGCACACTAATCCCAACCAAGCCAAATGAAAGAAATGATAAAGATCAGAGCAGAAATAAATGAAATTAAGAACTAAAAAACAATAAAGAGAATCAACAAAACCAAAAGTTGGTTCTTTGAGAAGATCAACAAAATTGACAAACCCTTAGCTAGACTGACAAAGAAAAAAAGAGAAAAGATGCAAATAAATAAAATCAGAAATGAGAGGGGGGGTACATTACCACTGGCCCTGCAGAAATAAGATTATTAGAAGATACTACGAACAACTGTATATCAAAAAACTACACAACGTAGACTAGATGGACAAATTCCTAGAAACACATGAAAAATCTATACTGACACTAGAAGAAATAGAAGACCTCAACAAACCAATCACAAGTAAAGAGATTGAAACCGTCATCAAAAATCTCGTAAATCTGTTGATGGACACCTGGGTTTATATTTATTCATCTGTGTTTACTTTTTAGTTTTTTAGTGCTTATGTTTTCAATTATTAAATGTACAAAATAAAGTTAAAAAAGAAAAAGAAAAAAAAAATCTCGTAAAGATGAAAAGCCCAGGACCAGATGGCTCCAAAGGCAAATTCTACCCATTATTTTAAGATGATCTAATACCAATCTTACTCAAGCCCTTCCAAAAAAAACTGAACAGAAAGTAATGCTACTAAACTCATTCTATGAAGCTAACACCACCCTAATACCAAAACCAGATTAAGATACTATGAAAAAAGCAAATTACAGACCAATATCTCTAATGAATATAGAAGCCAAAATCCTCAACAAAATACTTGCAAACCGAATCCAAAATCACAGTTAAAGAATTATACACCATGACAAAGTGAGTTTTATCCTAGGTACGTAAGGGTGATTCAACACAAGAAAATCAATTAGTTTAATAAAGCATATTAGTAAATTGAAGAAAAATCACATGATCCTCTCAACTGATGCAGAAAAGGCATTTGAGTAAATACAGCACCCTTTCTTGATAACCTTCAAAAGATAAGGATTCCATCTATTCCTATCAACATGGTAAAGCACATATATGAAAAGCCTACAGCTAGCATTGTACTCAATGGTGAAAGACTGAAAGCTTTCCCCCTGAGATCAGGAGCAAGACAAGGATGCCCACTGACACCAGTATTATTCAGTATTGTGTTAGAAGTTCTAACTAGAGCAATTAGGCTAGATAAAGAAATAAAAGGCACCTAAACAGGAAAGAAAGAAGTAAAACTTTTGCTATTTGTTGATGATATGATCCTATATCTAGAAAATTCTGAAATATCCAAAACAAAGCTACCAGAACAAATAGATGAGTTCAACAAAGTGGTGGATACAGATCAATATGCAAAAATCAATAGCGTTTCTATACACTACTGATGAGCAATCTGAGGAGGAAATCAGAAAAAATATTCCCTTTATAACAGTGACTAAAAGGATCAAATATTTAGGAATAAACCAAGGACATAAAGGACTTGTATTCAGAAAACTATAAAACATTGCTAAAAGAAACTAAAGAGTGAAATAAATGAAAGGACAGTCCATATTAAGATGTCAATTCTACCCAAACTGGATTATAGATTCAATGCAATCCCAATAAAATCCCAACAGCCTTTTTTTTTTTTTTTTTTTTGCAGAAATGGAAACGCCAATTATCCAATTTATTTGGAAGGGTAAGGGGCCCCAAATAATCAAAAATGTCTTTAAAAAGAAGAAGAACAAAGTTGGTGGACTCTCACTTTCTGACTTTAAAGCATATTACTTAGCTACAGTGGTAAAAACAGCATGGTACTGGCATAAAGATAGACAGATTCACAAATGGAATCAAATCAAGAACTCAGAAATAGACCCTTGCATCTACAGTCAGGTCATTTTTGACAAGGCTGACGAGCCCACCCAGCTGGGCCAGAGCAGTTTATTCAACAAATGGTGCAGGGAGAACTGGATATCCATATCCAAAAGAAAGAAGGAGGACCACTATCTCACACCATATACAAAAATTAACTCAAAATGGATCAAGGACCTAAATATAAAAATTACAACCACAAACTCTTAGAAGAAAATGTAGGAAAACATCTTCAAGATCTTGTGGTAGGTGGTAGTTTCTTAAATCTTACACCAAAACACAAGCAATGAAGAAAAAATAGATGAATGGGACCTCCTCAAAATTAAACATTTTGTTCTTCAGAAGACTTTGTCAAGAAAGTAAAAAGGCAGCCTTGTCAATGGGAGAAAATATTTAGAAACTACATAGCCAGCAGTGGTTTGATTTTCATGTGATATAAAGAGATTATATAACCCAAGAATAAACAGACTAGTAAGCCAATTTTAAAAATGGGCAAAAGACTTGAATAGAAATGTCTCCAAAGAGGAAATACAAATGGCCAAAAAGCACATAAAAAAAGTGCTCAACATCAATAGCTATTAGGGAAATGCAGATAAAAACTACAATGTGATACCATTTCACACCTTATAGAATGGCCATCATCAACATTAACAGGACACTACAAGTGCTAGAGAGGATGAGGAGAAATAGGGACACTTCTTCACCATTGGTGACAATGTAGAATGCTACAGCTGTGGAAGACAAATTGTCTGTGGAAGACAATTTGGCAGTACCTCAAGAGACTGAATATAGTATCAATACTGCTGTAATAATCCAGCAGTATTGGTACTAGGATCATACTCAGAAGAGCTGAAATCAAGCGCACAAGCTGACATTTGCACACCAATATTCCTATTAGCATTATTCACAATTGCTAAAATACGGAACCAGCCCAAATGTCCATCAACCAATGAGTGGATAAACAAAATGTGGTAGATACCTACAATGGAATACCATTCTGCTGTAAGAAATAAAATCAGTATGCATATGACAACATGGATAAACCTAGAGGATATTATGAGTGAAATAAGCCAGACACAACAGAAAAATATTGTATGGTCTCACTAATATGAACTAAATACGATGAATAAACCCACAGAGGTAAACTCTAGATTACTGGTTACTCAGAAATAGAAGGTGGGTTGAGAATAGGAGCTGATGCTCAATGAATGTAGCATTTTTAATAAGGTTAACTATAAAAGTGTGGAAATGAATGAGTCTATAATAACTCATCAATTGAAAGGAAACTGGAGAATAGGGAATTTGTAACAGTGATTTTGGTGGTGTATGGATTGTGGTTAATAGTATAAATATAAGAATCTCTTCTTTTACAGTGTTAAGAATATGGTGATACATGGGAAAATTACAACTAATGCAACTTATGGACAATAATTAACAGTAAATTGTAATATTTTACAGCAATGGCAAGAAAATATTATTTCAATTCTAAGGGACAAAAATGGGGGGTACAAGGGAGTATGGGATTTTTACTTTTGGAGTAATTAAAAATGTTCAAAAATTGGATTGATGACAACACAGCTCTGTGATGAAAATGAAGGCCACTGAGTGTACACTTTGAATGGATTGTACAAAGCATAGGACTATATAACACATGGAATCCATTGGTGGAAAATGGACTGTGGTTAACAGGACAAATATGAGAATATCTCTCATGAACAATAACAAATAATTAATATTAATACAGGATATTAATAATTGGGTGGGTTGGGGAAAATACATCAAATGTAAGTTGTGCTATAGTTAATTGTAATACTTTGACAATGCTCTTTGATAATTTGTAACAAATATTTCACAAAAATGAAAGGTGTTGGTGGTGAGGAGATGTATGAGGACCTTATATGATGATATGCATGTCTGCTTTGTAAATTCACAAATTTTACTATATAATTATTGTTTATGTATGCTCATGTATGAATGATATACATCAATAAAATTTTAATTAAAAAAAACTTATGGGATACCATGAAGGCAGTGTTGAGAGGGAAATTTGTAGCCCCTAAATGCTTACATTAGAAATGAAGAAAGAGCTAAAATCAAAGAACTAACTGCATGTCTGGAGGAACTAGAAAAAAGAACAGCATACTAAACTCAAAGCAAGCAGAAGGAAAAAAAATAGCAAAGACTAGAGAAGAAGTGAATGAAATAGAGATAAAAAAAAAAAAACAATAGAGAGCATTAATAAAAGAAAAATTTCGTTCTTTGAAAAGATCGATAAAATTGACAAAACTTTAATGGGACTGAAAAAGAAAAAAAAGAAAGTGGGTGCAAGTAAATAAAATTAGAAATGAAAGTGAGGGATTTACTACTGCCCCCACAGAAATAAAAAGGATAAGATGATACTATGAACTGTATGCCAAAAGGATAAGATAATACTATGAACTGACAGCCTCAATAAAGTGGGAAAATTTCTAGAAACACACAAACAACCTACATTGGTTCTAGAAGAAATAGAAGATATCAACAGAACAAATTTAAGTAAAGAGATCAAATCAATCATCAAAAAGTTCCAAAAGAAGAAAAGCCCAGGAAGAAATGGTTTCACAGGGAAATTCTACAAAACATTCCATGTAGAATTAACTCCAATTCTGCTCAAATTGTTCCAAAAACTTGATGAGGAGGGAATACTACCTAACTTGTTCTATGACGTCAA
This sequence comes from Tolypeutes matacus, assembly GCA_026826555.1. Taxonomy (NCBI): domain Eukaryota; kingdom Metazoa; phylum Chordata; class Mammalia; order Cingulata; family Chlamyphoridae; genus Tolypeutes; species Tolypeutes matacus. Next base: position 56,669,282 of record JAKSZT010053929.1, on the reverse strand, counting down.
CATCACCCTAACACCAAAGCCAGATAAAGATACTAGAAGAAAAGAAAATTAAAGACCAATTTCTCCCATGAATATAGATGCAATACCCTCAAAAAATATTAGGAAATCAAATCCAACAGCACATTAAAAGAATTATACATTATGATCAAGTGGGATTTACTCCAGGTATGCAAGGGAATTCAACATAAGAAAATCAATTAATGTAATACACATTAATAAAATGAAGGGAGAAAAATACATAATCATCTCAACTGATGCAGAAAAGGCATTTGACAAAATCCAGCATCCTTTCTTGATTAAAAAAAAAAAAAAAGCACAGAAAAATAGGAATGGAAGGAAACTTCCTCAACATGATAAAGAGCATATATGAAAAACCCACAGCTAACATCATACTCTATGGTGAAAGACTGAAAGCTTTCCCTCTTAGATCTGGAACAAGACAAGGTTACCCACTGTTCCCATCCTTATTCAACATTGTACTGGAAGTTCTAGTCAGAGCAGTTAGGCAAAAAAAAAAAAAAAAAAAAAGGCACCCAAAGTTGATAGGAAGAAGTAAAACTTTCCCTATTTGCAGATGACATGAGCCTATATATATAAGTCCTGAAAATTTACTAGAGCTAATAAATGAATTCAGCAAATTGGCAGGGAACAAGATTGAAATTCAAAAATCAGTAGTGTTTCTGTACAGTAGTAATAAATGGTCTGAGGTGGAAATCAAGAAAAAAATACCACTTACAATAGCAACTAAAAGGATCACATATCTAGAAAAAAAATTAACCAAGGTAATAAAGCACTTATACACAGAAAACTACAAAACTTTGCTAAAAGAAATCAAAGAAGATTCAAATAAATAATAATAAATACTAAATAATAAATAATGCTCATGGATTGGAAGACTATTGCTAAGATATCAATTTGCCCAAAAAGAGTTTCAGATTTAATGCAATCCCTAAAGAAATTCCAACAGCCTTCTTTACAGAAATAGAAAGGCCAATTATCAATTTATTTTGAAAGTTAAGGGGCCCCGAACAGTCAAAACCATCTTGTAAAAGAAGGAAGTTTGAGGACTCACTCTTCCTGACTTTAAAACTTATTGCAGTGTCACAGTGGTTAAAATCATGTGGTACTGGCAAAATGATAGCTATATAGAGCAAAGGAATTGAATTGAGAGTTCAGAAACAGACCCTCTCATTTATAGCCAACTGATTTTTTTTTTGACAAGGCTACCAAGTCCATACATTTGGAATGGAATAGTCTCTTCAACAAACAGTGTTGGGAGAACTGGATAGCTATATGCAAAAGAATGAAGGAGGAACACCTATCTCACACCAACTGTGAAAATTTTCTCAAAATGATTCAAAGACCATAATTATAAGAAACAGGACTATAAAACTCCTAGAAGAAAATGTAGGAAAGCATCTTCAGGAACTTGTTTTAGGCAATGGTTTCTTAGACTTTACACCCAAAGCACAAGCAACAAGATAAAAAATAAATAGGACCTCATCAAAATTAAAAACTTTTGTGCATTAAAGGTCTTCATCATGAAAGTGAAGACAACCTACTGAATGGGAGAAAATATTTGGAAACCACATATCTGATAAGGGTTTAATATCCAGAATATATAAAGAATCTTACAACTCAACAATAAAAAGACAACCATTTAAAAAATGGGCAAAAGACATGAATAGACTTTTCTCCAGAGAGGATATACAAATAGCGAAAAAGTACATGAAAATATGCTCAATATCATTAGCTACTAGGGAAATGGAAATAAAAAAACCACAATGAGATACCATTTCACAACCATCAAAATGGCTACTAATAAAAATAATTAAAAAACAAAACAACAACAAAACCCAGAAAATTACAGGTGTTGGACAAGCTGTGAAGAAACTGGAACACTCATTCATTGCTAGTGCAGCCATGGTAGAAGACAGTTTGAGGGTTCCTCAGAAAGTTAGGTATAGAATTACAATATGACCCAGCAATCCCCTCTAGATATACCCAAAATATTTGAAAACAGGGACTGAAACAGATATTTGTATACCAATGTTCATGGTGGCATTATTCACAATTGCCAAAAGGTGGAAGCAACCCAAGTATACATAAGGACACTTGGTTAACCAGTGAATGGAAAATAAAATGTTGCATATACATACAATGGAATATTATTCAGATGTAAAAAGGAAGGTAGTTGTGATACATGTGACAACATGGGTGAACCTTGAAGACATCACGTAGAGTGAAGTAAGCCAGACACAAAAGGACAAATAGTGCATGATCTCACTGATATGAAATAATTAGAATATGCAAATTCAAAGTCAGAATCTAGAATATAGGTTACCAGGGGCTAGGGTGGGTTCAGGGAATGGGGAGTTAATGCTTAAATTGCACAAAGTTTCTATTTGGATTGATAAGGTTTTGATAATGGATGGTGGTGATGGTGACAACCTTGTGAATAAAATTAACAACACTGAATTAAATATGTGAATGTGGTTAAAAGGGGAAATTATAGGTTGTATATATGTTATTCAAATAAAAGAAAATAAATTATTGGACTCTACAGCACAGTGAACCCTTAAACCACAGACTATAGTTAATAATACAATTATTTAAAAATGCTCTTTCATGAATTGTAACAAATGTACCACAGTGATTCAGGGTGTTAATAATAGGGTGTATATGGGAGCTCTGTATTTTAGCATGATTTTTCTGTAAACCTACAACTTCCTTAATTAAAAAAAAAAAAACTTTAAAAATAAACATTAATAAAAAATAAACATTTAATATAAAAAAGGGAGAGAATTGATTAGTTTATGACAATCTTAAATGTAAACTTTTTTAAAGAACAAGGAGTCAATCTTTTAATTTTTTCTTGTTTTTTTAAATAAATTGTGAAATAAAAATAAACATAATTTTATAAATTTCTGTTTTATATTATTATTCCCCCTCCCTATACCACCCCAGAAACTGAGACATGATAATACTCACCACTCCCAGAACTTATATTGCCAAAAACATAAAAATAATATAAAGAAGTATAATTATCCCAGACCTAAATGTATAATTATGGAATATATTATAAATATTATGGCATTGAAAGGAATAATATACTACTTAATGAGGAACCAAAGAGAATATGCCGGTACTCTCAAGCCAAGTGAAGAATGAGTTTAATTGGAATTTCAAAATACCATTTTTCTCAAAAGTAGCAGAGGTGTAGCAAAGCACTCCTTGAATCAAAGCAATGGAAAAGAAGAACTTAGAAAAAATAAATAGCTTGCAGCTGGTTGAACATCACTAATAATTACAGGAGAATAGCTTTCCTTTGTTTTTCAAAGAGACTAACACTTTCCAAGGCATTGCAGTACATGGGTGGGTTTCCCATTACATTTCCTCAGCAATATAAATTCTGTGGATGTGTTTCCCTAATCACGGTAATTATATTTCCATATGTTGCTCTCATCTTTCTTCTTTTGTCCTAATGGGACACAGATTTCCTGTTTTGAATTTGTCACTTGTGTATTACATTTATTAAGTGTTTTAAACATTATATAGGTCATTTATTTGCTTTTGAGAACACTAAGTTTAAAAAGTAAAAGTTGACATGATGGTCAATTATGACTAAGATGGAAACAGTACTCCTAAATCCTGGACTTCTTTTGATACCAAACTGGAGCTATACATTTTCATTGTCAGTATAAAACAGGGTTTTATAGGAAGTATTCATTGGAACTGGCTGATTTCTAAGTGAAATTTTAAAATTATATATTTCTTGTAGTATGGGCAGCAAAGTATTAAAAATTTTACATTGTTATCATAAACTAACAAAAGCTATATCTGCATATAATATTAAAATGCAATATTTAGAGGAAAATATAGTTGTCAAAAATCAAGCTCCTGTGACAGTTTGAGATTATTTTTGTGAATCCCAAAAAGAGAAAGATTGTGTTTGTAAACTAATCTATCTCTGGATGTGATACCCTCTGATTGTATTAAATTCAGTTAGGGGCCTCTGATTAAGTTTACTTGATAAAATCAATTTAGGGCTTTTGATTCAACCACTTAAGTAAGGCATGACTCAGGTGAGTCCCTGCCCCCTTGGTGGGCTGATATAAATGGACACTCACTCAAGAAGACACAGGGGAAGAGAGAGAACACTGATATTTTTTATCCTGAGGATAAAAAATCCTGGGAAGAGATGAGCCATTTGACTGATAGTTTGCAGCTGACCTTGGGAAGAGTGGAGACTGATATAGGAAGCTCTGAGAGACAAGACCTATGCCAGCCTACAGCTGAGATTGGGAAGAAGCTGCACTCATGGAGCCTGAAGAGGAAGCCCAGAAGGAGAGACCAGGCAGAGATAAGAGACCATCTTTCTCAACACATGGCAACTGCCTTTGGTGAGAAAGAAATCTTGAGATGGAAATTTTAGAGCCTTGTGACTGGAAGCTTTTACCCCAAATAAATACCCTTTTATAGAAGCCAACAGATTTCCAGTACTTTGCATTGACACCCCTTTGGTAGACTAATACACTCCTTTTTTTTCTTTCATTGTCTAATGTGAGTTGAATTTTTTTTTCGATTGAGGAATTTATACACAAACACATATGTATATATGTATATACACACACATATATAAAGTAACTACATTGAAATAAAAAGGGAACCTTTTTTAAGAATGAGCGATTTAACCAATTTGATATTAAATGAAACCCAGAAAATTAAAACTTTATTAAATAAACACTTCCCAAAGTTATCATTTCTATATTATGTTAAGGAAAAGTCAGATGAGAACGGAGGGAGATACCCAGAGTAAATAAAACAAAGAGAAGTGAGGACTCCCCAGCAAAGAGGTAAAGAGCCTTGGAACAGCAGGAGGTGAGAAGAGAAAGGCTAGCCAGGGGGAGAGAGCCTGAGAAAGGGGCATGGCCAGCCCTCCTCTCTGTTCCAGGCCACACAACTTGCTCTTAATAAGTTCCTTTCTACCACTGCCAACTCATCTCTATCTGAATGTGTCTTTTGTGCCAAGGCTATTTCTACCAGCTCTTTGCTCTCCAGTGAGTTAGAAGATTATGGTTTCAATGTTGACCTACTTGGCTTCTGGATTTCATCTGACTACATTGGAGGATGCATCTATTCTTTTCACATGGTCAATTTCTACATTATGAAAGGTCCCTTCCTTATTTTTCCCTCCAAATAAAGCGTTTTATAGTTTTCTAGTGAAGATTCTGTTAAATCAGCAGAGTTTGCTGGGGAGGGGTATGTTTTTCTCTTTTGGAGAAACTGATTTTGCTTCCCAGTGCACCTGGATGCCCAATAATGTGTTTTATTTAACAAGTTCTCCAGGATGTCTAAAGGTTATTGTAATTTTATCTGTATATTGACATTTTTCTCTTTAATACTTGCACTAATTATTTTCCCCTAAAACTGAACATCTACCCCATGTATTTCAATTTTGCCTGTTTTTTACCGCCCCCACCCTACCCTCTCACCGCCCCCCCCCCCGCCCCCGCCGTTTTTGCTGTTTTTGTGTCCATTCGCTGAGCAACTCTCTGTGTCTATTTCTGCCCTCTCTTCTAATCCTTCTCCTCTCGTCTTCACTGGGATTTGATCCTCGGAAACTTTAGTGTGGAAGAGAGGTGTCCTACTGCTTGTGCCACCTTAGTTTCTGTTTTTTCAGCGCGTCTCATAATGGCTCTCCCTTGTGTTACTCTCCTATTACATCATCATCTTGCTGTGTGGCTCGCGAGGACTGATGGTGCACCTGCACACGGGGCCCAGGGCGACTCAGCCGCTTGCAGGGCCCAGCGGCACACCCACTCATGGGGCCTGACGGCTCATCCGCGCATGGGGCCCGGTGACCCAGGCTCTTTCTATATTTTTCTTTTTCTTTTTTACCGGGAGGTCCCGGGGATCGAACCCAGGTCCCTTCATATGGGAGATGGGTGCCCAACCATTTGAGCCACATTCCGTCCCCCTGCTATATCTCTTAAGGTTGACCAAAGATACCTAGAGTTACAGTCTTTTTCTATACAGGATGTTCCTATAATAAATCAGGCTTAGTTTGTTCCCAGCATTCTAAAAACCAGACCTAGGGAGAAAACCTAGGTCTGGGGACACATGCATGGTTTCTAATGTAGCAAATGTTTAGCCTACCCTGATTATCACAAAATCAGGACAGCAAGAATATTCACATGCCTTTTCTTTTAAGCAACAACATAGATGCTGAAGCTAACCATAATATAGTCACTACTATAGAATGGCTGGCCTACTCTTTGCGTGGAGCAAACGCCCTATCATGTGGACTTTTAGGATATTACTAGTGAAGTTAAAACCGTGCTATGCTCTTACAACTATAAGCGCAAATTAGTTTTAAAGGAAGAGGATGGAACTCCTGGTGGGTTCTTATTTTTATAGCTGTTTGTCAACCAATGTTCTCAGCACCTTACATGGGCCATTTCATTTAATCATTCCCCATGAGATAGGTATTTTTACTATCTCCATTTCATAGATGAGAAAATTAAAGCTTGTTCAAGATTACTGACCCCAAAGTATGAAATTGAACAGAGGGTCCAATTCAGTCCTTGGGTGAGATACTTCTTGCCTCCGGTATTTCACATAAAATTCAACAAGAAATAAGGGCATCTGGAGAATTATGAAATAATATTAATTTGAGGGCCAACAATGGATCAGATACTGTCTAGACCCTTTAAATACCTATTATTATTGTTTTACCACTATATCAAAGTCTTTATGGCTAGAGTTTAGGAAATGTTCTGAAAATCAACTGCCAAAGACATTCTATGAATTGAGGTCTTTCCTGCTTCAAAGCCTGTATTGTTCCCACTATTAACCATGAACGCCAAAGGAAATTATCTAGGAAATGTGAGCTTTACTCCTTAGCAAAGGAGTAACCCAACCACTCACACATACACCGTTTTAAATTTGTCTCAGCTGTTATCACAGATGCCCCACAATGGGCTGGCTTACTCAAGGGGAACTTAATGGCTCACGGTTTTGAGGCTGGAAGTCCAAACCCTGAGGCATCAGCAAGATGACACTTTCTCCCCAAAGTCTGTAACATTCTCGGGTTGGCTGGGGAGATCCTTGGGTTTCCTTGGCTAGTATTCCTACTCCCACCATATAGCAGTATCCTCTCCTTTCTCTTCCGGGTACTTCTGACTTCCGGCTTCCAGCTCCTCCTCCTCAGGGCTTTCCCTACGTCTTAATTTCTTCTGCTTGTAAAGGTCTCCAGGAACCTGGATTAAGGCCCGCCCTCATTCATTTGGGCTACAGTTTAACAAAAATAATATCTTCAAGAGATCTTATTTACAATAGGTTCAAACCCACAGGAATGCAGATCAAGACCAAGAACATGTCTAAATCAGAGTTAATTAAATCCACCACATACACACACACTAAGGTAGAAGGAATTCATGCATTATGCACAGAGATTCTTAGCACTGAATAGACACTATTATCACTTGTTCTTATTCATATACAGTATTATTCACCCAAAAGCTGACTTTTAAAAATGAATTTGAATACAGTTTTAATACATTTTAGGGTGTTAACATATGAAAATGAATATATTTTATGTTCTAGATTTAGCTAATAATTGTCATATCTAGTGAAATTGGAGGGGAAAAAAGTTTTCATCAACATCCAAAGTAAAGGATTCAGAAAAAAGAAGTTTATTTGGGGGGAAAGGTTCTTTTTACTATTTTCTAAAAGAGAATTTATAGGACAGTATCTACAGGAAGAAAGCTTAATTTGAAAAATTATATTCTGGCTTTTTGTGCAAAATTTCACTAGCTACAAATATTCATATTACATTTTTCTTCCTGAAATAAGCTGTGCTTAATTCAAGATACAATACCATCTAGTGGCCATTATTCATCTTCCAGAAGGTAAATTAAATGAATAATGGCCCTTTTTTTGTTTTTCTATGTCCTTATACATGGCTTTGATTTCACTTCATTATTTTACAATTCAAAATCCTAATGCATGGATTACCACTATAGCCCCACGATTTTTGTTTCTTCTCACAAGTTTGGTTCTCATTTCCCATGGAGTATTTGGCCTCCAAATATGTTGCTACATGTCAACTCTGTATGCTGAAAGCAAGAAATATCTGAAGAAGCAAAGTTGCTGCATTTGAGTTTTTCTGGGCTGGCTTTGCCTAGGAAAAAGAGGAGTTTTGTGAGTTTTGCATTCATTTGGAGAAATTTACAAGTTCTCAGGTCGGGGGAGGGTCATGTGCATACCAGGCATTCTTTACTCTTTTCAAAATGGAAATCTTAAGTGGAAAAAACATAACTACACAAGAGGCAATTATAGTCTTGGTTGGCTTATGATGGGACATAAACACAACATTGATCAAAACAGAAAAGTATACCTGCAAAGGTGGGAGGGTGGGCCCCATGCCAAAGGATTTGCCCAACCAAATCCAGCCCCTCAAAACCATTGGTTCTTTGGTAGAACAAATAACTCGTTCCTTCATATAGATCCTTTAGGCCCTTCACGCCTTCTTCATACCTACCACGTAATAAAAATCTTTTTTCTCCCCTTGCCCTCACCCCAGTCTCAGTAGAACATGGTATGAGGCTCCCATGCACCCATCCTGCACATTTTCTGTGCTCCTTCACTTGAGAAAACATCCAGCTCCCCTTTCCTTCCATAAACCAACCTCAGCTTCCTGTTTTTCTCTTTCTCCTCCTTGTATTTTATGTTTCCTGACTCAGATGGCTTGCTGCATCCATATTGGACACAAAACCTCTTCCTTTCACCCTAGGCCAGACAATTAGTTCTAACACTTGAATGCCCTTTCCTTCATCCCAGTCCATATATTCCATGCATATTTTTAAAATGTTTTCTATAGTCCAAGGTTTACAAAAAGTTGGCCTATGAGTGAAACATATCAACCTGCGTATTTTGATACTAACAATTATGCAGTGTATTGGTCACCCATGAAAGGAAAATTGGCATTTGTACACATTGTATAATTCAATTACAGTACTTGACCAATGAAAACAGGATAAATTGTGTCAATGTCCTTTACAAAGTTGATCCTCCCCAGGATTTTTGCTCTTAAAGCCAAAAGGTCACACTAACATTTACCTTTTTCCAAGCTTTCATGGTTCTGCTTCTAATTCACGGAAGGAATCACATTTCATTAATACAGATATGTACACCACATTAAAGATACAATAGTCTGGATCGTTGACTTTGTCATTTTGGAGATTTGATAATAGATCTGAGGAAGGGCACAGGTGTCAAAAGTACTTAAGTACCTCTAATGTGGAGAAAAACAACATTATGTTGAAGTGCTTGGTAGGTGTTTGTAATTACCTCCATAAAATTTAATCACTGTCTAGAACAGTGATATGGAAAAAAGTCACCCACTTGTCTTGTTAAAATGCCAGCCCCCGTTCAGCAGGTCTTGAGGGGGCCTGGGATTCTTCATTTCTAAGAATTTTCAAGGTGGGAACTGTACTGAATAGCAAGGGTAGAGACTGAGCACTAGTGGTTATTTGAAAGCAGGACGATATATCCAGCAGGGGAAATGATTACTCCCACACAGAGAAATCAAAGGCACTTTTCCACAGTAACAATATGGTTTAACTGATCACCAAAACACACATGACCCTGTGTTTCATCACTGGAAATTCCCCTCTCAGAATGGGAGTTTTTCAGGACAGGTACCTTCAAAATTGGGGTGAACAAGTAGAGAAGGAAGGTAATGAATATGGTTGGGAGTGAAGACATGACAGATCCTCTTGCTGTGGTGAAAGACAGTCTAGCCTAGTAGTTTTGGGGGTCAAACCTCCTTGGACTTCAAATCCATGCTCCTCCCCTTGCTAGCTGCATGATCTTACACAAATTATTGCCCCTTCGGACCTTCTCTACATCACAATTTCTCATCCATAAGATGGGGATAAGAATTCCTCAAAAAGTAGTTAAGAGAAGATGGCGTTGGTGTAGGAGGGCGCACACTGCAAGCTCCCAGAGCAAGGCGGATTGGGGACGGGGTCCTGCCCGGGGGTCTGTGCTGTGCACGCGTGGAGTGAAAAGCTTGGGACATCTATCTGCGCGGATCGGCGGCGTGGACCGAACAGTGGAGATTCGTGAGTTTTGAGGCTGCCGGTGGAGGTTGGCACAGGCGGCTGAGCCCCGCGGTTAGGGGAAAAAAAATAAAACGGCCATTTGGAGCCGCGGGCGGGGGCGAAAAAGTTTTATTTTCTGGGGAGCTGGCTGCCTGGCGCCCCTTGGACCTTGTGTGAACAGAGCAAACAAGCTAGTCAGCACCCGGTGGACCGGAGGGGGGATTTTGGTCGGGGAACGGAGCTGATTTCCCTAGCCACCCAGGGATAAGACCCGGGCCGCTGCGGAGCCAGGAGGAAGGGACACTTCCCAAAAAAGGGAGGGTTCGGTTGGAAGACAGGGAAGGGTATTTTATATTTTTAGACATCGATCTGGCTGCCTGCACCGCCCCATAGCTTTGGGGAGCAGATAAGCCGAACTGAAGCAGCACCAGGCTGAGAGCAGACGCGAATCTGCACTCAAACTGATTTACTGAGCAGCCCGGTGACGCTGGAGCTCGGCGCCAGAAGGGGCGGAATCCGCCGTCTTTAGCACTCCGCACTGACTAACATCAGAGCTTCAGCTAACCTGGGGAGTCCGGAAAGTGGGACGTGCTTGATTAATTTCCACGGGCCCAGCTAGGGTCCCTTCCGTAAGGGGGTAGGTCTAGAAGAGGAATTATTTTGGGTCCTGCATTTGGCTAAAAAAAAAAAAAAAAAAAAAAAAGAAAACACAAAAAAGTGAGGTCACCTCAACAATTGAAAAATAAATTCTTCTTAATTTAGTTTAATAGCTAAAAGCTGCTTCAGGACCTGCATATAGAACCCTGTGGGGAAATTCATTGATAAACACAAGTAGGCAGGAAGGATCCACGTGGACCCTAGGGGAATCATTGACCCCCCTTGTTTCCTTCTTTTTTCTTTTTTTTTCTTTTTTTTTTTTTTTATTAGTATTAACTTTTTCCTTTCAGACCTTTCTCTACTATTTCTCTACCTCCTAATAATTCTAGCCTTCTAAATCACTATATATATATATTCCTCCATTTGTTTTCCCAGTCCATTATAGGAACTCCATATTTTTTCCTAGTACACTACACTGCCTACACAAATTAAATATTCATCTCATTGAGTCTCATTTTGCCCCTCTTCTAACTTTTATCAACATTTCTATTATCCTTCTGCCTTCCTTACATCTTTTGATTCCTCTGGCCCTAACCTTTTGCCTTCAAGGGAACATAGAAAGAAGTAAGGAAATAAAATAAGAAGAAAAACTGCCAAAGAGAAAACTTAACTCACACGCAGAACCAACAGCTAAATAAAATTCTAGAGCATAGAGAAAAGCTAATCAACTGAACAAACCCATCAAGATAATATGATGACCAGAGGGCAACAGAAAAATACAAATGACTCTGAAAAACTGGAAAACATGGACCAGTCCAGTGCACAAAATAAAAACCAGGAAGTAATGCAGTACATCGAACAACTAATCAAAGCTATCCAAACAAATATCATGGACCAAATTAAAGAACTGAAGGAAGAGATTAAGGATATAAAGAAGACACTGGGAGAACATACTGAAAAAATAACTAACACACCTAAAGAGGTAATGGATATGATGGCGAACAAAGACACAAGTCAAGAAATGAAAAAGACGCTGGACTCACATGGCAGCAGAATTGAACAGGCAGAGGAAAGAATTAGTGATATGGAAGACAATACAGTTGAAATCAAAGAGATTGTAGAAAAGATAGACAAAAAGATAGAAAAAATCCAGTATGGTCTCAGGGAATTAACCGATAATGCAAGACGCACAAACATACGCATTATGGGCATCCCAGAAGGAGAAGAGAAGGGAAAGGGAACAGAAGGAGTGTTGAAGGAAGTTATGGCTGAAAACTTCCCAACTCTATTGAGAGAGATGGATGTGCAGATCCAGGAAGCACAGCGCACCCCAAATAGTATAAATCCCAACAGGCCAACTCCAAGACATATACTTGTCAAACTGTCCAATGCTCAAGACAAAGAGAAAATACTCAAGGCAGCAAGAGAAAAGAGAATCATCACATACAAGGGAAGCACAATAAGATTAAGTGCTGATTTCTCAGCTGAAACCATGGAGGCAAGAAGACAGTGGTATGACATAGTCAAAACACTAAAAGAAAAAAACTTCCAGCCACGAATTCTCTATCCAGCAAAATTGGCATTCAAAAATGATGGAGAGTTCAAAATATTCACAGATAAACAGCAATTAAGAGAGTATGTCAAGAAGAAACCAGCACTTCAAGAAATACTAAAGGAATCTCTACAAATTGAAAGGAAAAAACAAAGGAGAGAGAGTTGGAGGAGAGTTTAAAAACAACTGAAAACTCAAAAAGAGAAACAAAACAACATATGACATACATTAACCCAAAGAAAAAATGACTGAAGTAAGAAATTC
>JAKSZT010053929.1:56587520-56646760 GCA_026826555.1 Tolypeutes matacus | reverse complement strand
GATGGTATTCTCTTGCTCACATATGGTGATTCTTGCAATGCAAGAAATTATAACAATGAGGTGGAGCCAGTGGCCACTTGACAGTTTTTGGGTAGGGAGGGGATGAGCAGTTGAAATACAGGGGCTTCTTTGGGAGTTGGAGGTTGTCCTGAGTACTGTTGTGGCAATGGATGTAGGCCATTTTAAATCAGCACACACCACTCAGAACTGAGTGGGAGAGAGTGTGGTCTACAGTGTGAACTGTGGTCTATGGTTGGTGGCAAGGCTCCAGGATGTGTAAGTTCATTGAGGTTGGTGGGCCACACTGAGGGAGATGTTTGTGTGGGATGTGGTGGGAGGTGTGGGAGGTGGGCAACATGGGAATCCCAGTGGGTTCCGTGTAATATTTTAGGTAATCTAAGCAACTCTTAAAATATATGTATATATATATATATATATCATTTTTGTAAGCAAATACAAAAAAAAAAAAAAAAAAGTAGTTAAGAGGAGTAAAAGAGATAATGCACTAAAAGAATGTAATGCAGTAGCAAGACCATAATGAACCATAAGAAATACTAAAGAGTTGTAATCTTTCATCCTCAGTGACAAAAACTTATATCAGATTGAGATGCAAAGGAAGGCCTCTAACCATCACAAATGCTAAGCAAATGGCCTAGAAATGTATTAATGTGCTAAGAGAAAAAAAGCTCCAGACAGAGCTTCAAAAAAACCATGTTGGCCCAAATACACGATTTGTATCTTGAATATTTAGGATTCCAACAAAAGGAATGGCAGGTGTGTAATTCAGGACATAATTAGGTGTTCCGTTTCTTAAAATATGTGTCATCTTTATTGTCTAAAGCTCGTACCAAATGGTGGATGCGTTTTGCAATATTTAGAAAAGGAATTAAAGAATAGAGGCTTACTGTAGTTCTCAAAGGAAAAAATGTAATTAATACCGAAATTAAATTTTCTAAGTTAAAATATAGCTTTTAAAAGCTTTTTGATATTAGGTGGAAATTTATTATATTATCTCATTTAAAGTAAAAAAAATAGGTTATGTCATGTATCTGATGACTAGAAAACTTTACATATTCAAATGGAGTGTTTTAGCATTAAGGAGCCACAGTGTAAGGGGTGGCACTTGCCTTGACTTGATATTCTTTGCTTATCATTCTCTGGTGTTGCCTTATTCACACTCTCCTTTCACACAGCTTTCCCTTACACTGTGTTTCTGCCTGGCTCACACAGATGGAGCAGAAAGGGGAAAAAAAGACAACTTTGGTGCTAGAGAGACCTAGAACCCAATGGAGTCTAGAGTCTGCCATTTGAGAGCTGTATGGCATTGGAGAAGGGTCTTTCTCTGAGTCTGGGTTATTGTGAGGATTTGAGATAACATTTGATAAGTATTTAAAACAGAGTTTGTACATAGAAGATAGGCAATAAATGTAAGCTTTTATATTATTTAAGGTTCAAGTCATATGCTGCCTATTCCAAGAGGTCGTTTTGGAAGCACTGGAGATGGAAGCAATTTTTACCTCCTCTAATATCAGAGGTTCATTTTATTTGCACCACTTTTATGGGCCTAAATAATTTTATATGTGGCATTTTAGTGTACTTTTTCCTATATAAGACTTGAAATTTTTAAAGAACACATGTCTCTGTATTCCTGATACACAAGGAGTTTGCAAATAATAATTATAATAAGTGTTCAATGAATTTTTTTAATAGAGCAAAAATCATTTTCTGACAAAACTCATGAATTTTTCAATTGGTTACTTCTAGTTTTCCCTGATTTCCCCAACTGTTCAATGCCCCTCCAATTTGAATTACATCAGACACCAAATGTTTCACAATATTTTCCCTTCAATATGATTTATTTAGCAATCATATATAATAGGAAATACAGAGAATTACAGCAGAATGAAAAACACAAGAATTGTAGATTGTCATATTAAAAATTAAATAAAAGAAGCACTAAGTTAACTGAAAAGGAATATGAAATTGCAAAATATATATGTTGGTTATCTGAGGACAAAAATGCAAAGCATTCAAGGTGCAGCAGCCTAATCTCAGCAATCCCTTTCTTCTGAATGGCCTCAACAGTGCTGTTTGCAGAAGGAATAAGTACAGGGAACCTCAACTCTGACTTCTTGCTAATTAGCAGCTGTCTTTCTCTACTTCTCCACTGTCCTAGAAGGGAGAGGGAGAGGGAGGGGGAGGGGGAGGACGAGAGAAGGCAGGGGGTAGGCAGAGAGCAAGGGTGGGTGGGGTGGAGAAAGAGAGGATATGCATAAAGAAGATACAAAGGGAAAAAAGCTGGAGAAGGAGGGAAGGAGGAAAAATAAACAGGAAAAGAAAATGTATATCAAGCAGCATGGGAGCTCTTCTGAAGAAATGGAGCATCTCCACTCTCTGGAAGTTCAGTCACAGTGCTTTATAAATCACATAATGCGGAAAATCAGGTTAAATCCCAAGTACAGAAATTGATAAATTCTTTACATTCCTTTATTTTTAGTAACAAAGTCTACAGATCTTAAAGTATTAGTAGGAACAAAGTAGAATGTTTCCTATTGATTTGAGAAGCAATATTTCGATTTACTTCTCCTTCAAGAGATTCTATAGCTTACTGAGACAACTGGTTAGATTAGGAACAAGAGTAATTAGACTTCCCAGATAGTCTGACTTTATTTTAAATGCAGAATATTTTTCTGGCTAGTAAATAGCTAATTAAAAAAAACATTAAAAGCAGTAGCTATAGTTTCTCCATAAATAGTAATAAAGAGTCCATTTTTAAAGAACAGAAAGTCACTATGATGTTCACATCTACACATTCCCCCCAATACATCATTATAGATTAATCTTTACTGCTTACATTTAAAATATCAATTGCATTGTAATGTCTATGGTACAACTCAATTATTTAGCTGTGTTCTGTACAGGTTCAGGTGAAACTCAAACAAAGGATTTTATTCACAACATTTTTAAGTACTTTATACACCATCTATGCACAAATATATCTTAAATTAGAATGATGCATATGAAATATGCATTTAGAATATGGCTTACACATTTAAAAGTGATCTAAGTTGTGAGTTATATAATCCACTACTTAGGCTTAGAAGTTTCTGACTGTATCCATTTCTGAAATATTGCCTTAGCATTGTGGAACCCCAGGAAAGAAGCCAGAGCAACAGATAACTCATTAGGATGGGCATGCACTCCTTCACTGCATTCTTTAATTGAAGGCTACTCTTGGTTTTTCCAACCAATTCCTACCTTTCTCAAAGGCTAAGTCACTTAAGCTCACAATCATTGAAGTGCTTGTATGTGAAAAGTTACAACACCTAATTGTGCTTGATCTTTCTTGTTAGCAAATAACAAAAACGGTAGTTTTTCAGTTTAGAGTAAAAGAAAGGCCTTGCACATGCGCAGGCAAAACATGACAAGGAAGCAGGTACTTGGAGAAGCTGCAGTTTGTTTCTATTTAGTAAAATTAAAACACCCTCTCAAATAATTTTATCTGTACAGAAAAGTGTGGGTTTCCATTTTCATGGACATTTTCAAACACACAGACACACACACACACAGACACTTCTTGTCTCTTATCCCTTGGCCTGTAATATGTTTTACCAAGCTCGGTCAGCAGGCAAATTCCAATTTCGGTTCTAGTGTCCAATCTCCAACAGCAGCTGAAGAATCTTGTTAACTTGGACATTAGGTAAAGTGTCACTTGCATTGTAGGTGATATATTAGTGCTTTAAAACCAAGGTGACAGATGCAGGTTGGTCCATTGGTTTCACCGAAAGGTTTCACTGCTGTTTCCCAGCTCTAGAGTTTCAATGAGGTTTTCGTTAGGTCACAGAGCCAGTGTGATAATACACATTGTTGCCATAGAACTTCAGCCAGAGTTTCTGAACAGTTCCACTTCTAATTTTGTTTCCATGTATTTAAAATGAGAAAGGAAATCTAAATAGCCTACTCCTTATATTGCAAAAAATTTTCCACAATTTTGTTTTGGTTTCCTTTTACTTCAGATCTTGAAAATTTTGTAGTGATAGCACTCTGTGTAAAATAGTACAAGAAAGTAAATTTGAAAATGCCTCATATTCTGCATATGTAAGCAATAAAAATTTTTAAGCTGTCCAACTTTGTCTCAAAAATTTATCTGGCTTAATTGAAGAAAGCCAAATTATGGAGGGAAAACAATGGTAGAAGCACTGGCTAAAAAATGTTAACGGCAACTTTGAGTGTATTTACTTGGCCTAAGTTACCAACTAAGTTAAGAAGAATGTATGTTCTTCTTATTAAATCCTTCTATAGGAGTCCAGGAAAATGGCCTGATCCAAGTTATGTTGAAAGAGGAGAATATAGCTTTGTGGAGTTGAGGATTTAGGATATTTTAGTGCTTATTATCCTGAAATAAAATCCAAATGAAAATGAAGATCATGATTTGATTATATATTCAGGCAATTTCACATTCAACTTTATATGCTTTGTCAAAAATAAGGGATTTATCAGTATATAATAGATATTGTTTTTTGTTTTTTTTTTAATCAGTTGCAATTCCTCTTCCTCTTGTGTGTGTGTGAAGGTGTTTTAATTCCAGTAAGAATTTTGATGCTTTGGGTCAGAAATCACAAACTCAAATAGTTAGAAAGTCCTGGCATTACCCATGCCTAAAGATATTAAAAAATATTTTAAATCCATGTGGAAGTTAAACAAAACAGATCTGTTGGCTAAATTCAGCCCACAAAGCCCTCAGATTTTGACCTTCTCTTGGACGTCCATCCAACACTAAAGAACTGGCTGGCATTGGTAGGATTAGGGAGCGCTTTACTCCCAATGAGTAACAGGTCTGATATTGGTTTGCTTTTGAAATGCCAGCAATCTCTGACTTCCTTGTTCAAGGAAGACAATGATAAATGATATGCCATCATATTTTAAATAATAAAGCATCATGGGATTGTACATCCATTTCCTATTACTTACACTTTAACAAAAATATGAAAGAAAAATGTAAGCAAAACAAAACACTTTTGTGGATTGAAATCTTTTAGAAATACTGATGAAAATTATATAAGAGTTTGAAAAGTAGATTTAAAAGGTTTTTCTTTCTTTCCCTTTGTGTAGTGTTGCACATTGATTTGTGGGGTCTCAACATAGCACAAGTTTAATTAGTCTTCAATAGTTTGGGGAAAAGATGTTTTTTCCCTTATCTCATAGTGGCACATTGAGAAGGAAGCAGGAAATGAGCTTTCAGAGATATGGGAGAGAAAATCTCATCTTGATTTCCACTGCCTCCAACTACTCCTTTGCAACTGCCCAGTCCTGGCCAGGCTGCCATGAAATTTCCACTTTGCATGATGGTGGCCAGCGAGAGTAAGCTATTGGTCACAAGGAAGATATGGTGAATTTGCATACAGGGAGCCGACAGACAAAATCGGCCCTGAGACATATTTGGTCTGGCCCACATGGTGTTTCAAAAAAATCTGAGCAAACATGAAAAATGAAGATTTTACATAAGAAAATCTCTTAATAAAAATGTATGGAATACTGGTCCTTCATTCTTACATGGCAAAAATCTGCCAGAGCCAAAGAGTGGCTGGCTAGAGACTGCAGGATGGGTGTGCCATGCTCTATGTTTCCAAGGCTGACCACTTCCTACTGTCTTCCAGACACATGCCTGAATTTTGTCACCTCTCGTGCACTCCTGCTGTTCTTATACCTCACTCACTTACCTCACTGAAGGGACCTGCCTGTTCCTTGAAGCCAAGTGCATTCTACCTACTACAGATCATGTTTCCTCGAAAACTACACTGAACCCAGGGCTTTCTCAAACTGAAAAGAAATGTCAATGATTTAGTTAGTCCTACTGGGGGAAAAAAAAAAGTCAAACAGCCTGTGCATCACTATTTAGTTTGAGTGGGTCTCAAACTTTGCCAGCTTATGGGGTATTTTTATTTAAAAAAGGAAAACTTTAAATGAAGTTTAAATGAAGGAAAACCTCATTAACCACCAACTTAATTCCATCAAAACCCTTTTCTGATGAGATACCAGAATGTGACAGAAAATATATATATTTTTGCCTTAGACATTTTCATACATTGAATAGTCATTTCAGTCATTTTTACAAATGTACTGGTAACCTGTGTTTCCTACTCACTATTTTTGGAAAATGGTCTTAGATATTCCAGCTCCATGTCAAAAATTCTTTGAAAATGCTGATCCTAAATTTTGAAGGTAAATAATGCACGTTGACTTGGAGACATTTTTTAGGAACGAATCTTGCTTAATTTTGTTTAATGCAATTTTCTATTGATATTTATTTGAAAACAAAATTCTTTGTTACTTAAAACATCTATAAATTACTTCGCTCAATTAGTGTTCCCTAAAATTGATACTTTGGGGCTCTATCATATATCATCAGGACCCAAGGAGTCTTTTGAAAGGACCATCTACTCTAAAGGTAATAAAGTTGTAACTTGAGGGAGGTATAGAGAGGAATTGCTGTAGCTAGCATGAGGCAATATATTATAGTAATTATATATAAAGATGGGTTTTAATCACCACTCTGTAGCTTGATTTCTGTCTAAGCTTCAAATGTAAAATAAGAACCACAATCACTAGCTCTAGAATTGTTGAAAAGACCAAGTGAAATAATATACATAAGATGTTTACCATCGTGCCTAGCACTTGGTAATCACTATTAATGAAACAATTATTATGAATAAAAGTCTTACAACCAATTCAAGAATACTGAGGATGGAATTCTCTTAAAAGCTAGTCACATTTTTACTCTTACATATCTAAAGCAACATCTGAGAGACTAATGATTGTATCTCAAAGGCTTAATATCGTACCCTCAGCATTTTTTCTTACCTACACCTCCACCTCAGTAAAAGGACTCATTAAAGCACTTGGGTTTATTTCTTACTTTTTTCAAGGATACACTAAGACATCTCTACTATAATTATACATTCTATCTTTCTAATTCCTTGCACCTCCTCTCTAGGCCCAAGACAGTGGTTCTTAAATTTAGTGGACAGAAATATCAAAGTACAGGCTTATCAAAAATTCAGATTTCCAAGGCATCATTCCAGAATTAATAATATGGTAGATTGAAGGCAACCCCTAGAAGTTGAATTTTTAAAAAGAGAAGCACAAACACAAATGTCCATAGATTTTGGTACCCATTGATGTTTGTTTCTTAACATGTTCTTGTTTTGTTGTTATCACCCTGTGTACAACATTCATGTTTCCTACATGAAGTAGAAAAGGAAATCAGGATTAAACCTCCCCATGGACTACATAGGTCATTATTTTTAAAGGACTAAAACGTCTCTGTAAGTATAATTTTTATTGATGAGCAAATAAGGAACACTTAGAAAAGGTAAATGTGAGAAAGTGAATGTTTCATTTTACCTGTAAAGTTTTATCTCAGATGATAGAAGACAGATTTTTAAAAATAATACAGAAAGGCATTTAAATAAGATAATTTTACCTCATGATATTCTACAAACCATTCATTTTAGAAATTAGGTTTCTTGTCCAAAGAGTAAAATTACCTCTTATGTTTAAAATGACAGAAGCTTTTAAGGTGTTTCAAACCTACAGATGAGTATCAGTATGTTTTTCTTCAGCATTTACTAAGTCTTCTGATTTCTTACGAAGATCAGGTTCACCTAAAAAAACAAGCAAACAAACAAAAAAAGCCAAGTAGGTCTTTGGAAAAACCTAATAAGGTCAGGAGACTGAAGCAATTTGCAAAATTTATAGAAGATTGGATTTTACAGTGGATTTTGTGGCTTATTTCTCCAAAGATACCAAGTATTTACTTTTCAGGTTGTGGACTTATTGAGTATAACAAGCCATTTTGGTGGTTATACAACTCTTTGAAGTTGAATATTTAATTTAGGAATACAGAAATGAAACAGATGAGACATGTTTAGACATCTATTAAATCACACGTAAAAATTATGTATGTGTTCTGTGAATATTTTTAATTGAAAAATTATTTTAAACAATCTCTTTAAGGATCAGTGTCTTACCACATACTCCTTAGTTGCTGTGAATTAAAACAAATGAGTATAAGTAAATGGTAATGTTTAAGATAAGCATAGTCTGCCAAAACAAACTAGTGGAATTTATAATCTTAGAATCACTCAGCTTCTATATAAGCTTTGAAGAAAAACAAAACATTAATGTGGAAAATGTTCCAACATTTCTGGAAAGATTGTAGAGAATCTATTAAAGATAGAAATATAAAACAAATATATGATAAGAGTCTTATGAGAAAGTCAATAAAATAGGGAAAAATTAATTTTTTAGTTTTTCAAAAACACCTTGATATTTCAAGAAATATTCTATATAATGAAATGCTTTCTCTGAGGGGCTTAGACCTAACTTTTTCTTTTGTGGATTCATCCATGGGCTCTTCAAAGATGTAACCATGCTTGGCAATTTCTCACCAGCTTGGTATGGGCACATGGCTTTCTGGTTCCTTTACAAATTCCCCTGGGAATTTGTTGGTATATCTCCAACTTTGGTCTGCTGAAGTCCCTTCACCCTCCCAAATATAGATGGCCCATATTTGTTTCACATGAAACACTCATGAAACATCTGTTCCCATAAACTGTATGAGGAAAGGCTGAAACCTACACAGCCTCCTCTCCTTTGAGTCATCTATCATCATCTAAATCTCTCACAAAGGAATCAGACTCCATTCCCAACATCTCCTTAACTTCAAGCTCTCCAAGTGTTCCGGTGAAACCTTCCTTGATTAGCGGTGAAGAGGAAAGCATTTCTATACCTTCCCCAATAACTGAGCTCTCTTTTAAATAAATCCTCTCATAAATCCTTCTTCAATCTTCAGCCATCTTACCCTTTCATTTGTTTGAGTTTAGGAGAGAGTTTTAATAATCCAATAACTGGCTTTTGAATCTTATTGAAATTTTGGTCTCACAACTCAATTTATTTTCTGACATTTATCATCTTAGGATCTTGGCTTAGGTTTTTGATTTAATTGTCCTGTTATTTAAGACTAGATTAAAACAGAACAAAATAGACTAGAATAGAATGTAACAGAACAGAACGGAATAGAACAGACTGAATTAAAAGGAAGTAATTCACTTATTCCAAAAATTTTTGAGGGAAACTTTTACAATGGGGAAAGGACATTGAGGTCAACCTACCACCAAATGTTATCTTATTTCTGGTGGATAATTAACTCACCAATAACAAAAGAGTGAAAGAAGAACAAATTTATCAAAATGGTAATAATGCAATGATTACAAAGATAAATCCCAACAGGATATACAAATTACATTCTTGTGTAGTTCTCTACAGATGGTTAGAAAAGCAGTCATTAAAACCTATGACTAAATCAAGACAAGAGTGATGTAGCATTGAAACAAAGTATCTTCCTTGAAAACTAGAATTCCAGCTATTTGCAGGAGCATAGGTACAACATTGCCAAGCGTTTCAGGATAATCATATCGCTTAGAAAAACCCTGATAGTCCTCAGCAAATCAAATCACATTACTTTTAATTAATGAATCTTTCATTGTTGAAGTCTTTACAATTAACTTAGGTAATACTACTTGTAACTAACTCTTTCTTGAAAAAGAAAGGCATATCATTCTGAGCTATCATTCTGAGCTATCACTCTGCCAGAAAAGAAGAAATGGCTTATATTTTTTTGATCCATGACCCAAGAGAGATCTAGAAAAGACCTTGAGAAACATCTATACAGTCTAAAGCTCCAAACATTTTTGAATCATGGGTCCCTCTTATAGTATGGTAAAACCTATGGACTGCTTTTCAAAATAAAGTTCTTTAAATAATAAAATAAAATACATAGGATTGTAAAGGATTCACTTATATTAAAATACAAGATATTTTATCAAGGTATTTATATAAACTTAGTGGTATGATATAGTAATATAAATGCTTCTTTATTAATGTATTAAATAGTGGGGTCTAGAAGCAAGTATAATTATATTTCTGAAATACTGATAGCAAATGATATTTCAAGACATCTTCACAAATTAATGTGTTATGGAAATATCTATGATTTTATTGGCGACAAACACAAGTACCACAAATATTACTATGTACTGCTTCCTACAAATGAAGGACTTGCCCATTCAGTTAAAGGTTAATAAAATTCACTCTCCAAGTATACAGACCCCATCTTTACAGCGATAGGTTATAACCATTGATCTAGTATAACTTTATTTTACAGGTGAGGAACAGACCCAGATTAATCAAGAGATTTCCTCCAATGCAGACATAACTAGAAACCTGAAGTCAAAACTGTTGGCTTTTAATTAACTGTTACTTCAAGGAGACCAGTACACTGATGTTGGAATCTCAATTTATTCAGGTGATTTGGATGCTTACAAAGGAAGTTATCCATTAGGAATGCAAACATAATATATGGTCTCTTCAAAGCAAGTGCATAGATAGAAGCTTGTTTGGTCCTAACTCCAGGAAAAAGGTAGTGAAAGTAAGGGGCCTCAGGTAATTCTGTTCATCTCAGGGAGCTTTTAGGTGTTCATCTAAACTAGTTTAAAAACTTGAACTTGGAAAAAATAATTTATAAAGTAATGGAAACATCTTTGCTTTGCTTTATAAACAGAGTCTAAATTTGGCCAGGGGATGGGAGATGGCCACAGGAAAGACACCTACCAAAACAAACAGAAACCCTCTAAATTTAGATAATCCAGGCTCTTAGCTTACAATTTGAGCTCACTGTTATTTTATTAGAATCATAGTAAGTTAGATTCATAGATGATATAAAATAATACTTGTAGGGAGCAATACAACAAGGCATACTATCAAATGCATATTAGGGACTCCAGCTCTCCAGGTACGGTCTCCCTTGAACAGTTATTTGAAAAATAATCTGATAGGATAAATGATTATACAATCAAAGCTTTAACAATAATAACACTTTGTGAGCACCTACTAGATGGCAGGCACTATTCTAAGTGCTTCACATGTCTTAACTCACTTAATTCTCACAATCGCCCTATGAAGTGGGGTTTAAGAAATTTTGGAAATTGAGGCTGAGACATAGCTTGAGTAATCTGCCCAAGATCTCAAAGGTGGTTAGTGGCTAGATCCCTCTGACAAGGTAAAACAGAATCTTGACCTCTAGTTGCTCTATTTCCCAAATTATAATTATTCATATACTCTCTTCACCATCTCTCCCATATCCATATGCTGCCTATCCTCTTATTTACCTAATATTTTTCTTTAAGCAGACTTTAGATCTACTCTTTTAAAAAATTAGTTTTGTTCTAAATAGTAATTGCCAAAAAAATAGAAATAACAAATTTGATGTGCTAACTGTATTTTTCAAATGCATGGGATTTATTAACACAAAAAGTAACTTCCTCTATAGATATAAAACAATATTTAATTTAATAATTTACAATACACTCTCACATATATTTCTAACTTGTGCAACCCAGCAATCCCTGAATATGAGTAGGATATTCATCACAATTATTTCCATCTTAGAGATGAGGAACATATACTTAGAAGAGATAATAGCCTTCTCCAAGGCAATATAGCCTTTGGGAGACAGAGCCCCTCATTACCTCTCAGAAAAATTCTCTAAGCAATTTTCCATATTTAACAGTGAAATGGATTGAATTGTGTACCCAGTTTGAGCACGTTCTTGGTCTTGGTCCACATTCTGTAGGTGTGGACCAACTGTAAATCAAGATGTTACTTCATTTATTGTGTGGCCCACCTAAATCAGGTTGGGCTTTAATCCAGATTACTAGAGTCCTTTATAAGAAGAGTGAAAGTTAGACAGTGAGAAGGAACAGACAGAAGCTGAAAGTCAATGGAACCCAGAAGAGAAAGGAGAATATGCCACCACGTACGTTGCCATGTGATAGAAAAGCCAAGGACCAAGGATCATGCCACTGTCTTCTGGGAGAAAGCATCACCTTGCTGCTGCCTCTGATTTTGAACTTCTCATAGCCTCAAACCTGTGAGTCAATACCTTTTTGTTGTTTAAGCCAAATATGGTATTTGTTTTAGCAGCAAGGAAACTAAAACAGCAATAACAAATAGTGTTTTTAAAATACTTACTCTGCACAAAATTGGTTTGAACAGTCTTTTCAACAGAGGGATTGTTCTGGAGTTCCATGGCATTCTCATTTTTTCATGTGAAAAATGTTGCCTTTGCTATGTATATCAATATTTCCTCAAGCAGGCAGATTTGGCTAGGTTGATTCCATTTTATTTTTGGTCTTTTATGTAGCTTATGTTGTAAATAATCAGAATGAATCCATGAGCAAAGATTAAAAGCTTTAATCACTGGAGAAATGCAATGTTGGATAAGTCAGAGCTTCTGATTCTGATCAGTGTTTTGGCATCAATATAAGATGTCTTAAAAGTTGAGAATTGAAAATCCTTTGAAACAAGAGAGAAGTACTCTCCCTATGTTAAGGATTTGCTCTTTCTTTAAATGCATCCAGAGAGGAAACACTGTTAAGTATCCTTCTGCCTCTTACTCTGCAGAGTCCATGAAGAAAATTAAGAGAAGGGAGGACTGAACACTGATTACCAAGCAAGATAAGAAGAAGAAGATGATGGGGTTACTGAAGAAAATCACCACCTGTCTCCCAAATGTGCTAGTTCCAACCCCGTGAATTTAGAAGTAATATTTGATAAAGTGTAGACAAAATACAAATCAAGAAGTAGCTCAATTATTTCTTTGTCCACTAAATCAAAACAAAAATCTAGTTTCAAGGAAAATACATCTACTTACATTAGCAAACTCTAGAATGAATCCATATTCTCAATGCACATGTGTTAGACACCTAAATATGCAGTGTATTCTACAAGTGATCTAAGGGCACTGACTGTCCTTGGGGTAGGGAGTTTGGGAAGGTATCACCTAAGACAGAAGGTCTGGAGTACTGCAGTTTAGGCCATTCAAATATCATTTGTCTGCCTGAAAGAGTGGCAAGAACTGGTTTGGAAACTACAAGATTGGGTTCCAAGAGAAAATTTAATCTGCTAGGCTACTCCAGTTTCTCTATGAGGGAAGAGATGATACGAAAATTAGTCTGGGAGAGGTGCAAAAATTCACATTTTTTCTTGAACTTTTATACATAGAAAAAAATTACATGGAGAATACTTATGAAGCATAAAAGCTCTAATTTCTTTTGAATAATAAATTGGGAAATGCATTGTGAGTATGATTTTCTTTTGCATTTGTGTTGTAAAATAGAAGGTCATTATTCTACTTATACTATGTTTAATAGAGTAATAACTTTTCAACTTCTTTGGAAGACGTGATCTTTGGCTTTATCAACAAGCTGCTGCACAGATGAATAGAGCTAGCTGTTAAAATTCCATCTATATCACTCCTGAAACCCTTGCGGATTCTGGTCTTACCCATTTTCAGAGAAAAACTCTATTGCTCTTGAAGAGTAATTCCAATCAGGAGGAAATTGTGTTTGGAATTTAGATTTATATTGCAGAACTCAGAATAATCAAAATTTGTAATGAATAAAGTGTTCTGGTTAATTGGGTTTTCTAGTTAAAGATGAATTAAGAAAAAAAAATGACTTCTATTGCTTTTAGGAAAAATGTTTGTTTAATTCAAAAATCCACTTCTCCTAAATGTAGAGCACTGAATATAACAGAACTTGATCTGATGACAGATAATCCTGCAATAAGAATTGAGGTATATTGTTCTAAACATTAACCATTGATTCTTACTCTATTATACATACAGAATTGATAGGATGTCCTTCACATTTACTGTCTCAGGTTAATCACATTCAGTGAATGCTTACTACATGCCAAGCACTGTGCTAAGTGGTTCAGATATTTTATCACTTAATCTTCCCAACAGTTTTTATTGTTCAATGTCACATATCATGTAAGGGGCAGAGCTGGGCCTTCAAACCAAGAACCACATACTTCAGCACTATGCTAAAGAGTTTGGTCATACAGGGCTAACTCCCTGAGGAGGATAAGGTTTCCATTGGATTTGAAAGAGCAAATCATTCCTTGTTGTCTGGAGCAATACAACTGTGAAGTTTTGAATTAGAAATGTGCAGTAAATGAAGTTTTTCATCTACCTGCTTCTGACAACTTACTAGGACTAGAAATTCAGTTCTTCAAGGAGGATTGAGTAGTTTAATAGTAAGAAGTTTGAGTGCCACTAAGATAGAAGACTGCTTCATTAGCCTTGTAGGCCAAAGAGGGACTCAAACAGCAAACCCAAGCATGTCCTATACCCTGGGGGATTTCAGAGTAAAGGGCTGTAAGAAAGAGCCAAATGTTGTCTTGCTAATGTCTTGGTGGAGAAATATTTGAGATTTGTGACTCCAGGAGTAGTAAGATGCTATTCAATTTAAAGGCCAGTATAAATGTATGACTGGGGTAAGTATCTATGCTTTGAAAATTAAAATATGTGAGTGAAAAGATTCTCATTCTTTCTGTCTTGAAAATTCCTGACTCTCCACCCTGCAACACCATATTCAACTATTCACTGTAGATCTCCGGGACCTCAGACTGCACATAATGTTTATTGTTTTCCTTGAATATTCAAGGAATTTTCTCACCAATAGATTACAAACATCACACATTTCTTAAATTTTAGTGTCTCTTCATCAACAAATTCTTTAGTGGAGAGAACATTTTTTTGCATGAGTTTCCATCTAGGAAGGCGAAGAGAAGAAACATTGCGTTGGATATGGTGTTTCCTTTGATTTTGCTTTTCATTTTCCCCTGGAGACCAAAACCACTTGCAATCTTCACCAAGCTGAATTCATAATTTTCAGCAATGGCAACCAATTATAATAAGAAAGATTAAGCAAATGCTGATGGTATGCATAATCCAAAATTCTAGGGGTCTTTATATGTCCCAGAGGATATTCTGTAAATATTGTTTGATAACTTTGTAGACTGAGTTGAATTGGGGCTACCATATCCCAAAACAGATAATTATTTATTCCAACTTATTTTGCTTTAAATCACCAAATCTTAGAGGGATTTATTGGTACCTAAATTGAGAAAGTCTTAAGAATCAGGCTGAGCTAGAAATCAATCCCACATATCCAGTTTTCCTTTATCCTTGGATGAAAATGACTCTAGTGTTCTTACAAAATGCTGTCATGCTATCTCTTTCTCTCCTATGTACATGTTCCTTGCCCTTAGGGTGGCTATGATAAGGGACAACTTGAAGGGATGTGTTGAGACTTTACTTTTATGTCCTTATGGTTTTTAAAAGTAGTAGAGGAAGAAATTGCTTCTCTTGGACATAAAATACAAGTTGCTCCTTTTGATTTACACTTAAATTGTAAATTCATGCTTTAAAAATGAAAGCACTTTAAGAATTAGTTACACAGTACTTTATTTATCTACAGTCTTCATAATAGGAAATGCAGGGAGTAGTGGGGGTCTGTGATCTACACAGATTAATAGAGCACAATTACTCTTGTGATGGCAGTGAGCTTATTTAACACGTGTAGATGCTCTATTATCACTACATTAAACTAACATCAAAACTGTTATCTTGTTCTTGTGGAATGACTTTTATTTGATGAGATTTCTATTTCTTACTGGTATCTGAGGGTGTCCCTTAATTAGCAGACTTCCTCTTCATATCTTATAAAGCCTAAGGCAAGATGAATGCATCCCATGTCCAGAAATATGATTAGTGATAAGGTTAATATTATTGAATGGACACTTGTGCTGAATACCTCTCTTTACCTTCACTAAAATATCCTGATATAAATCAGAATTAGTGCAAGGCTTTCAAAAGTACTCACTGCCAGTCTTCCTGTAAAGACCAGGCCTAGGCTGTGTTTTGAAGACATTGAGATAAAATTGAGGCATCTGATTCACGAAGGCTTTTTACCATCTCCCCTTGAATACTTAAACCCTAGATCCTCCCTGGAAGGATCTCTTGAATCACTTTTCTTTTATTTTTTGAAGATTTATTTTATTTATTCCCCCACCATCACCACTTGTGCTCGTTGTCTGCTCTCCGTGTCCATTCACTGCATGTTCTTCTGTGTCTGCTTGTTTTCTCTTCTTGTCTTCTCTTTAGGAGGCACTGGGAACTGATCCTGGGACCTTCCAACGTGGGAGAGAGGCACTTAATCGCTTAAGCCACCCTAGTTCCCTGGTTTTTGTTGTGTCTCTCACTGTCTTGCTTCTGTGTCTCTTTTTTTGTTGCATCATCTTGTTGCACCAGCTCTCAGCACAGGCCAGCTTGCTTTCACCAGGAGGCTACAGGAACTGAACCCAGGACCCTCCATATGGTATATGGGAGTCCAATCGCTTGAGCCACATCTGCTTCCCGGATCACTTTTCTTTCCCTCCTCACTTTTCATAATTTCTTCTCTTGACAAGGAACAGAATATGGACATTAAATATATATGGGAAGCAATGAAAACTTGATTCATAAGTCACTTTTGAATGATTTCTGGGAACTCCATAGATTCTTATAGCTAAGAGAGAAGTTATATTAACCAGGGTAACTAAAATGAACAAAGGTGCCAAAAGAAGTAAACTCAGGAAAACTGAACAGTAATGGTTATTTTTAAAGTCAAATCTTGGCATACCTTAAAGGGTAAAAATTAAGATGGTAAAAATTCATTTGGGAAAGAACTCAATTACCATAAATCAAGGTTTGGGGAAATAATTGAATTGCCATAAACCAAGTTTGCTGGACATAGTTGAAATGTCCTTTTTTGAGTACATCTGCATTTAGGTCTAAGGAAAAAAAAATTTTCTTTTGAGGGTATTTTTCTTTTCCTAAAGAGTTCTATGCTAAGAAAAATCAGAGGCAAGCATTTTAGGTGGCTGAATCCTTGAACAGAAGATATTTAGATAAAGGTTGTTTATTTTCAACTTTCCAAATTGGACAGCTGTATCAACCTTTCAAAATTAGGCAATTTCATTCCTTCATTCACTCATCCAGAAAACTGAATGGATTTGAGAAAAATGAGGGAGAAGTACTCTAGAGACTGTCTTGATGGATTAGTTAACAATGAAAAAGTGAGAGAAGGGTCGAGATGAATTCACCATACAGCAATTCACTCAATTGGCTGATGGAATTCATCCATTGCATGTTTTGCCACAGGATAAGCAAAATCTCATATCAAAATTGTTATGGGTGATAGTATTTTTCAATAGCACCCTTCTTTAAGGAAGCCTTCCGTTAAGAGCTCCCTACAGATTGGAGGCACATACATGAGACCAGGAGAAGAGTAATAATTATTGTAGAAAACACTAAATTCTAAGCACTTTACATGTATTAACTCATTTAATCCTCATGAGTGCTTTGTGAGATAGACACTATTTTTATCATCTCCACTTTGCAAATGAGCAAAGTGAAACACAGAGAGATCAAATAACTTGCTCAAGGTCACATAGCTAATAAGTGATGGAACCAGGATTGAAACAAAAGTCTAGTTCCAGAATTCAAGCACTTAACTTAATACTACGTTGCCTCCTTGGGTATAATTTAATACCTGCTATGTTTTTGCTTTTCCTCAGTAGAATATTTGCCTTATCTCTGAAATTAAATCTCATGATAAATTATAATTTTTTTCTGAGGGCAGAGCCAGACAGTAAGACTAATTATACTTTGTGGAAATACATTCTTCAATATTAGACAACATCCAATCCCAGCTAATTAATTATTTGGGTGGTACAACTAGCCTAGTACAATTAAACATTAAGTCAACTGTTAGGGACTCAGAGAAAAGATGGTACAAAAGAGCAGCTCTTTAAAAACAGGTTTTTTTCAGAGGGAAAATAGCTAACAGTAAACTGAATTGTGTAGTGGATAAGTCATTTTCAAATCCAACAAATAGTATAGTAAGCCGTTTTTGACATTCATTGCCACTATAATATAAACATTTTTTCAGAAAAATATGTCTCAAAATTTTGGTAAATCATATTTTAATGGCAGAGAACCATTAAAGTGTTTGTTCAGAGGGACAAGTGGTAGAATTAATATAAAAGCTAAATTAAGTTTATAAAAGTCACACTACTTTTTTGATGTTTTAGAAAAGGGACATCCAAAGTGAAAGTGGGTAGATAGGTTTTATTAACAAATAACATTCAAAATTAGTGATTGGCCACTCAGAAAAAATTAATTGGCACTCACCATTTTCTTAGTAAAAAGAAATGCTACACAATGCCATTTAAACAGATATTTGAAAGTGCAAAGATGCTGATTTAGCCATCAGATGAATCTATTCGCATAGCAATTAAGCCAATTGACCCAGATTTGTAACTATTATTTACGTGGTTCATGATGCTACATGAGCAAATGCAAAATTGAATTCCCTTTCTTTTACAAGGCCAGGTAGATTTCCAGCAAGTAGACTGAAATCTCCAAGTCATTCAGTAAAATTAGAGCTGTCACCACACATAAGTCTTTACTTTAAAAAGGTATTTCATGGATCAGGAAAATGTATATTTCTATGGTCTGGATTTTGCTTCTGGAAAAAAAAGTACTTATTAACAATCTAGAGAAAATGTCATAAAGAAGTTGTGAAAAAATTTAATTGTAATTAGCACTTATAATCAGCCATGTTTGTAGAAACTACTATGGTAAAATTATGAAGATAAATATACTTGATTTATTTTCTTAATTTTCAACATATTTTGCTTTTGCTACTGAAACTTTTGGTGATTCCTGTATTCATCAGTGGTGATCTGTTTTCTAATTCAACTTATTTTCCCCTCACTTGAATTGTTGCCTAAAAATCATTCTGTACCATAACCCTGGATTACGAGAGAGCACAATGCCTTGTACATGGAAGACACACAAGTATTTGTGGATTCAACTAGAGTAGGCACTCTCAGAATCTAATGAGAGGTTATCTTGAAGGATATTAATATCATTTATTTACAAATAGTATACAAGCATTTGGAAGGATTACATTATATAAATATAAAAAGAATAAAATTGTGCTTCTGTTCTATATCCTTTCCTAATAATCTTGTTTAATAACATTAGCCAAAATAAATCAAATAAATCCTTTACAGAAATAGAGTTGAAGGGGCCAATGCTACTATACAGGTAGTGCCATGACTTTCAGGTAGAATTTACTCTATTATTGTTTAATTTTCTGAGAATGTATCAAGAAAATCATTAATTTCTATGCATGTGTATCTTGCAATCTAATTCTACTTTTCTGTAACTTAATATAAACATAGTAATTTCCTTAATTAATAATAATTTACTTATATGAAAATTATCTGACTATTTTCATTTGGATTTCATTATGGTAGAATGTGGGACCCAATTTTGGCTGAATATAGGTTTTGGAGCATTTTAAACTCATTGGCATTTCCTTCTCATTACTATTTAAGAGCCCTTATATTGACCCTACCCCCAGTTTAGAAGATAAATGGAAATACATTAAGTATAGAATCTTGGACGCTGAAAAAATATGAAAAATACTGAAAATGTACAGTAGAAATTATTTGTGTTTATTCACTTTTACACAAATATGACATAAATTTTGAATATGGAAAAATATGTCATAAGTTCTGTTTGATACAACTAGAATGATGGCAAGATTGAACTGGCTAAAACTGTTCAGTGTAACGAGGTAGTACCCAGAGAAGGAAAAATTAATCTGTAATACTCAGTAAGGACCATCAGTCAGAGTGCGCCTTGATCAAGCCCTGGATGGAGAGGATCAGTCAAAGCTTCTGGAAATGATTTCTTCTATCTCAACTACATCTATAGATTAAAAACGCAGAGAAATGCCCCATGATAGAGCAGCTTTTCAGATTGCCTCCACTTCCAAACTCAGTAAAGGGCTTATCTTCTGACCACCGATCTTTCTACCAGTCCAAAACCCTGCTTGTTCTATCACCCTTGGGGAAGAAACTGTTTCTTCACCATCACTGAGCCAGCCAATACTCACAAAGAGGACACACCCTCTACACCTCTCCCTTCCTTCCTATTTGTATTGTCTGTTCAAATACAAGTGGGGAGGACACACACAACACACTAAATATCACTTAAAATGACCATACATTCTGCAGTTATTCACAATTCCTCCAACAATAAACAATTTGGGCAAGCCTCATGGTCTGGAGAAAAGTTTGGAAAATGTAAGTAAACCAACCTGTCATAATTAACTTCTAAAACATGATCATGAAACTATCCAGAAGTTTACTGCTTTTGATTTCAGACAAACTGGATACAAATCCCAGCTTTTCTAAAGACAAATTGTGTGAACTTAGATAAATTATTTAGGTTCTCTGAGCCTCAGTTTCATCAGACTACAAGTCTTTCCTTGTAGACTTGCTGTAATAAATGTTTGTATAAATGACTAACAGGTACATGAATAGATGATGTAAAATTTCATGCCCAAATTAATCTTGTTGACCATTTTTAAATAAAAATTTTACAGGGTATAAATTGCACATTACTGCAGCATTGAAAGAATCAAACAAACAAATGTAAATTAATAAAGATGAAGAGGTAAAGTATTGTCCAATTATGAAAATATGTAGTAAGGCAGTGAAAATTATATATAGTGAGTATTACTTCAAATAAAAAAAAATACCTTAATGACAATAAATGTAAAGTTGAATGCAAAAAAAAAAAAAAAAATTTGCACATTAGAAAGTTCATTGGATAAATTATGTTAAATGTAGACAGTAGACAGAAGCAGATTTGATGAAGTGATTACTGTGGTCTCTGGAGTAAGAGTTCACAAGAAATTTTTTCCTCTTTTTTATGTTTATTTCTACAAGGTTGCTAAGCTATTTTCAATGTATTGAATGGAACTTTGAAAGGGAATGAGGTTAGGTTTATTTGCAATATGTGTTCAGACCTGTGAACTTGGGTGATTGACATGGCTGCTCTACATCTCAATTTCCACACTGGTAAATGGTTATAACAATACCGAAATCATCAGGCTATTTGAGTAATTAAATAGGATAATGAGACTGTGATAGAATGCAGCATATTGTCTGGCACATGAGTATGTACTTAGAATATAAATCTGCATACTGTTTGGCATTAATAGCAACATAATTACAAAAATCACTTACCATACATAATATGTAATATTGCATTTTAAGATATTTCAAATATAAAAATATATAAATTTTAATTAGTGAATATATCATAATCTATTAAAATATCACACTAATTATAATGGAAATTTGACCTTGTAAACATTCTAATATTCTCTCATATCTTTTCAAATTTTCTTTACCTTTGGTGGGAAATGATTCTAGTTGGATTTAATTTTGAAACAATGATACATGACCTATTTTTCATTTGTTTATTTCCTATTAAAAAGCTCCATGAGGTTTTCTTGAATAAACATGATTTTTTAAAAACCTGTTTGGCTATGGTGGTAGATTGACTTATGTATCCCAGTTTTGACATGTTCTTGGTCTTAATCCACATTCCTGAGGGCATGAATCCAGTAAATAGGATCTCTTGAAGACATTATTTTAGTTAAAGCATGGCCCACCTGAATGAGTCTGGGCCTTAATCCAGATTACTGGAGGCCTTTATAAGTGGAAGAAATTCAGGCATAGTGAGAGAAAGCTACAGGGAAGAGCCAGAAGCCAGAAGTCAGTGGGAACCAGGAAGAGAAATGATGGAAAAACTAAGGAGCCCAAGGATTTCCAGCCAGTCAGAATGCTATGGACTCCATGAGAAAGCAAGCCCTCTAGCCTCTAAATCATGAGCCTGTAAATTCCTGCTAAGCCAAAACCAGTTTGTGGTATTTGTCATAGCAGCTAAGGCAAACTAAGACAGTGACTATATTATTATACACTCCATGTTGTTTCAAATAATAAAAAGTTTAAAAATAATAAAACACCTAGCTTAGTGATCCTTATTATGATTTTGACTGATTGCAAAATACGTCATTGGTATAGTGATTAAGTTTTTAAAAAATGTTCTACCTGAGGGTGTTAAGGAAACTGAACTTTTTATAGGGATTCTAATGAAGCTAAAAATAATAACCTAAAATGATCATCCCCCAGACATGTTTAAAGAACCATGGATGTCATTTTAGGCCAAATGCCAGGCTTTTGTTTTGTTGAATGGATTAAGTTTGAGGCCAGAGCTAAGCTACCAGAGATCCCAAGCTGAATACCCATGAGTTCTGCTCTCAAAAAATTTACAGGCATTTGTTTTGTACTGGCACATAGTAGGATTCTTAAACTTTAATTGGAATGACTTGATTAGTGGTTTTCAACCTTTTGTCAGGTTCCATGGTTTTCATATGTGCAACACTCTTCAATTGCAATATCTTATGAAATGCTGTGATTTTCAGTGGTTGGAGGGGAGGGATGATATACACCTCCTGAGGGGAATTTTAGAATCTTCATAAGGTGTGTGTAGTTGGAAATGTATTCCACCCCCACTCCTACTCCAAAGCTGATTTTGGTAGGCCTCCTATGAAGGAATTTCCTCTTCCCATTTTAAGAATATAAAGTAGAATGTAAATACCTTAACTAGATTATGGATAAGAGAGCTATGCTTACACAACTTAGGGATAAGCTTCTTGAAGATGGTATTTTAATTGAGTCTTGAAAGATAGGTAAGACGTTAATAAGCAAAATGGAGGGCAGGCCCAAAAGTGCACCCATGAGGAGGAAAGAACAAGGACAAAAGTAGAGAGATGAGAAAATGCAAGGCATAGTAGATTTCAGGTTGGGTGAAGAAAAACATTTCTACATTCCAGGACACAGTTGTGACTCTGTCCACTGACTTTCCCAGAGGAAAAGGACAATGGTTCCAGGGTAAGGCAGTGTGACCCAAGACATAGATATCTTAAGGGATCTCAATACCAAGGTTCGCACTGCCATGTCCTGTATTTTAACCTGAGTATTGCTGACCCAGATTCTGATCTATACTTGCCTTGTTCTGACCATGACCTGATGAGGTTTCTTGCTTTCCTTCCCACCCCATGCCCATCTGCACTCACTTAAATGCACAAAAGTATTCTGCTTTGATCTACTTCTGTGAACTAAGACAAGCCATGTTGAAAATAGGAGGAAAAACTCATGATCAACCCACCTACCCCCAATCAGATTTTTACTGTATGTCTGCTTCCTGGCCCACATTGTGATCCTTCCAGAAACCTCAATGTGATGAATTCCATGTTTCCCAGGGCACAGTTGTGACCTTCACATTGACTTTCCCAGAAAGACCTCTGAGACTGAGAAACTAAAAACCATGATATAGATACTCTATTCAGCTATTATTTTCTGGGAGTCTTCAACTAACAGAGGCACTATTGTACTTTCCTTCATACAGCCAGGTTTGTTACTGTTTTGTTTTTCAATTTTTCTAAATATCCATAGGGAAAAGAACTAAAGGGTGAAAAAGAAGAGAATAACTACATGAAAATTAGGGAATTTTTTTTTTTTTTTCCTGAAGGGAAGCTAGGGGGTTACAATAATTAGGGAAGATCAAGCAGGGGCTTCTACCTTCTATGGCGCAAAAAATATTCTATCTGCTAATGGATGTTCATTTTAGTACTAATTTAAAGAATATACATATAGTGTTTTATGCACTCTTCAGTACAAAGGATATATTTCACTTTTAAAGTTTTGTTGTTTTTTTTTTTTAAAGAAAATACCTCTGATGATACCAATATGCTGCCAGGTTTGAAAACTACTTGGGGGACGGATGTGGCTCAAATGGTTGGGCGTCCGTCTCCCATATGGAGGGACCCGGGTTTGATACCCGGGACCTCCCGGTAAAAAAAAAAAAAAAAAAAAAAAAGAAAACCGCTGAGTTATAACCTTGAAATAAAGGAATAATTGAATGAATGAATAACACACAAGCACACACCTTCTGTTCAAAGTGTTATTTAAACCCTTCTAGGATTATGTGACTTTGGGTGAAGATCAATTATTAGAACTTTATAATTTTGGTCTTCCATATGTTTCATTTTATCAAATGCATATATCTTGCTTTACTGTACTGATAATATTATGCACAATGTTAGCTGAAGAGTTTAAATTTGAAAGTTAGGAACAATCAAATAAATGAATAACAGAATATATAATTTAATTATAATTTAATATATAATTTAAAAATCATTAGCAAGATCTCATTTAAACTGTTAATTACATTTTTGAACCATAATTTGAAAAAGAGAGAGAGTGAGAGATTTCTAGTTTTTACCTCTGAAAAACTTTGCTTTCTTTTGTTTGGATATTTATCCCTTCTGAAATCTATCTAGAACGTATGCATGTATTTTCTCAAAGACATGCTTAGGATATACAGTCCTGAATGCTTATGAGTTATAATGTAAAATGAATTATGTTTTACATGAAGGGTTTTGATTGATTAAAATGGTAATAGAAAGAAATAACTAAAATATTTTACTAAAAAATATTTTATAAACATAACTTTTAAGTAATTCAATAAAAAGTGACGGGCATGTTTTGCTCTTTATTGAAAATTCTATTTTATTTTCTCTAAGCAACAGATGGAGAAGAGTAAGAAGCACTGCCAGGGACTAACTGACGGCATATAAGGAAAATAATGTGTCAATAACTCTAACAGAGCTCTCAGAAATAAAAGTACAAAGAAATATCATGGAGCTGTGTGGGTCTCTGGGAGTGAAATAACAGCTCTGCAACTGGTTTGGGTGTGAAGGTGAGACTAACCATCAGATGTCTGCTTCCTGGGCAGTATCTATCACTTCTAAAGGTGATTTGAAAACTGATAAAAGCCTCTCTGAGCCCTAAGGTTCAGAGTTTGGGCGGAGAGCCTGAAGCCAAACCTTGTTTCCTGATGATGCTCATGGACAGGTTCTCCTGAGAGAAGCAAAGGGAAAGGATAAGGGTGGTATTCAGAAAGGGAGAGTGAGAGGTTTGACTCCTTATTGTTTTCACACTCTGCAGAACAAAAAAAAAGAATCAGGACCGTTTGAATTGTGTAACTTTTCAAAAAGGATAAGAGAAACACAGAAACACAGAAGGGTATGTGTGTGTGCGAGACTACAGTTTCTTTGGATTTGTTCCTAAAGTTCTTAAGTCTTTAGGAAATGACAGCAAATGACTATTTTCACTATTTTATACAATGTTCCATTAAAAAAAAAACAAACCTGACTTTTATGATCCTGTGAATATTTTCTGGGAAAAAGTAATATAAATAAATGAAATCATGTACTCAACACCTCTCAAAATCGCCTTAGACCTTGGCACAAATAGAGAAAGTTATGTTGAGGTTTTTTTTTTAATTCAGATTTTCCCATAATCAAAAATGTCCCTCTCCCTGCTCAGTTTTCCTTGGAAATGACACATTGTCTTTAATACTATTAATCACACTGAAAAACCTCAAAGAATTTTCATTTTGTATCCAATTGGTATAGCATGATTCAGTTAGTTTTGATTATTCATATTAAAAGAAAAATGAACCTATGATCTTTTTTCCTGCCATGTGGTAGAAAATACTTCATATATGCTAACTGAATAACTTTGGTTTAAATTGAGTCAATTTAACAATCATGCTTTATTTTTCATTTCTCTGCTGAAACAATTATGAAAGCTATTTGCCTTATTGATGAGATGATATTGTGAACTATTAACTAATCTAGTTTTGTTCCCCTTATTTGATTACCATGAGCCCATGCCCATTCAGGCAAGTAGACACAGAATTGTTACCAAGATATCTAGACACAAAACTATAAATTCTTGTCTTTAAATACCAAAGTCAAAGTCCACATATGGAACAAAAATTAGGGGGGAGGGGAATACTTAGTCAAGCTCTACCTTCCCATCTATACCTCCAAAAGATATTTAAAAGTTTCTTATTCCATGGACATGGATCAAGGTTTTTGCTGAGAGAAACAAAGAGGATAACGTTTGCATTCAGATTGGAGGAGGGAGAAGTTCAACTCTTGTTAATGCTTGTTCCAGTGGCAAATTTTCACAGCCTATGGAACCAAAGGATGATAGGTGATAAAAAAGAGGTAGAGACTACAAGAAAGATTACTATAGTCCCTGAGCCCAAGACCCTGGATTCTGTCACCCTCTTCACATTTTGGGTTATTTCTAAGAGGGAGGAAGTGTGAAAGAATTCTGAGATAAATTCAGGGATCCAGGAGTAGACTAGAACTTTGCCATGTTCTCTCTCTGGAATTTTGGAAGGTGACACCTAACTGGCATTCTCCATGTACAAGGGCAGATTCGAGGTAGCAACAGGGAACATCAGGGTAAGAGGCAGTGTGAGAGCTCTACAGTTTTCATTCAATCCCAGTGACTCTGTGTGGTGTGGAAGAGCAGCCTTTTCTCTACTCAAGAGAAGCGTTATGAGAAAAGGAAAAAGAGGGCAAGCAAGCTGGGAAGGGCAAAGATTTGTTGTATGATTGTGGTATAAACAAAGGGGTCAGATATTAGGCAGAAGGTGATAACATGCAGAAGCAGATGGGATGGTGTACCTCTTAGAGGATTTGAGAGAGGGCAGAGGTCAAGCAAGGACAAGATGCTTATCCCAATTTTGTAAAACAACATTAATTCCCTGGGACTTTGATGCCATCTAAAGCAGAAGCTTCAAAAGGGAGGTCAAAAACCCTACATTAAAAAGGACTACACTGGTTCAACGAATATATTTGAATGATAAATTTATGTTTTCTTCAGGTAAGTAAAATGGGGAATTCAATGGTAAGCTATATTTGGTCATAGAAAAAGAGTGGAAGTTAAATTATTTGTGCATTTGTGGCCCTAGAAATATGTACTATAAATTCTTGACTGAAAAGACTTAAATGCTTAATATATTTTTAAAAATCTGAACAGTATTTGGAGACATGTTTCCTGTCAAGACCCAGAAAACCCCTGCTGAAACAGAACAGCTATTCACATCATCATGGATAAATTTCAAAACACATGGTGTTGAGTGAAAAGCAATTCATTGAAGAATATATATGGCATGATTCCACTTATATCAAATTTTAAAACAAGCAAAACTACTCCACAATTTCTTAAGGGACACCTAAAGAGGGGAAACAACTGAAAATAAAGAAAATACATGATTATCATAAAATCTGGAATAGTGGTTAGCTCATAGGACGGGAGAGAGGGCAAGAAGCCATTAGAGAAAGGCATTAAGAGAGCTTCTAGAGTAGGACAATGTGGTATTTCTTAGCCTAGATGGGAGGGTGGTAGGTTTTCTCCCTCCTGCTTCCCTCCTCTTTGTCTTTGTTCTCTTCCTCCCTCCCTCCCTTCCTGCATTCCTCTCTTCCTTCCATCCTTCCTTCTTTCTTTCAACATATAATTATCTGAATTCCTTCTTCGTACCATCACTGTTTTAGGAGCTTAGGATGCACCAGTGATCAAAATATAAACATCCCGCTGCGCATCCGGGGGGTTGAGCACGCGCGCCCCTCGGCCCCAGGCGGCTGAGCCACATTCGGGGGCTGCTGTGAGCCAGCTGAAGCAGAGCCAGAGCGCCCAGCCTGCATTCCTAGATGTTATGGAAGCTAGGGCTGAAAGGGTCCTCGGAGGTAATACTGATACTTTGTTCAACACATGGGAAAACAGAAGAAAGAAATTGAAGTGTCTCACCCAACTTAACTTTGAGCAAAAAAGACAAAAACTGAAGCAAGATGTACTAAAAAGAAAGACACTTTTCGTATACAAACAGGAAGATCAGATATTATCTGGTAGAGATGAGAGAATGATGGCATCCTAACACCAGGTCCAAGAAAAGACAAAAGTTATGAAACAAAACAAAAATGGCTGATAAAGAAAATGTCAATAGACCTACAGATAGCAAATATAAGGATGGAAAAAATTGTATTCCTTTAAAACCGTCTAATGAATTAACCAATTCAACTACATCAGTCAATACAAATAATTTTGAAGATAATAATCAAATGCTTCAGTTGTTACCAATTAAAGATGAACCCCCAAATCAATGTATGATATTTAGCCAGGTATTTCACTTTTTAAAAAATTAGTAAGAAAAACCAAATGACTACAGAAAAAAAACAAAACAAGATGCTAACATGTCCAAGAAACCTGTACTTGGATGTTATCATGGTCATATTGTTCAGTCTAAGGTTAATTCATTTACAAAACCTCAACAAGTCAAAGATGAGAGTCCTGCAGCAACCAAACATTTACCTACTATCTCTAAAGCCACAGAACCATGGCCTATAAAGACAAGCAGTATAACTGAAAAGTGACAGGGCCTCAAACATAAGTACTGCTAAATCTGTGAGCACTACATTTTAGGACAGGCAACTTGTGTGACCTCCTATTAGAAGTGACCACAGTAATACCCAGGACAAGATGAAACAGGGCATCAGTAGAACCTCTGCCAATGTCACAATTCAGAAGAGGCTTACTGGGAAAGGATTACTACAATTAAAAACAGGTTAGGTGGGCAACATGGTAATCCCAGTGGGTTCCGTGTAATATTTTGGGTAATCTAAGCACCTCTTAAAATATATGTATATATATATAAATAACATTTTTGTAAGCAAATACACATATATGCATATATATTTATATATCATTTTGCAAATGTTTGTATGTATTGTGAGAATTTTGATTTTTACCCATAATAAAAAAAAAACAAAAAACAAAAAAAAACAGGTTTATCTAGTGTCAAAATCAGTTCTTCTGAGGAAGCAAAAAAAAATGAGATATTATAAAGAAGCATCGATTGTGAAATTATAACTAGGCCTGCTTCATCTACTAATACCAAACAGATAGGAAAGTCAAAAGCCATTGACCAGCAAAGACATATTGTAGCAAAAGCAACCACTGATCGATCAGCTCAGCCCAAAGAAACTGCAGAAGAGACAAAAATTTGACGGAGTGGAAAGCTGGTGAAGGAAGGGCTCTGAAACGGCCTTCTGACTCTGTACTCACCCAACTTGAGCCTGAAGGACAAAATGAAAAAACCAGTTGGACTAACATAGAAGATGAAAGTGAACAAAGACTATTTACTGAAAAAGTAAACAAGACATTTTCTGAATACCTGGACCTGATTAATGAGGGATGCCTGAAAGAAGAAATGATTGGCCCTACTGAATGACCTGATTAAAAATATTCCAGATGCCAAAAAACTTGTTAACTATTGGATATACCTTGAACGTCTTGAACCAATCACAAATCCTGTTGAAAATAATATCAATCTATGAAAAAGCCATTCTAGCAGGGGCTCAGTCTATTGATGAGATGTGACATGCAATTGTAGATATTCTAACACTGAAGAGTCAAAAAAAGGTTAATTTTGGAGAAAATATTGAGGCTTATACTGCCATGGAACAAATCCAAGAAGTCAATATTGAAAATATAGGTGTTAACCTAGAGGCAGGAAACCTGGAAATGTAAATTAAACAATACAGAAATGTATTTCAAGATTGTGAAAAAGAGCAAGAGGACAAAAGAGCCCCTCAGTGATGTTAAAACCACCAATAAAGAAATTAGAGTAAGTTGCTTAATCAAATATATTTCTACTACACCATACTTCCAAAGTGTAAAAAAGAAGATGCAGTTTGATGAAACAAATTCTACATTTAAAGAGCTGAAGTTTCTAACACCAGTGAAACGTTCT
This sequence comes from Tolypeutes matacus, assembly GCA_026826555.1. Taxonomy (NCBI): domain Eukaryota; kingdom Metazoa; phylum Chordata; class Mammalia; order Cingulata; family Chlamyphoridae; genus Tolypeutes; species Tolypeutes matacus. The sequence continues at coordinate 56,617,209 of JAKSZT010053929.1, read as the reverse complement.
CAACATCTTCAAGAGAACAATTCCAAATTCCCAGATATGCTATAAGACCAATATCCTTGTGTGTCTTCATTGGAACAGTTACCAGAATTGGTAAGTGAAATAGATATTTTGCATACTGTCCTAATACAGCGCTCTATGGGATGTACTCAGAGACTGAGACAGCAGAAGAGAAATAAAACTCTGATAAGAACTTGGCATTTATGCCTGGGTTTTTTGTTTTCCTGTGGCTGACCCTTTTAGGTCTGGAGTTGGCCAAGCACCCAAGTACTCTAAGTATTCCCATTATAGCAGGAGTGGCATTCTAGGTGTAAGAAAACTATTCCTATCTTTTCAATCTCAACAAACTGAGTTTTCTTTAAGAAAAGTAAATTTTGTCAGCTAGTTTACTATGTTCTATGAATATAAACAGGTTTCTCTATATGTTTAGCTTTTTCACTGTACTTTTAAAGGAGTTTTAAAGTACAGAAAGGTGAATCAGTAATATAAATATGTAATGCTGCATCATCAGAAAATGAGGTGTTCTAGATAAAATTTATATTTATATAAAAGAAGGTACATGGTAAGAAGGTAAAGGTGCCAAACAGTGGAATTTGAAAGCTAGTTTGAGTTCCTTTCTTAGTTAAAATTTTAACTTCCATAGCTTCATTTGATGTAGTTCATCATTTGATGTAGAATGATGTTAGGGATGGAATATATAATATTTAATAAATGTCATTCTAGTTTAGGTAGTATGATGGTTTGAAGCTGAATGGACCCCAGAAAATTCTGTTCTTAAAGCTAATCCATTCCTGTGGGTGTAAACCTATGTGGGTAGGACCTTTTGATTAGGTTATTTCAGTAAGGCTTGGACCAGGGTGGGTTTTAATCCTCTTCCTGGAGTCCTTTATCAAAGAATGATGTTCAAGCAAAGAGGAGAGAAAGCCATGGAAGCCAGAGACTGAAAGCAATGAAATCTGAAAGAGAAGGGAGAGAACAGCAGCTGCCGCCATGTTCCTTACCATACACAGAAAAGTCCAGGATTGCTGGAAGCCATTCTTCAGGGAGAAAGCATCAGCTAATGATGCCTTGATTTGGACATTTTCATGGCTTCAGAACTGTAAGCTTGTAAGCTAATAAATCCCCATTGTAAAAGCCAACCCATTTCTGGCATATTGCATTTCGGCAGCCTAGCAGACTAAAACAGATAGCATTTCTAATTAATAGTTAAACTTGTTTTCTTATGCATGATATAAAAACTTTACTCTTAAATCATGTGCCCTGAAACATGACCATTATATACAGAAAATGTTTATCTTCTCCCCACATATAAATACCACTAATAAAATTGTTTTGTAAAGCCCTGAAGTAATACTTAAATGGCATATATAATCTACCAATTCTACACAGCTTCAAATAAGTGATTTTTCATTGCAAAATTAGTTTTAAAGCTATTATGTAATATGAATGTGATAGAAGATCACATTTCATTTATTTATGTTCATTCATTCTATTTCTGTAATAACAGCTATCTTTGTTCTATTTATTGCCTTATGTTCTGGAAAGTAGGACTTTTATTCCTTTTTAACTGTGTGCCTAATATGCAGACAATAAATTAAAATATCTGTATTATATATATATATACACACACACACACTTATATAAACATTCTTTTTCTTATCAATCTTATTTTTACTGGGGGGGGGAACAGAAATAAAACTAAGCATAATAAGTCAATTTTTAATAAGCTAGTCAATGGCAAATCTCATGGGAAAATGAAGTGGGGGGCAATTATCAGAAGGGCGAGGGGGGAGAGGAGGTAAAATATGAAATTTTAAATAGCTTGCCAGGGGAACCTCATTGATAAAGTAACCACTGAAGCTGGATGGACTTGGAAGAAGATAGAGGGAGGCAGCCATGTGAATATGATTCTGTGATTCTCACAGAGAGATGCTGGTACAATGCTCTTCAGGCAGGAATTACTGATGTGTTGAAGGGAAAAATAACAAAAGAACTGTGTGAAGGCTAGTGGGGTTGGAGTGCAGCAAGGAGGGGAAGAGAAATGGGAGATGAGATCAGTGAGATAAAGACTGGGATGTGTGTGTGTGAGGGTGCATGTGTGTGTGGGTTTGGGTATTCCTTAAGGACTTGTAGGCAGCAGTATGCTGAATCCGTTTCATGCTGGCTCATGAGGCCTAATTGCAACGTCAGGAATTTTGCAAGCTGGTTGTTAAATGTAGCTATGATTAATAATAAAATTAGATGAAGTTACAATTAAATAAACTGTATTAAAAACAGATAAAAAGAGTGAAAAATATCTAAAACTCATCATTTCTTAATTATTTTAGTGTGCTTAGCTATTAACTATGTCCCTGAGATAGCTAAGTACACTCTATCTGTATGATGGAAATATTATAAAATGTGCTCAACTTTTCTCAACTCCATGTTCAGAGACATCATACTGACAGCTTGAAATTGACCACAGTGGAAGTATTTATGTCATGAAAATTAAGCATTATAAATCAGGGCTTGATTTATTGTTTTATCGTCTAGATTTAACAAAGCCATAGAGATAATGCTAAACATAGAGATTAAATTTAAAAGTGGGTCATGTCTATAGCCATTATATTGTAAATTGTACTAACATTTGAGGAAACTTCTAGTATTTGAAAATCATTATCCATTCAAATGACCAAGAAGTCATTAGCATTACAAGTAAAGTTTTATCATATACCTTCAATGTTTTACTTTCATCTTACTCCCTAACATGAATGAAAATATCAACTAACATTCAGGTCTGCACTAAAGTCATCTGTCAGTTGGCAACCATAGATTAACTATGGACACAAGAGTTTGGCAAAAATCACTGAAAGCATTCTGTGAGAATTAATTAGCTATATAGAACTTATAACAAAGACTACTGTGCATTTTATTATTTACAAATTATGTGCTACACACCCTTTATATCAATACAATGTATATATCTACATCTATCTATCTACCTAACAATATATCTCCACCTATTGCTCGATCTATCTATATATATATTTTTAAGCATACTTTTTTGAGCTGGTGTTAAACTTTACCAGCATACTCCTTGTAGGCCACTGTAATGACTGCCCAGTATAAGGATGTACACTGTATTATTTACCTGTAAATGGTGAATATACATATATATAAGTTTTTATATACTCTTGTGGTATGCTATATTTCACATTAAAAAGATCCTAAAAGCTAAACTATTTAGTCTAAATAGTCCTATATAATATTAGGGAAATTGAATCAGTGATAAGAATCATCCCACAAACAAAACACTTGGCTCACATGTTTTTTAAGGATAAATTCTAGCAAACATTCAATGTCAGTTTCAATCTCACATATGAAACTCTTTCAAGAATATGAAAAGAGTGAAACCTCTCCAACTCATCTTATGAGACAAGTATAACCTCAATACCAAAAACAGACAGGATCAATATGAGAAAGGAAAATTACAGGCCAATCTCACTCATAAATATAGGTTTTTAAAAGTCAATGAAAATAGTACATATATATATATATATTCTTAAGTTAATACATCATGATTAATGTTGGGTTAGCCAAGGAATACAGATTGGTTTGAAATTAGAAAATCAATAACATAATTCACGATATGAACCAATTAAAAAAAACAAATGAATCATCCTAAAAGCTACAGAAAAGACATTTTATAAAAGCAAGAATTCTTTAAAAATAGATTTCTAAGTGAACAGGTTATGGATGGGAAGATAATTAACCTCGTAAAGAGCAGTAAAAAAAAAATGAGGAAACATACTTCTTAAGGCCAAAACATTAACACCTTCCTTTAAATTCAGAGACCACATGAGTGCTATTACTTCTATTTCATATTGTTCTGGATAAAGTTGCCAGTGCAGTTGACACAAGAAAAACAATAATAAAAGGTAAACGTTTGAGAAAGAAACAAACTGTTATTATTTGCAGATAAGACTGTCAAAATAAGAAATGTGATATGATACATTATTAGAATTAATAAAAGCATTTACCCATGTTAATGGACACAATGTTGGTATTAACCATCAAACAGTGTGTAGTGACCTCCATTCTGTGCACGCATGATTATAGCCTCCAACAATGAAGAAATACAAAAGGATGACCACTTTAGAGAAATTGGTAATTCCAAAGCTCCATCCTTCTCTCTCTATGCTCTTTCTTTTTTTTTTTTTTTTTTGTGGTTTACAATTTTTTTTTATTTTTTATTGTGGGTAAAAACTAAAATTTTCACAATACATAGCACTATTTGTATAATGATATATAAATATATATGCATATATGTGCATTTGCTTACAAAAATGTTATTTATATATATAAATATATTTTAAGAGGTGCTTAGATTACTAATATATATTTTTAGTGATGCATGTCAATCATACATGAACATACAAAAACTTAAAGTCTAGAGCAGAAATCATAACCTTAGAAAATAAAGGGGCATAACACCTACAAAAAAAAAAAACAAAACAAAACAGCAAATTGTATTTTTATAGACCAGCAAGAAACAGACATTTACAAAAGCAACAAGTAATATAATAAAATTTATGGAAAATGCAACAAAGTATATTTACATATTGAAATGGATTATAATGAATTATAAATATTAATATATGTATATGCTTAGTATAGTGCCTCACATTTAGTAACATTAAATATTTTCCATCATCATTATTGTTATTATTATGGAAAAATAAACTTTCAAATGTTCTTAGACAGATGTTCCCAGCTATTTAGCAGAAGGCTCCCTCTATGAAATTACTCTCTGTAAAAAATATCTTGTATAATTGATGATCTTAGAGCTTCATACCTTAGAGTCCAAGGATTCATTGCTCTAGGATTAGTGGGATGCTTTTGAGCTATTTGTGAAATACAGTTAACAAGCTAATATGATGATGACCAAACATCTGGTATTCTGTTCAGAGCCTCACTATTTTATTCATATTCCAAAGCTTTAAGTATCATATAACCCGTTTAGGTTCATCTCAATATAATTATAATAACACTTTGATCCTCAGTGTGTTTTAAGATTAGAGGTGATGGCAATTGAGAATTACAATGGTAATATCTGATACACACTGACTTCAAAATTGGAGATTTACAAGATGTATTTTCGTAACATAACTTTTTTCATTTTTATAATGAAAGACTGTTGAAACAAATGATTATATGTACATATATAAAACATATATGGTAAGTATAACCATAATCATAAAATTGTGTGTTTACCACCAAATCTAAGAACATCCTGAATATCTTTCTCTATCAATCTTTAGTTTTTCCACACGAATATTTCAATACCTATTGTTCTATTTTTAGGTTTTAAAAATTTCTATACATGACAGCTCACTGTAATTTCAGCAGCTTGCATATTTTTCTCAACATTGTAACTTTCATTTTGCTGGATGCTCATAACTAGAGTTTGCTCATTTTAACAGTTGTTTGGTGTTCCAAGATATGAATATACCAGTTTATGGATCCACTTTACTGTTGTTTCCAATTTTGTTTTGTTTTGGCTAGAATGAATGATGTTGCTATGGACATTTTGTATATAACTCCTGATATACAAATCTTTCCAGGGTTAAAATGCAGAAGTGGAATTGTGGGAAATAGGGCAAGCACAGTTTCACTTTGCTAAAGACTGCCAAATTTTTCTACAAAGTGGTTCTATAAATTTACACATACACAACTAACATATAACAAAACCAAAAAACCTTTGAGTCATTCCTTACTCCCCTCTTGATTTCATACCTCAGGATCCAATCTGTTAACAAATCCTATTAGCTCTACTTTCAGAATATATCCAGAATCCAATCTCTTTTTGCTATATCCACTTCTTATCCCATCCCAACTCATACACATTGGTTCAAGCCACCATCTTTATTTATCCAGAATTTACACATTTCTCTCTTCCTTCACATTACCACCTGTCTTAGCCTCCACAATAGCCTCTTTCTGGACTCCTTGTTCCCATCTGTGCCCTCCAAACAAAATAATCTTTTCCTTTCTAGAACCAGGGTGATTCTTTTATTTTATTTTATTTTTCTACTTAAAACCCTACTATTGCTTCCTATCTCTCATGGGCCAAAACCAATGATCTGATACTACATCACCCATTTATCACATTGCCTACATTCTCCCCAGTTGCTCAGTTTCCCCAGCCTCACTTGCTTACTTATTGTTCCTTGCATGTCAGGCAAGCTCCAGTCGCCAGGCATTTTGCTGGTTATTCCCTGTTTTTGGAAAGTTCCTTCCTCTGGATTTACCTATGGCTCTCTCCTTTACCTCCTTCATGTCTCTGCTTTAATTAGCATTGTCTCAGTGAAGCCTTCCTGACCATCTAATTTAAAACTGCATTCCTGTTTAATCGCCTTCACTCTTCATGAAGGTAGTAATTTTTGTCTGTTTTGTTTTCTACTATTGCTAATACTTAGATGGAGTCTGGCACATCGTAGACATGGTAAATAATAATTATAGTAATAACATTCAACTATTTTATAGTATTTACTATTCTAGATACTTATAAGCAGCTTATATAAATAAACTCATTTAATTCTCCCAGAAACCAATATTGAGGAAAAGGACCTTCCCTATGGCAATGTAAAGAGGCTGAGTGCTTCCTCTCCACAGAAAAAAGTATAATACTGAACAATATTAACAAAGGTAAATATTCCATGGCCCTGGAAAATATCAAATGGACATGATAAAATGAGAAGCATTTATTCTTGAAACATTGCTAGAGCTTCAGGTCAGAACAGCATTAGGTTGTGTCCCCCTGCTAGTGTGGCTTCCAAATCCAACTCACTACTCCCTACACAGGTCCTCACTGGCTTTGGTATGGGAACTAAAACCAGCTTTGCTGCTAGAGGTGGAAGACTCAATTTGGGGCTGAAGGAAAGGGTGAAAACCCATGGCTTTGCCAGCAAAAGGTGGTGAATTTAGTTCAGAACAAATGGGGAAAACATGCAGCTTCTGGGGTAACCAGAAATCTAACAGGAAGTTCCTAGAAATGAGAGAACAAAGGAAGGGTTGAAAGAGCTCTCCATATATCCATGGGTGACTGGAAAACTAAGCAAGCAACCTGAGAGAATGCAGCAAAAAATGAAAAGCAAGAAAGACTTGAGAACTGACTACAAGGTTCAAAGCAATTCTTAAACCTTACAAAGATCAACTGGCAGAGGGTGGAAACTTGTTATTCTCTCAAGGGGTTTGATCACAACATCTACCCACATCATGGGCTGATTACTAAACTACATAAACACAGGGACAATCCCTAGGTAAAAATAAAAACAAAAATTGAGCAGAGACATCAGAGGCTGCACACTGCACGAGAGGTAGGTTCCATAGTTTATGTCCAGGCAAGCTACCAAAATAAATACATAAGTAAACAAACAAACAACAAATAACAAAACAAACAAACAAACAAAAGCAAACAGCAACCCTTATATTAATAATATAAACAGGATCCAGAATTGCTACCATATATTATTTAAAATATCTACTTTTCAATGAAAATTAAATATATACAAAAAAAGGAAACTGTGTCCATACTCAGGGGTAAAAAAGCAGTAAATAGAAGCTGACTCTGAGGGGGACTAGATGCTAGATGGTGTAATCAATGACTTCAAGGCAAATATTATAAATGTATTTAAAGAATTAAAGGAAAACACGCTAACAATCTGTGAAGAAATAGAAACTATCAGGAGCAATACATTATTTAAAAAAAAAGACCAAATTGAAATTCTAAATTTGCAAAGAACAATAGCTAAAATGAAAACTTCACTGACTGAATTTAACAAAAGACTTGAGATGATAAGAATCAGTGAAATCGAGGGTAGATCACTAGACAGTAACTAATTGAAGAAAAGAAGAAATAAAGATTAAAGAAAATGAACAAAGATTTAGAGACTTGTGGGACAAAGTCAAGAATTCTAACATTCCTGGGTACCTCAAAGTTATGGTGGAAGCACTTCTCATCCACTCCACTAGGACACAATTAGTGGCTTCTCTCTCTCTCTCTCCTGCTCCTTCTTCTTCAGGGGAGCTGGAGTGTCTTATTCAGTTGGACAGTGGAGTATGTCTACTCCAGTCCCATCCTTAGCTCCTCCCTCTTAGGAGGTAGGTTGCCTGCAGGAAAATTGCATTGTTCCTGCACTGTTCCATGGCATGACTTTTATGGATGCATTGCCTGTAATTGGGGGAGTAATTGTGTCTAATGCTTGGGTTGAGTATTAAAAAGCACTTTGCTAGTATACAATTAAACTATATTCTGTACTATAAAACTATACTGCTATACAACTTTAGGGGTAATAAATTGATTTTTTATCTCAGCCTTCCACTTCCTTCCAAGTGGTTGTTGACTTAAAGGCATTGTATATTGGTATTTTCCCTAAATGTCTACAGCAAGTGGTATATTTAAAAAAAAATTAATTTGTAATAGTTTGTTATTACTTTATAAACTATAACTAACTTTACATACTCATCTTATAAGAACCAAGTTTGCTAATTCTCTTATTTTAATAATGTGTCTGTGTATTCTTTTGGATTTTTTATGTATACAATTACATCACCTGCAAAATCATGATAGTTTTGCTCTTTCCTCTCATACCCTTAAATCCTTGTATCTTATTTTATTGTTTTCCTTACTATCTTGATTTTCCAAAACAATGTTTAAATAAAAGTGGTAATAGCTCATATTGTTTTTGAGTTTCAAGGACATATTTAATAGTGTAAATATGAATATTTTCTATTTTCACTATTAAATATGAATATTTTCACTATTAAATATGTCTGTATTTTTGAAGATTTTTAAAAACTCAGAGACAAAGTATTCTAAGGTCCTTGCATTATTTGGAGAAAAGGTAAAATTACTGATGTACTTCACTGTTATCTACTGTCGATTATGCATTTAAACTTTTCTAATCAATTAGGAAAATAATAGGAATAGAGTGGAAAATTTCAAATAAGTGAAGGAGATAAATTGGAGCTATAAAAAAAGAAGGCAAGAAAAGTGGGAAAACAGAAATAGAAGATTAAGGATTTTCCTTGGAATTCTAAGAAGTTCTATCATGAGTGAGCATTGAATTTTTTTAAGGCTTTATCTGCACCTGTTGAGATCTTACATTTTTGCCTTTAATCCTTAATATAATTTTTAAATGAAAATCAAATTTACATTTCTGGCATAAACCCAATGTGATGGTAAATTCAGTCTTCAACCCATGACATTGACAGAGATAAGTAGATGCTCTTAGGAGAAATTCTGTCCCCTCATTTTCCTAAATTCCTGCTTTCTTTTTATTTTGGCAGATTTTGAAATGTCAATTTCTTGCCAACACTTTTATAAGGTTTTTATTTTAATATATATTTTTAATTAGAGAAGCTGTGAGCTTACAAAACAATCAGGCATAACGTACAAAATTCCCATACCATACCCCTCCACCAACACCTTGCGCTGTTGTGGACCATTTGTTACATATTATGAAAGAACATCATCAGACTATTACCCCCACCTATGGTCCATAGCTTACATTTGGTATATTTTTTCCATATACCCCCTATTACTAAAACCATGTGTTAGTAGTGTACATTTGTTATGACTCATGAGAGAACACTCTCATATTTGTACTATTAACCACAGTTCATCTTCCACCACCTGGTTCACTGTGTTATACAGTCCCATCCCTAGTACCATCTATCCAAAGTGTACTCTCAGTGGCTCTCAGTTTCATCAGAGTTGTGCTGTCATCACCTCAGTCAATTTTAAAATGTTTTCCTTAGTTTTGTTTTAGAAGATTTTATCAAGCATATTTAGTTATTTTTACCATGAGATTTTTTTTATGTTTATCTACTTCACCATAACACTGGAAATAGTAATTAAACATGAAATTTTATAAATGGAAAAATTATTCAAAATGTGTGTACTATATACAAGTAGTCCTTGTAAATTTTATGTCAAAATGCTTTATGATTTTACTTTGTTAAAGTCAGACTGTGTTCAAATCTTGGTTTTGCATTTTCTAAATGTAGTATTTAGTTATTATTACTCAATGCCAGAAATGTAAAATGAGCACTTTACAAGAATCTAAAATTTACTGTGGTTCTGTAAGCACTTTATTAATGAGCACAAACTCTAAAGAGAGGATTTTTATAAATATGATAAAAAATTAAATGAGAATTAATTGGTATCTGATTTTTAGTACCTCAACCTACTCCACATAAATAAGGCATGACTCAGTCACTGGGAGAAATTAGGTTCATTGTAATCTTTACTACATTTGTCTCTTTTTTTCCTGTTTGTGTTATATGCTTTCAACATAGTGGTCATGTTTTTGGAACATGTATTTCACTGGAAATACTCAGTGGGAATAATAGAACATAAATTTTTTATGAAATGCTATAAGATAATTTTCTAGGAACCAGGATAATATATACAGCAATCTGTAATTTCATTTCCTAAATAAGGTTACCCATCCCAATTCATTAAATCTGTGTGAAACTCAGCCTTTCTGAGAAGGGATATCTGTGCTCAACAAAATAATCCATGCAAGACAGTGCCAGAAAGTTTATTAGAAAGGAATCAATTGTAATCCCTAACCCAATTCTGATGAAGGCTTTCTCTTCATAGGATTTTGACAGATGTGTTCCAGGTGATGGTATTAGAGAAATTACAGACACCTGTTAAGCAGCCACCACCCAGACCTCAACTATCCCCAACAACTCCTCTGGGGAAGTCGCAAACACACTAAGTGGCCATCCTCCAGCTTCTGCTGTCCCCACCTCCTTTCCCACTATGCACCATTCCACAATCTGGGAGATAAGTCTATTGAAAAGGCCTGGCCAGACCTTAGACACAGAGGGAAACAAGCAGACCCAAATGCTTATCAGAACAGGAATTTTCAGTGGCAGAATCCCCTCCCCCAAAGGTGGATTAAAAACCACACTCACACAGTATTGATATCCATCTTCTCCAGCACAAAGTGGAGGCTTTCGGAGCTGCCATCTATTGACCCCGACCCAGGGAGGGGTCTGTACAATAAAGAAATAATTTGCTGACAGCTTTTGTTCTGCCCTGAACTCATGCTTCCATGATGCACTGTTGTATCAATGTGTTCCACAATGGGTTAGTGCTTGGGTTAGTGTTGGTTATTTTGATCAGATTATTGAGAAGATATTTTAATTAAAACTTTCTCAAAGGAGAGTGTTTTGGTCACATGGATTATCTGGATTCATTGAAGGACAATACTTCAATATATATAGTTCAGCAGGTTGGTATAGGAGGAAATGGGATAGTGTACATAAAATGCTGGGTACATAGAAGGGATTTCAGAAATTTTGTCCCCTTATTTATTTGTTTTCCTTTCTGAATAAATATAATATTCAAACATAGTAGAGCTTAAGCATTCATTCATTCAAAACTTCATTCAGTAAATACTCTTAAAGTACCTGCTATGTGCCAGGGACATATGATAAGATAAAGTTCCTACTCTCTAAAAGAGTTTATAGGGAAGTGGATGTGGCCCAAGTGATTGGGCTCCCATCTACCATATAGAAGGACCAGGGTTCAATTCCTGGGGTCTCCTGGTGAAAAGCAAGCTGGCCCATGTGGAAACCTGGCCCATGCAGAAGTGCTGGCGCAGCAAGATGATGTAACAAAAAGAGACACAGAAGACAGACAATAGGAGACATGGCAGACCAGGGAGCTGAGGTGGCGCAAGAGATTCAGCACCTCTCTCCACTCTGGAAGGTCCCAGGATCAGTTCCCGGTGCCACCTAAAGAGAAGACAAGCGGACACAGAAGAACACACAGAGAACAGACAGCAAGCATAAAACAACAAGCGGGGAGGGGGGAGAAATAAATAAATCTTAAATAAAATAAAATAAAATAAAATAAAAGAGCTTATAGTCTAGTGGTTTATATCTTACAGTGCTCCAAGGCTAATATCTCGACTAGAATTTGTCCATGTAGAGCAGGAAGGTTAGTTACTTGAGACTCCAGTAAGATGGGTGTGACTTAATATTTTAGTACTGTAATTTGAGTCCTGTAATGTGTTAGGTACTTCACATTGTGTCAATAACGTTGAGTCAATAACAAAGACTCACACTGAGTCAATAACAAAGACTCACATTGAGTCAATAACAATGACTCCCTGTTATGGCCAGGGCCAGCTACACAACTTTCAGTCTCTAGTGCAACATGAAAATGTGGGTCCCCTTGTTCAAAAATTATTAAGCATTTCAAGTTAGTGAAAGTAGAGCATTAAACCAAGTATGGGCTATTCTGAATGTGAGACCCATGTGTCTGCACAGTTTCCTCAACCACGAAGAGGCCCTCACAAAGGCTGTATTGGGCTCCTTCACTTACTAGTTGTGGAGCCTTTGGGCAAGCCACATAACTGTTCTCTGCCTCACTTTCCTTATCTAGAAAATGGGGATTAATAATAGTAAATGTCTTATAAGTTCATTTGAGAATTAAATTAAATGAGTTATTAATTTAATTTGTTATATATATATATATAATATATATAACAAATATAATTTGTTATATATTTTAAATTAAACAAAAAGCCGAGATCTGCCACCCAAAAAAGAATCAACCTTGCAGAGAGCCTGAGAAGGAGAATTCCTGGATGAAGAAACAATTGCAAAGGCCCTGGAGTATTTTAATACCTGCCAGAAGGCCAATGTGCAGGGAGAATAGTACATGAAGAAGACAGAACTAGGGGAAGGAGTGTGAGAAGAGGCAGGGGCCAGATCTGGAATTTGCATGAAAGATAATTACTATTCTGATTCTGGCTTGCACAACTCCTGTGATGGTTAAGTTCATATGTCAACTTGGCTAGGTTATGGTGACCAGCTGTTTGGTCAAGCAGCACTGGCCTGATTTTTACTGTGAGGATATTTTGTGGATTTAAATCATCAGTCAGTTGATTGCATCTAGGACTGATTACACCTACAATAAACAAGGGAGATTTCCTTCAGCAATGAGAAAAGTCTCATCCAATTAGTTGAAGGCTTTAAAGGGAGAACTGATGATGTCAACAGTCAAAAAGAAGAATTTCTCTCTCCACTTTAGTCAGCCAGCTTCTCCTGTGGGATGCACTGGAACCTTCATGGTGTTCCCAGCTTGTGGCCTGCCCTACAGAATTCCAGAACCCTGACTAATGCAGATTTGGTACCGGGAGTGGGGTGCTGCTTTAGAAAATACCTAAAAAATGTGGAAATCGCTTTGGAATTTGGTAATGTGTAGAGGCTGGAAGAATTGTGAGGGCTCAAAAATGAATGAGAGCTGTGGATAATGTTTGTATCATCCTTAGAGAACACATAATTTGGCATGAAAAGAATGTTGATAGAAATATGGACATTAAAGGTACTTCTGGCCAGGCCTTAGAAGGAAATGAATGTGGAAATTAGAAGAAAGATGATCCTTGTTAAAAAGTTGCAAAGAAGTTGGCAAAATAGTTTTCTGATGGATTGAAAGTAGAACATGTAAATGATGAACTTGGATAGTTAGCTGAGGAGATTCCCAATTTCAGTGTGAGAGGTGCAGCCTGACTTTTCCTCTAGCATTATAGTGAAATGTGAACTGAAATCTTAAGCACAAAGAAACCAGAAAGTAATGGTTTGGAAAATTCTGAGCCTATCCTGGCTCAGTGTGTTCTGAGTGTGTTCTGAGACTAGGACCAGAATCAATGCTATCAGGGACCTCCCTGAGCTTTCAGGAAGTGAGTACTCAGAGGACATGTTCCATGTGAGAGTTTAACCAAACAACCCTTTCCTAAAGAGGGTATGGCTGAACATAGAACTAGTCAGCCATTTCAGTGGAAGTCAGGATTGAAAATAGAGTTATCCAGGAAGGATCTGTGGAAAGTTATATTGTCTGATGGTTTGGACCTGCTTGAACTACATGGAAAGCTGACAAAGATTTTGCAAAATTTATATGAGTAGAACTACAGCCATCGTGGACTGAGAGTGACAGAGAAGGGATGAATTGAAGGAAGAATGAGTTCAAGGGCAGAACCATGGAAGCAAAGGTCTGGCCTGAAAAGATCTACTCAGGCCACGAGTGTAGACTCTCCACCCAGGGCCACCTAGGTTTGCCCCTGAGCTTGGAGGAAGCAGATCATCTCCCCTAGTGCTTGGATGGGGTGGGCTGTGTGTCCCTTTGTTCAGTGAAAGTGCCACTATCCTGATACTCCATGCTTGGAGATGGCTGGCAGAGAATACGGCTACTGCTCAAGAACTTTGAAGGTGGGCTGCCACTCCATCAGGCCTGGAGGACAAAACATTGTTCCACAGATGACACTCAGACCTCAATATCTAATGGAGTTTCCCTGCTGGGTTTCAGATTTATTTTTTACCTATAACCCCTGTTTTCCTTCCAACATCTCCCTTCTGTAATCAGAATGTTTAGCCTATGCCTGTCCCACTATTGTATATTCGAAGCAGATAACTTGTTTTCTATGTTTTACAGATTCACAGACAGAGGGGAATGTTTTCAAAGATAGACCATATCCATAAACAATTTTGATGAGACTTTGTACTTAGCATTGCCATTGAAATGGTTGAAGACTTTGGGGATGTTGAGATGGAATAAATGTATTTTGCATGTGGTAAGAACATGTCCTTTTGGGATCCAGAGGGCTGACTGTGGGGATTGAATTGTGGACATCAAATTGGACATGTTCTTGATTTTGTTCTACATTCTGGTAGGTGTGGATGCCTTGTAAATAAGATCTCTTTAAGATGTTACTTCTGTTATGGGGTGGTCCCACCAAATCAGGTTGGTCTTTAGTCTGGGTTACTGGAGTCCTTGATAAGTAGAGTGAAAGTCAGACAAAGAGAGAAGCCAGGAGAGGCCACCATGTACATTGCCATGTGACAGAGAAGCCAAAGAGCAAGGGTCATTGACAGCCAGCTCCAGAATGCTACAATCTTCAGAAAGAAAGCATTACCTTGCAGACTGCCTTGATTTTGGACTTCTCCTAGCCTTAAAACCATAAGCCAATAAATTCTCATTGTTTAAGCCAACCCATTGTATGGTATTGGTTTTAGCAGCTGGGAAACTAAAACCCCTCCTCAACAGAATAGGCTGATTAATTTGAACCAAAAAATAAATCAGAAATAACTATAGCTAGATTCCCATATAATTTCTTTAAAGGCAGATTACAAATGATTTCTCCAACTCATGAGTGAAACTGCCAGCCAACTTAGTAAAATAAAAAAAAATAGCAACTTAACCTCTAACACCAAGGGGTGCAATGCAACACAAAAGCCACATGCAACAGCTAAAACATAAGCTCAAAAGAGCCCCACAGAAACACAGGAGCATATTGTGTCACACAAAGCATTGTTACCATTTTATTGTCTCATCCTTCATGCCCACTTTACCACCACCCAGTGACACACATCTGCAGCCAATCTGGCATAAGCAAAATGGCATCCCTTTTCATTTAACTGATAAGCCAACGCTTTTATGAACCATTAAGGGATAGCCAAACCCCAACTACCACAAAGGACATGCATATTTTATAGAAGAAACCTAGAGGTGGGATTCAAAATGTTAGAGGAGGAGTAAGACAAAAAGAAATTGCAGTAAGGCATTATAAACAATCATACCTTGTGCAGCTAACTCTTTCCACCTCCCTTTGTTCTGCTGAATGATGTCCACCAGGTTGTTTTTGAAGCTCTTCAGATCCACTGCTTGAAGGGAGTAGTCTGTGAAACACACCCCGTCGCTCACACTGGTTTTCACATTCGATCGTCTCAGTGCATCAGTAACATGGAACCCCCCATAGGAGCTTGAGATACAAATGACAACAAAAGAAACCAAAAAAACACAAACATTAGGATATGGGATGAGAGAGCAGAGCTGGAAAAACTCCACACAACCAACTGGAAAAGCTTCAGAGTAGCAGGGGCTCAGGCCCAGTTTTAAGCACACAGCTGTACTGTCCACCTTCCTCCATTACCTCTCCACCTGGAGAGGATGGAAATACAGACTCTCCATCCTGGAGAGGATGGAAATACAGACTCCCAGAGCAGCAGGTCCCAGTCCGTATGCCTCATAGGGTATCTGTGTCCTGAAGGGAGTACGGTTCCTGAGCAGCAGAACTTTGAGCTGAGCTTAGTG
Source organism: Tolypeutes matacus (assembly GCA_026826555.1). Classification (NCBI taxonomy): domain Eukaryota; kingdom Metazoa; phylum Chordata; class Mammalia; order Cingulata; family Chlamyphoridae; genus Tolypeutes; species Tolypeutes matacus. The sequence goes on along the minus strand of JAKSZT010053929.1, from coordinate 56,601,059 downwards.
TGAGTCCACTGGGGGATGTCACAGAAGGGGCCCCAACATTCCAGAGCCCAAAATGGAGTAGTGGTACCTGCCCCTTCCTCCACAGTTAGTAGATTTTGCTGTTGCATGTTACACAGATCTGGTGAATTCATATAAGCTCAAAGACTAACTCTGGTATAGGCATATTACTAATTATACAAGTGGGTTGTGATTAGCTTGCTTATAGGCAAACCAAAATAATTCCCCCCACCCTGCCACTGCCTGCCGCTACCAGATATGTTACTATATACAGAAAACAAAACATATTTGTCCAACGAACACTCAAAAAATTTTTTTCTCCTGGGTATTAAATGCAATTTTGTAAAACAAAATTAGTTAGTTCTTTGATATTTTTCATAGTGGACTTCAGTTATTTACAAAGGCAGATGCAATGTAACACAAAGCCATTAGGTGGCAATACTACCTAATAATTCTTGCAATAATGTCTTGCCTAGCAGTAAGAAATAATAAGAATAATCATAGGTAAAAGGTTTTTAAACTTCACAAAGATGAAAAATGACACACACACACACACATAAAACCCAAACCTGTTTCTCCCAAAGGAAGAAGCTTCGGCTTTTGAGGCTTCCTCTATAAGAGGAATAACAATTTTCTCTGTTGAGTCGGTCAGAAGAGAAAATGTTGGCTCTACAATGAAATCAATGAAACCTTAAAAAAAAAAAAAAAGATAAATTCACGTGTTACAATTTCATGACTTCTAATATCAGTGATAGGAAAGGTTCTCTGATGTTTCTGGCTTAGCAAATATCAATTACACTATTGGTTTAGCTTATACCTTGATATATATATATTTGAGTCCAATAACATAATATTTAGAAATGATAGCTTAACTGCTTTATAAAATAATCTTTCAAGCAGTGGAAAAGATACAACATGAACTTGTTGACTCAAATATATTGGCTTTCCTATTACATATTCAGCCTGATACTATTATTAACAACAAATTCAGACCAAACAAGAGTGAATATATATTTCCTCTTTCAGTGAAGAATGATAACTCTTGAAAGGTCTCTTCCTGTTGTTTGACTTTTACTACTGACCAACAAGATATACTATCTAGGCTTCACAACAACTAAATATTTGAATTTTTCTTCTCAGGCCATAGGAAGGTAACCCCTTTTTTCTTACTATATTAGTCAGAGCCTTCTGCCAGTGCGTTAATATTTCAAATTGCTGTTTGTTATTCTCTGGATGTAAAGTGTTAGTTCACAGCGTGAGGGCGTGTTCTGTCAAATCGGTAGAGAGAACAGTAACATCTCTGGGAGACAGCATTAATCCTACCACTTTGAGATGTCAGGATTGAATAAAGACTTTTACATTTAAAGTGCACAACAAGATTTTAAAAATGGCACATGGAGAGAATGTGGCACTGTCCTCTGGGGAGCACTTACCACCCAGTGTTTAGGTACAGGAATCAAGCTCTGTGTTCACTTCAACACCCCCAAGGACCCAGTAGAGGAGTGGTGTTTAAAATCAAGTCCTTGTTGCCTTAATACCATCACGGAGCAATGGATTACCATCTGAATATGGAATAACTGTGGGGGGAGGCTTTTTAAGTGATAGTGTACTGGAAAATACGCACAATTGAAGTGTATTTCATCCATCCAATGCTTAAAGTAATTCACATTTCAGATAATTGGATTACTCATAGCATATATTATGGCATATCTTTTATTCAAAAAGCCCTAATAGTTTTGAATTCTAACTGATATCTTCAAGTAAAAGCAATGTCAACTGGCCATCCTGGGTGTTATTTCTGTGAGCTAAATGTCTGGGATATGCAGACCGTTAAATGAGGCTTCACCTCTACTAACATGGCAGCAATTTATATTGGAGCAGTAACCCTGAGAAATTTAGATCTTTGTCTGTCTGCTAGATGAGATCCTTAGCCTGCTACTCAAATCTGCTAAACAAGGATAGGCACCTGTGTTCTGTTTCCTAGTAAAACAACTGTTGGCACTTGGGTGGGAAGGAGGGGAGGGTCAAAGCAAAAAGACTTACAACTGCTGATGACTGCTAGGTAGTACTAGAGCACAAGTACAGAGATAAGGTGAGGGTGTCTTACATTTGTTGACCAGACAGTTAAATGATGAAGATGCTGGCTCTGGGAATAATTATTACAAATATTTGAACTATGCAACATAGCAAGAGTATGTTTTAATAATGAACTGTACTTGAAGTCCCTAACACAAATACAGATGATAGGAATAAATATGGTTTGGAGCAATATTATTTTATAATATTCAGATAATAAGAATTTTTTCCAAAAGCATACGAACTAGTACATTAAGCATGCTATGCAAATTTAGTAATAACAGAATAGGCATACTAATATTTTCATTGAATTGGCCTATATCCAAAGGGTTCAATTACACAAAACAATAACAGCAACAAAACAACAAAAAAAATCCTCTCTTGCATAAGAAGTTCACTATTTTGTAAAATGGTTTACAACCAGAAAAACAATTACATTAACTAAAGCTATTGAACTGATTTTGTAAGAATGTTTCATTAATTCTTAGCATTTAGCATGATGAAGATAAAATTTATCTTGGAGTTTTCATGGAATTCAAGCTTTTGAATAACATGGTGCATACATTTGAAAACCTAGAAGCACACACCCACTTTCCACTACCAGCAATCTTCAGTATTACCTATTTGTGACTGGGCCACCATCGTTGACTTCCGATCACAAAGTGGGGAAAATGGAAGCCCTAATTCAGCTTCTTTATCTCCCTGGAGAAAGGAAAGCTCATTAGCAGAAACTCAGGTTGAAGCAGCTCAGATAACAAACAGCCTAGACAAAATACCTAAACAAGGCCCATCTTTCATTTTCTAACTGGTACTTAAAAAAAAAAAAAATCAGAAGCTGTAGTCCAAGTCTATATAATTTTACTCCAAAGGTCTCCTTTTGGAAACATATTATGGGGGGGGGGGGGGAAGCACACATTTTCAGCTCCTTGAAATTCTGCTTAGGACTTACAACCCCATGATTGTAAAAAGACAAACCTTTGCTCTTTGGAGTTTCTGAAGTCATCATAAAATACTCATTTCAGTGTATTACTTGGAATTTAATTAATAATTCAGCTCATGGATTTTTCTGCTCTTTTTCTTCTTTAATGCCAAATACATCAGTGGGTCTTTCGTGTCAAGAGTCTTATTGGTCTTTTTGAAATTACAAGTGTATGAGCATTTTTTGAAACATCTTCCTACTCATTATCCAAGTTGGTTTGAATCCCCAGCAGCAAGTTTTAGGTAATATCTTCAGCATTTTTATATTCTGCCTGCATAATTTTATTTTAATGTATTCTCAGAGAAAATGGAAATGTCAATGATTTTTTAATTATTGGTCTTATCTAAAGTAGATTAGTTGAGCACATATGTGAAAGAATTCCATTTGTGTTTGGGTTTAACATCTTAAGAACTAATTAATTTCTACCTCCTCAAGTTAAAAGAGAATGTTCTTGGCAAAGCTTTATTATCACAAGGTTTATCAAACATTTCTTCTTTCTTTTGCATTCAAAGTGACATGCTTACCTCAGAAAGAGGAGAGAGGATATTTTACTTCCTCCTGTTCATTTCAATTGTCTGGTCATTTAAAAGAATGCTCTATTTTCTCCTAAGCTTTTGGTTATATATCTTCATGCCTTCACATCAACCTTGCCCAGTCCACATTTTAGGACACATGGTCAGTTTCCAACAGTGGGGACAAGCGACCTTCACTTTTACTCTACAGAGGAGCTCATGTAAAAATGCACCAACCTATCTAAGGACTTCATTCTTGTACTCTGCTCCCTCTAAAACTGTTTCATTATATTCTTTATAACATGCCAATATGCAGCCTTTAAAATTTTTATTACCTATTTTCTGGTGCATTCCCACTAAGCCGTGACTCTATGAGAGTTATATGGAGAAATTTTGAAATCAGAATGGTTCTGGAAAATATAGATAGGGTCACTAAAGAAGTAGTCAAAGTAACTACAAACAGAAACACTTCACAAGGTCATGTCATGGGAGAGAAAATAGGGAGAAAATTCTGCAACCTCTCCTAGCAACCCTCTGATTCCCATAGAGAATAAAAACATGAATTCCATTTGGAATTACTATGTCTATCCAGCTTAAAGAACAGATGGAAGGGGGTTATTTAGTGCCATCAGCCTTGGAGTAGGAAGACACGGGGTTGACTGCCTGCTCTTTGCTGGGCCGTCTCTGTTACTTCAGGCCTAACACAGCCTTAGCTGAAATGAATTCTCATTTGCTACCCAACTTTTTTACTCATTTACAAATAAAAATATAACCGTATCTACCTAATAGGATAATCCTGTCGTTATAAGATAATTTGTGTGAAGCCTAAGGGCAGTGCCTAATGTTTAGCAAATACTCACTAGATGTTAGCTTATAATAACAATTCATAACAGTAACAAAACAGTGCTGCAAATTAAAGGCATTTATGATGTCTTGGATGGTGTTGAACCACTGAACAAAGGTTAGTACTTTATTTGGTGTGTAATAGGGAGGTATTGGCTTTTTCTTTTCTTTCATTTTTCTAGCAAGGAATTGACATGACAGGAGTTCTAATTTTGAAAGGTTAATTTGTCATCATTGTGTGGGATGGCTTGGGGTGAGTTAAAGATGACTCTTGAGCTTAAAACCTGAATGAAAAGGAGACTGTTGATGATCAGGAGGAGGAATAGATTTGGAGCCTATTGTGGATTCTGTTTTCAACATGTCGAGAATAAGGTACAAGAATGATAATAATAGTTTATGTTAAAATATAAGCAATATTACATTGTTATTTAATGGAAATAAAGGTTCTTATAGACACCATGGGAAATATGATATTGGAGACACTATTTTATATATGGCAGATACAGCCGATTGGTTTTATTGGCAAGGTGCTGCTGACATTTTAAAGACATACACTTAACAGGTTTATTTTTATACTGTATGAGCCATTTTCTTTGGTTGACCCAAAAATGACCATTTGGGCCTGGAAAAGGTATTACATTTCTTTGCCTTCCATGTGCTAAATTTTATAGAATGCTGGATGGCAACATTATCATTATCATAAATTCTCAGGCTTTTGACACATGTCTGCAGGGTTGACCTTCCTAGAGTGATAGATTTGATTTTATATTCTACTTGCTTCCTGTACCCCACAACTGATTTAGAATATTAAATTTTCACTGCTACAGCACACTCAATGGTAAAATGCATTAATTTTTTATTAATTTATAAATATTTCAAAATGTTATTTATTCCTTAGAGTGAGTGCAAGAATCAGTAGGATTATGAGGGAACCAGGAACCCAATAGGACAAAGTGGGTACTACTAAGGGAGAAGGAAAAGAAATACAAAAGCAAAGTTAGGGTCCCTGCATATAAATTTGACCAATTTTGCAATTTTCCTTATTCTATCCCTGAATTGGGAACATTTACTTTCCATCAATATGAAGTCAGGGGCCAGAGCAATAGGCATGCTGTAAGGTAAATAGTTTATATTTTCTTTGGGGGTTGTGTTTTCATTTGAGGGTGCTGCCACCAGGAGACCAAACATGTACTTTCCCCGCCAAAGCATGTACTATCAATCTTCTTAATTAGTCAGTGCCACTCAGTTATGCCCTTAGGTCTTCTCTGCAGTGTGTTCTTAGGGGGATGAGCCTAGGCAAGGTGGAGAAAGTGGTCTCATCAACATCCAAACAGCACACCTCGCTCAGGTCCGACAGCTTATGCCTGTCTTAGCAATTCCCTTGCATATTGTTGAGGTTCCTTCTTTAAAAGGCCTTGACAAAATCTAGTAATTGTTTTTATGCTTTCCCAGCAATGCAAAATGCTCTGAAAGCTATCAACAAGGTGTCAAGTCCAGTGGTTGAACAGCAATTTTTTCTTTGCATTTCTTCTGAAGTTAAAAGAGTTTCTATAGTTTTAAAGAAATAAAGAAGATAGAGAGGGTATTGAAACCTAAGATTTAGTCCCAGAAGCAAGATCAACAACAGACCTACAGGAAGATCCAGACCACTGCTTTGGGGGCCACTATGGGGAGCAGGAAGGGCTGCACTAGTTTAGCCATTTTTGAACTTGTAAGTGATTTAGGCCATCTAAATACCTTCTTTCATTCCTTCCAAATATGGACCCTCCTAAATTCTAAGAAAGCCACCAAAATTTCTTAAATGTTTAATGATTATTATAGCCAACACATTCACTTTCAGTAAAATATATGATATGGCACAATTGTATTTTTGTAAGTACTATAAATATTTGATAAACAGTACACCTTGTGTAATAAACATTTATAGCATTTCTATGCCTCTTGAAACTATAGGCTTCAACTTATAATTTTAATTATTATCTTGGCTTATATCTAGTTTCTTTATATTTATGATTTTTTTTTCTTTCTTTTTTTTTTTTTTTTTTTTGATGCCTGATCCTTGACAGAGCATGCACTAAAACATTTTTCATCCCATGGAATATATAATTTATTTGGATATAAAGTACTTTATGCTACTTCTAGCAACACTGAAAATAGAGGGAACTGACTATATGAAACTTATGGTAAAATAATCATTTTGGCCATCCTTCCAAATGACTTGCCTTTCCAATGTTTTTTTCTTATTGACTGACAAGGTAATGCTTATTGACAAATGTAGATTTAGATTAGAGGTAGATTTTTTTTTAAGTGTCACAAAACACCTGGTTTGAGAAGGGAAAAATTCACTTAATTATTGAGTTAACCTAGTGTGAAAGTTTGCATCTGGTGAATATCAAAAATAATTGTTTTTTAATTAATCCATTTCTGTGGCTGTGAGACCCTTTGATTGCATTAGATTTGGTTAAGGGACCCTGATTAGATCACTTGATTAAATCACTTTTGATTGGACTATATTAATGAGGTGTGACTCAGTTTGAGTCTCTGCCCTCTTACTGGAGCTTTATATAAACAGAGAAAAAGGAAGCTGCCATCTTGAACATGCCATGTGAGAAAGAGGACTGCAAGAAGACAGAGAAGCGTGGAGAGATCACAGAGTCTAGAATCAAAACAGAGTACAAAGGAACGGAAAGGGGCTGGGCCCACAGCATAGCTCAAGGCTGAAGAGATAAGCTGTATGCCTGATTGTCCACAGCTGGGCTCTGGGAGATGGTGAGCCTGGAAGGGAAGACAGGGGCCTTGGCAAAGATTGGTTGCCATTTTGCTTTGCCACATGGCAGGACGCCAGGATCACCAGTAGCTGACTTTGGTGAAAAAGCATCTCTGCTGATGCCTTGATTTGGAAATTTCATGAACTGTAAGCCATTATAAAAGCCCATTATAAAAGCCAACCCATTTCTGGTAATTTGCATTGACAGCCCTGTGGCAAACTAAGACACCCAGTATATGATATGAGCAAATTTTAATGGAAGTGACCAATTATTTTATTTAATTGTATTAATTTCTTGTTTTCTTGCCAATATAATATGGCTGTTCAAGAAGGGAATAAGAAGCAAAAAGTTGCCTCCCTTTACTAATGCTTATTTTCTTAACTGGTATCTCTATGTCTGATCTCTCAGTCATATTTGAAAGGAATGGAAGCTTCCAAATCACCCATTAGAGTTAGAGGGCAGAGGCAAAGGGGTTGACTTCTGTGAACACAGCAAGAGAGGACATTAATTATATTGATGAATTTCACAAGCTGCTGTGAAACCGGCCTTGGTGAGGAGGAAATGCTCTACCTCCTTCACCATCAACTGTTTATTCAACAGCCAGAAAAAGAGTTTTTTAAGACAACAAATTCTGGATACAATTTTGATCTCCTCCGGCAACAAGTTCCCCTTTAGGGAACATTCATAGGGTTTCCAAGGAGGTTATAAATAGCTTGGTGGAAATTGGTTTGTCCTCTAGAAATACATTGTATTTCAACAACTCTTAGACAATGTCTATTTAAGCCCACGTGTTAGACCAAATGAGCTCGGAAAATATGTTAATAAGAAATTGATTTAGAAGCCAATACATCCCAAAATTCCTCTGTATATACACATATGAAACTTTATCTTGTTGATCTTGAAAGTTCCAAAAATCAGCTACTTCCTTTCAGGACTTTTACTGATTTTTAGAATTTATATCCATTTTTAGTCCAATTTTGTTCATAAACCTATTGGACAAATTCCAAGTCTAGTGTTTTAGTTCTACAGAGCACAAGCGAAAATACTTCTCTTAATTGGATACTTATTGAACTTCATGGGTGTGTTGAGAATGTGTTTTAAAACTGTGCCAAGATCCTTCAAAGTTCAACATTAAGTGGCCATTGAATAACACAACATTTAATAATCACTGGCTATCTGATACTTTGCCTTTGAAAAATATAAAGCTTAAAATAGACCAGGAGAATAACAAATAATACTGATTCCTCAAATTTGTATCATGATACATAGCTGCAAAGCCTAGTCCCATTCATCCCATCATTTTGTTCCTTACAGCCATCCTGGGGAGGAGGCAGAATAGGGAGAACTATCCCTGCTATAGATAAGAAACTGAAGTGCAGAGAATTTAAGACTTAGCTCTCCCTGCCATGACTGTGGCAAAGATGGAAGCTAGGGCTCACACATGGATTATCTGAAACCAAGTCTAACATATTTCTACTTTGCATTATTAGGTTCATTATTGCTTCCAAAAACATTAAAAATACTTCCTTTAATAAGAGACACAAAATGTTTATATTTATCCTACAGCTGATGGCAATGATGTGTTCTGGACAGACCTAGTCTGATTTTCCCCAAACTGTCCAGCACAGCCAATAGATCACATGACACAGTTTTAAAATTCTTAATACCTTCTTCCTAAAAATGAAGGAATATATGTGCACATTGTCTCACAAAAGTGCTGTTGTGGCTTTCTGAAATGAAAAACCTCAGTTACTTCAGCTAGATGCATAGTAAGAAGGCATCTATCAGCACTGTGGTTTCTACAAATTGATAGATTCAATGGGAGAATAAGCAAGAATAAGAAAACATATGCAAGAGCCATCCACAATCCTGCTAATATCTAGGACATCCACATAGAAACACAGTTCCAGCTAAATAGTTAATATTAAGGCAAACACATTCAAAGCAATACATACACCAAGGAGTTTCAAATTCAGGTGCTGTAGCCACCTCAAAAGGGATAAAATATGTGGTATAGCTAAGAATAAACAAGGATACTGTGAGATTCATTTAGTTAGCTGAATGCATGAAAATATTTTAACTGTTGTACTCAACACCATATTTTAATATAAGTCTCATAGAAATAAATTTGCTTTGCCTGTAAAACATATTTGTTGGCAGTACAACCATTCATTTCGACCTTTAACCCTACTTTTCCTGTTTTGCTGTATGTGTTTCTGAAGGGAATTTGAAATTCATTCACTTTTAGAAATTCAGAAACTGAGAAATGGCATTGCAACCATTTATATTTAACCAATATTAAAACCTCAAGTTCTCAATCAATCCATTATAATCTGGGAGGATTTTTAAAGTTGAAGAGATGAGGCAGTGCCAACAGAAATAATTTAATTATATAACAGCCCATATTAACATTACATATATGTTTTACATTCCTTTGGGCTTAAGTTTCTGATGTATATTTTAAGGTCATTCAAACAAATACTGTCCATTTCTGAACATTTTTTGGATTAAAAAAATGCTTGTCATTGTCCACCAAGAGTCCAGCAAACAAAACAAAAGATAAAACCCCCACAACATTTCCTTTTACTTTAAGTAACACAATCTGAAAAATGCAGATTGCAAAAATATTTCAAGTATCATGATGCTATACCTATTCCAAGATTTGACCTTTTATGCTGGGTGTGTCTTAATCTCTAATGTTTAGATATTGAGTCACTATTTACTAGGTATTGAGAATGACAGAAGAGCCTAAAAGATCAACTTCCCTTCTATCCCTAAATTCACTGCATCCTGGAAGCTTCATTTATGGTATCAGTCACTTTTCTAGAAAAATCAGTAATAAGGTGGTGAACTTCAAAAATATGTGGACTCACTTTCATTGAATTCATTATTTTCATGATTCTGCCAGGTATTCATTATCTGGTTTGAAGTCAGTAAAACGAAAGAATAAGTCAAGCCCTGATATTATATGTAAATATACTAACTTTTGAGATTCTCCTGGATTTATTAGAGTTTGTTTTACCACAGTGATTTTTTAGGTCATTCCTTATTTATGTCAGTGTGGTAGTTTGAGGCCTTTGTGGATGCCGGAAAAGTTCATGTCCTTAGAGCTAATCCATTCCTGTGGGTGTGAATCTATTATAGGTGGGACCTTTTGATTATTTCAGTTAAGGACCTTTGATTAGATTACTTTGGTAGGACATGACCCAGGGTGGGACTTAATCCTCTAACTGGAGTTCTTTATAAACTAGGTGAGTATGGAGAGAGACCCAGAGAGGAAACCCCAGAAGCTGACAGAGAGAAAAGCCACAATTTTTCCAAAATTGTTTAACATGAAAATATTTGAATTTGGAAGATGCTGCTCAATAACTTGCTCTAGAACTATGCAATCCTAAAAAAGTGAAACCATATATCATATCCATTAACAATGGGAGACAGAAACCACAATCAACTGAATATGGTAATATCAGTGGTATTTATGTCTGTAGGATAGGTATAAAATCAATGATAAAGCATTAAGAATGAAGAATACTACTGAGAAGTCAAAAATCTGAAATTATAGGAAATTACAGGAAAAAGAGGAGCTTCTCTAGATGGGACACTATAGGAAAAAAGAATGTAGCAATAAAATTTTTAGTTGGGCATGTGTCCACCTAGCTAAAAACTACTTTTCTTAGGCTACCTTGCAGCTATAACTAAATTGTGGCTAACAGGATATATGCAGAAGTGTTATATATCCTCTCCTTTGTGTGATGAAAGCTATTTGCTGTCTCTGCTCTATCATTTATAGCAACAGATGACAACTCTAATCCAATTATTTCTTTCTTCTCTGAGAGTGGCATCTGACATCCAAGACTTGACTCTCTTTAAAACATGTATCATACTACTTAGGCTTATGTAATACAATTTTCTGAAAAATTAATAAATTCTGCTTAAACCTCTAAGAATGTGTTGTGGCCAGTTGATAATTTCTGTAATGGGAAGCCTAGTAAGCCACAAGCCCTGGATTTTGCACAGGGAAGGTATATAACAATATGTTCAGTCACTATTTCCAAAAATATTTGTGCAGGGTATAAAAAAGGTACCTGTCGGAAAAACTCCTCCATCAGGGCCATGGTCCACCGGTGGTGCAGATTCCAGTACTTGGCTGGGTGGCTGATGTCTGCTGCATGGAGAATCAGGGACATGGCTTTGGCTCTGTCAATCCTGTCAAACCAAGAACGTACTTAAATTATTAGAACAAAGCAACCAATGATAGTCTTTTCCCAGTCCAAGCCCATGGAACTTCATAATGAGAAGAAAATAACTTACCCTTCAGGCTGCTGCAAACTGCTTCTTATAGTTTTAATTTGCTGGAAGTGGCCTGACATGTCTGTAGATAAAACCATTTCGACCACAAGGTTCCGAAGATCTCTGTGGAATCATCAAAAGGAGAAAGGTTGATTTGGCACTTGATTATTCGGAAATGGAACAGAACCTCTAATATCGTCAAGTACATTTTATTTTTCTTAATTTATATGAATATGATAGTTTTTGGGTTTTTTTTTTACTGTAAAAGTGCTCACAAAAGTTTAACATTATTTCATCTTATAACCCTCATGGATTTAGGAAGTTACAAGAGAGTTATTTGAGAATGATGCTGTTTGGCATCTTCCTGGAAAAACTAGATGCTTCTCCCTAACTCTCCCATCTCTTCCCCCACTCATAATTCTTCAATATTGCTTTTATACCTGAAAGGATCATAGGTTATTAAAAAAAAAAAAAACTGTTCTAAATAGAGTATTTGCACGCTTTGAAGGAAAAACATGTGAGGCTTGAGACCATTCTAAATCCATAATGTCAAAAAATTAAAGGTGCAGGGTCTGAGGAAAGAGGGACAAGAAGGGCATAGATTCTCAACATCCTCCCTCTCCTTCCTCATTTTGTACCTTTTCAATAAAACTACTACTATTAATAAAACCACTACTATTAATAAAACCACCACCACATATTTAGTAGTTATTTATTCATTTCATTTGCACTATTGTATGTGATTTCACTATATTAAGGAATTTTAATCCTCCTAACAGCCCCGTGAGAGGATACTGTTGTTTCCCATCTGATGAGACTGAGTGGTTTGCCCAGAGTCACACAGCTAGCATGTTGCAGAGACAAGATCCAACCCCAAGAGTTTTCACACCCAAAGCTAATACCCGAATCACTCCACTGCATCAACCCTCCAGAAAATCCAGGATGCCAAAGTGAGTGGGGGTTCTCCATTTAAGTATATGGGGCCCTGACCCTATATATCTTATTAGAGTCATCAGTACTATTGAGAATATTAATGAAGAAACTGTAAATATGGTGAACATATCACAAAGCATGGGCATGAAGAACTCATTCTCACACAATGTAGAAATGAATCACCTCAGCAAAGGTCTGCATATTCCTCAGCTTGTTGTTTGTTCTGTACAGAAAGGTAATAAAAACAATCACTTATACCAGAACCCATATTTTGTTTTCATCCTGTAGTATTGCTTGAAGAGAGCTAGTGTGTCCAGTAGACTAAGTTGAATTAAAGATGTGGGTAAACTTGAATTATGCTTTTGTCTTAAAGGTGTTTTACCTAAAGATGGTATGATTCAATGATTTGTTTTAAAAACCACTAATATTGGAGGTACTTGTTGAAAATTATGGGTGCTCAACTGAATTGAATTCTCAGATGGGAGACATGAGAAATCAATACTCTGCTTTACTATTCATGATATTGGATAGATTAAAGAAAGGGAAACTATTAAAGGTAGGCAATAAGATTATTCTCAATTGCAACTGTTACTCAATTATTAATAGAACCATATTCCAATAGCAACTGAATCAAAAACACTCATGTTAACTAAAGAAACTGAGACTAAAGTTATATCAAATCTATAAGAATGTAATGAATACATTGTGCCCCTTTGCACATTGTGACCAGTAAATCCTAGATATTATTAATAATTGACTAATAATATGTCAATAAACAAAGCAAAATAGCACACAAGGGAAATGTAACTTAATTTCTGAATTTTTCTTGTCAAACCTTTTAAACTATTTCATTTATTCTTACTTAAAAAAGATGTTTTATGAAACATGCAGATAGACAAATAGAAAACCTAGAAGCCATTCTTTAAGAAGATATCCTTGTTTTAGTTTTTGGTAAAATGTTGTCAAGGTTATAGTAGCAAGTAGATCTCTTACAGTTTTTTGGAAACAGTAAATTCAACAATCTATATGATATGTTGGTGTATTAGTCAGCCAAAGGGGTACTGATGCAAAGTACCAGAAATCTGTTGACTTTTATAAAGGGTATTTATTTGGAGTAAAACTTAAAGTTACAAGGCCCTAA
>JAKSZT010053929.1:56489632-56587510 GCA_026826555.1 Tolypeutes matacus | reverse complement strand
ACTTAAAACCTTTGAATTTAATACAATCAAAGGGCATCATACCCAGAGGAACAGACCAATTTACAAATATAATCTTTCTTTTTGGGGATTCATAAATAATTCCAAATGGCCATAGTAGCTATCTGTTAAAACAGCTCTATACAAACCCTTCAATTAGGATGACTTTGAGAACTTACTGAACAGAAATTTACAGAATATTACAGTAGTGAATTATTAGAACAAATTTTAAAGATGTTAAAGAAAAAAAGTGATAAAATCACATTGATATAGCAAAAGAATCAATTTTGACAAAGAAAAATTAATATTATAACTGTTACCTCTGGGAGTGATAATCACGGAAAAAGAAATGAACTTACACTCTAGATATAAATAATCTCTTTCTTGGGCTTTTGGAAATATGTCCTATTTGGGATATTTGGAAATCTCCTTGCTTCTACCTTTGCCCTTCTATTCTCTACATAGCAGTCAACAATCATCCCTTTAAATCCTTTCAAAATCAGATCTTGCCCTTTCTTGGTTTGAAGCCCTCTTGGGCTACTGTCTTACCTAGAATAAAATGAAAAGCCTGAACTGTGTCCCTCAAACTAAGTGCCTCCTTTCTTACCCCTTCCCCCATCTCAGAGCATTTTCTATAGTTGCAAAAGTGAGCCCCTATTTCTGAAGCTGGCCTTGAAAAACCAGGAAGCTTTTAACATTTGCAAGAGTAACCATGGGAGATAATGGCTTGTTTTAAACACTGAATTTACCTTTTATGATTAAAAATAAGAAGAGGAAATTTTTTTATCTCATGTCAATTCATGTCATTTTCCTTTGGATACATTATTTTAAACATTTTCTTTTAAACCTTAAACATCTGCATCTGAATGGTAACCTTTTTCAGCTCACTCACTGATATTTAACAAGATCTTGGTTGAAGGACAGGCAGCACTAAACCTGGAGTCTTGAGTAAGAGACAATTCCAGAATGGCCCAGTTTTGCTGAGTACAAACTTTCAGAGGGAATGTTTTAAGTCCCCAGAGCAACATAATGTGACAAAGCTTCTGACAGATTATTGAACTGAATTCTGGCCTGTACTGACACCTACATTTTAGGAGAACAGCCACCTCCACGGGATGAAAGAGGTTGAAGCGATCAGGAGGGAAAGGAAAAGCTGCCCGGGGGCCTGTGGTGACTCCTCCTCCCTGCACAGCTTCATTGCCGGTTCCCCTACAGCAATCTGCATGCTCGACCTTAACGTGAAGCATCTAGTTGAGAACCTCCCAATCCGTGATAGGTCGTGCTTGTTATAACATATAATAACTATTTACTTTGCAAATGCATTTGCTTATGGTGCCAGGAAAAAAAAAAAAATATATATAGATATATATATATGTATGTGTGTATATATATATATAAAACAATATATATATATAAAACAAGAAGTGATTTGGTTACATATGACTAAAATGCTGACTTGCTTTTCCTTGAATTGAAAGCAAGTGCTAAGTATTTCTCTTTGACATCTTACAGATAACATCTGTGCGGCCTAGACAAAGCAGATGTGGAGGCGACACCTAAAGTCCGTGAGCCTGAAAAGCTGGCATGTTCATTCTTACAAAATCCTGGGTACCTCTTGCATGCAAGTTCTACCATTGCCCCACTGTTATGATATAGAGGCAGGAATAACAAAAGACCATCTTGATGATTATTCCCATAGAGTCCCACATCTGGGTCTTCATCTTGCTTGGAATGCAGTAGGTAGACTTACTGGGTAGGCAATATCTACCTGTGTAGGGAACTACTCTAACCCTGGAGTGCTCAGGCAGACACTAATTTGCATAAATGTAAAACAATGATCCTCCTCACAAATTCTGTTTTACAAAATAGTATTTTTTCAATATGAAATGTATTTATGTTAACATTTCATATGAAAAAATATTTTAAAATATTTTTACATTTAAAAATAAATTAATAAATACTTTAAACATTTTTTAGTTGTGAGAGACCTTGAAGGACTGAGAATTTTGCCTCCACAGCTCTTCCTTTGTACTGCCTTTAATAAAGTCCAAATGTCCAAACAATGGTTGCTAATAGGCAAGAACAATAACTCTCTTCCAGAAACGACCTAAATTTTGGTCCACACCCTCCTGCTAAAGCCCCATAGACCATCTTCCCTAAGTTAGAACACTCCTTTGGAGCCTTCGCATGCCAAGCATTTTCAAATTCAAGTTTATGCTAATGGTTCTCTAGTTGCTTGTTTTTCCATACAGTTTTAATTTCTAACATAATAAAGATCAATATATAGCACATATAATCAAGATGATTAATTTCTAAGATCATAAAGGGGTTCAGAGCTTAGAAAGTTGCTTATATCAAATTGATATATGCAGACTTGAGAATATACAGGGAATAATAAATGTGCAGTAACCTAAATGAAAACAACTAATGATTTTCTCACAAACGGTGCTTCCTAGAGGAGGCAGATCTCCAATTATGGGCCCTACAGAATGAACGGATTTCACTTTAAATTTATACACTTGCTTTTTGTCTCTGATTCTTAAGGGTAAAAAACAACTGTTGTTGTTTACATTAATTCTGCATGGGCAAAGCTCTATAGTTTGTCAGTTTGTGAGATTTCTGAATTTCTGTGACCTATGGTAGAATTCCATAACATAAAAGGATGGTCTGTTTGTGAGACAAATACATGCTTTAGAAAACAAAATACAAATTTCAATGGGGAAATTATGAGGTTCATTAGTGGATGTAAACATTAAAGTTGGACAGTTTCAAGTCATAAGTTAGGTAAAGTAGATCTCCCACCATCCTTCCCCTCTCTTCTTTCCCCCTTGTCATCAGCATCTTACAGCAAGAATTGAAAGTGGGAAAGGTTAGGCATGTAGATAAAAATATAGGATATCCAGTTAGATTTGAATTTCAGGTAAACAACAGAATTTTTAATATGTCTCTTTGTATTTAAGACAAAATTTTTTTTCTTTATCTGAAATTCAAACTTAAGTAGTCATCCTTTATTTTTATTTGATAAATCTAGCAATTCTATAGTCAAGTGAAGGAAACGATGATGTCCAAAATATAAAGAAGAAAGGAGGAAAAGTTATGGTGAGTGGTAGGGTTGTTATTTTTCCCTAAATGTCAACAGTATCAACTTTACATATTATTTCTTTTAAGCAAAGAGATGCCTTAGGAACACGTGTACTATTTCCTTCTGCCCCTTGAGTCATCTTAGAATATTTTTAATGTTCGAATATTTTAATTCTTTATTTTAAAAAAGTTGAACTGCACGTATAGAAAAGTCATCCATTCAATTGGTGTTGGGTTTGTAGCATGGGTAAGGCATTGACTTTTACGTTTTCTTCACTTTAAGTCACATAATTTATCATTTCCCTGCAATTAAATTTCCTCCAGCCTTCCTCTGAAACTCACCTCCAGTCATCTTTAGATAAATTTGCCATAATATTCATCTCTTCTTCTTGCATAAGTCGATAAGCGGCACTTACATGATGATTCTCAAGAACGGACCGATCATTATACAAAATGGCAGAATCTGACCTAAGAATAAAAACACAATGCTCAGTATAGAATTTCTTTTTTAGACTTCTTCGGTATCTAGTAAGAGCTAGTCAAATTTCAAGAAATTCTATGAGTAAAAATCCTATAATTGAATACCTAATATTGTGGAAATTCTGAGATTCCTTTTAATTATCATAGTTTAAATGTGTTTATGCCCTTTCCTTTCACTTTGTAATCTAGATACCTGTGAAATACCCTAGCTATGCCAAGGAGAAAAAGAGTTACTTAACATTCTTATTCAATCAGTGAATAAATAAACTTCTTTGCACCCATTTCAGATGTTGATTACCACTCCTACTGTGTTGGGCTAAAATTACTTTGGGGTAGGGAATAGACAGGATGACTGAAATTATTTGGTCTATTTATGATTCTAGTATTTCCTCACTTATAAATCTGTGATTAACTTTGAAAAGTATAGGATCTTTTGTTTTAAATTAAACTGGTGACAGTCTTTTTTTTAGGAAAAAATTTAAAGTATATGTTTCAATACCAATTTATACTGAACATTTTATTTTAAAATGATGAATTCATGAAAGGAAGGATTTTATTGCTTACATTTCTGTTCCTTTGCATCATTTCATAATCAAATAAACTACTCCAAATTGCCTTGTTGAATTTGGTATTCTAGCATAAAGTCTGAAATATTCCAAGTATTTTCTTATCTGTATCTGCTTCGCCTTCTTCTATCCTCCTATGTTGCCAGAGCATTGTGCAAGTAGAGTAGAAGCAGTGCTAATATGCCCAATGACTTAACATGGTGACCCCCTTCATAAAATTTGACAAATTGGAGGAAGGACAGAAAATATAGGAAAAGGAACGTCAAGCTGAAAGTGTAGCAACTTTGCTATCACTTCCTCTAACACCAAGGCTTTCCTTCCTCCAGTAGATGTTTACCCTGTCAGCAAGTTTTTCTTTTGCCTGCCTCATTAAGACTTTCTGTTTCAGGCTTTTGGTAGGTACAATCCTAGTTAGAACTCACCATTGGTGCTACTACTGAATGTTTGCCAAAGATAAATAAAGAACTAAAGAAATCTGGCCTTTGCTATGAGCAACCTACTCAAGATCTGTATCTGATAGTCTGCCAGATAACGAAGTTTCATTATTAATCCAACATAGGGGAAATGACCTATCAGACACTAGAATAATGACTTCCTTTTTTCTTTCTAGTACTATCAAAAAGGTGGAATGACGTAGGCATTTAGCTAATAGCACATATCTCAAAAATAGATTTCCTTTTAAAGATCTCAGCTAAGGCCTAGAAATCCCTTAACAAACAATCATAGCTCAATACACAGAGTGCTGAACAAGGAAAACATATATGCATTGCTTATTTAAGAGAGAATTAAGATCTTGCCCAAGTAAAACAACATGTTTATTCCCAGAAGTTGCTGAGATCATGGGAAAACTGTGATTAACCAATTATTTATCACTTACATCACATGGTCCCAAATCTAGCCAAGGTACTTTTGTCAGGCTTAGGACATGAGTTGGCTACATAATAGTACTGTCTCTTCCTTTCAGAAACAAGCAAAGATGTGTTTTTTAACTAGAATTAATAGAAGCAAAGTGTGCATGATTATGTCTCATAAATCGAACAGGATGCTGTGAATATGGTATAGTTTTAATGTTTACTGAGATGGTCTCTAAACTGCTAAGAAAAGAACAGGACTCTCAGCAACATCCAGTATCCATGGAAACATGTAGCTCAACATTTTATTTTCATGAAGAGGAAATTATTTCCATTTATTTACACTTTGAAGGATTTCATGAATTATAATATCTGTATGGAACCAAAAATCTAGCTTTTTACTATGCTCTAAATTACTTTTCAGTCATTTTGTATTATGAATTAAATGGGTTTTCATGTTAGAAAAGCACTCTAAATCCAAATAACAAAGAATAAGATAAAACACAAAAAACTGTTCAAATCAGTTCATTGTTCATTTCAGATCTTATTTCTCCTTGGACAAAATGTGAAGGCAATAGTGAGAATTAAAAAAAAAAAACATTTTGCATTTGTAATGATTACAAAATTTTTGTTCACAGATTTTTCAAGTTCATTAGAATTAGTCCATTAAATAATTGACTCTTGTAGACAATTTATAAAAAAATTGGTAAAAGGCAGGAATTTTGTTTCATTTTATACAGTGTTTAAATATAAATTTGGGAAATATTTCTCCTCCTTCTTTATCTTGGAGTAGCTCAAAGGATAGGCTAATCAGGACTCTTCATCCAGTTGCAAATGAACGGTAAAAGGAAAAAGCTAGAAGAAATGATCTTATTCTGCTGCTGGAGATGGCAGGTCCATTGCCTTTACTTATACCATTGGTTACAAATCACCTGGTCCCTGCTTCAACCCTTAAAACTGTAGTCCTGTACAGTTCCTATCTCAGCAATGAGCTGTCTTTAATGAAAAACACACTCATTATGGATTAGGTAGATGTAGAAGAGCCTTTGATAAGCAGCAATTATATGCATGGTCTTCCTTGCCTTTGATGTTTAACACAAATAAAATATATCCTGCAAACATGTAGCTAGTAACATTCCTAACCCACTAACAGACTCCACACTCTTCTTGCTCCCTTTGGGCAATGCCAATCAGGGGTACTCTGGGATTTCTTTCATTCCGGAATAGACAAAATGCTTCCACCAGTGTCTCATGTTTGAATTCAACTCTTCCTCTGTCTTTCCATTATTTACAAACCCATCCCATTTCAGGATATAAATGACTGGAACCCTCATGTGTCCACTACTGGCCAAGAGAGCCAAGTCTCTTCAAACAGAATGGATTGAGAGTCAGCATCCTGCTTCTCAATCCTGCCACTGCCATCAGGTGGCTGTGTACATGTGCATAGGATGTCTCACCTCTCAAGAACTTCATTTTCTTTTCCTAGACTGTGAAGTGTAGATCAGATGATCTATAGCACGGATTTCCATCAATTTAGACTCCTGTTAAGTTCTAAAATGTCTCATATTTTAATAAAATCTATTATATACTCCCCACATCAAATAATTCCTTATGGCTGGAAAATTAATATATGGAAATACTGATATAAAAAACAAATGAACAAACAACAAACAAAATAGTATTAGGTTTAGTTTCCCCTCAAGAAGAATAGAGGGCTCTACAATGATTCCAAAGAGATGTCAGTCTCTGACACCTCAATCTTCAACATTCCTGATTAGTGAAAGATCTATAAAGTCTCTCAAAATTGAGTTGGATCCTAATGGGTCCTGGACCAAATTCTGCCTCTCAGGCACTGAGATCTCAGCTGGTCTAAAAAGAGCTTGGGGTATCTTTCACTCTGATATTTTTATTCTAGTAATTATCATTATCACCATGATTAAAGAATCTCATTTTCCAATTATTTTAAAGTTAACACTCTGTGTCAACTGAGAAGTGAAATTTCTTTGATTTATGGATTTTTTCAGAAGTGCAATCTTATTACTTTCAAATACATAATGATGTGCAAACTGGCACCTTAAATAATATGTTGCAAGATTTACCTTCTCACTGGTGCAATAGTTAACAGTGTAAGTGCTGGACAGAGAGATTTTTTTTACACATTTTTATGTTCTTTAAATTGCTGATTATGTTGCAAAATATATGCAAGATTCTTGAAAAATAATAGTTGATTGCAGCCTAACAGATTTTGCTAAAATTGCTTAAACCTACTCTTATCAGAAATCTTCATTTTTAAAAAAATTAAGTAATATGCCAAAGAATAAATTTCAAATTTTATCTTAGAAAAGTTGTGAATACTGTATCTAACTTACCTCGTCTGAATATGGAAGTTGTTTGTGGTCCCTGTATGCTCATAATCATGAATGGCAGCAGCAAAGACCATTGCTAAAATTTCCAGTTCGGTGAGCCAGTGCTAGTAAATTAAAGAAAGATTCCAACATATTTAAAAAATAGAGCCCATGTTGCCTTTATTCAAAAAAGATTTTCTGTGTACCCAGTATATCCAATCATATAAAATATTTTTTATTGATGTTCAGTTAATTTTTTCTTCCTATTTCACTTGCATTAATTGTGCATAATAGATGCTTCATGAGGTCAGTGATTGTTTCATGGCTTGTAAGTTCAACATTCAGGCATTAGAACTGTGTTCGCTAACTGGAAAATAAGTAGGTTCCTGTGATTTCAGAGATGAATCCTGACTGGATTTTGAATTCACAGCCTTATCAGTATTGGATCTGGTCAAACCAATTACAGTTAAGTCATTCTCACATATAGTTTATACATCATTAAAATGTCCTTTAGCACAAGTTTTATAGAAGACCCTGCTATGAGAAAAATATCCATCTAAAAGCTGAAATAGTTGCTGCTCATTAGAGAAACTGGACTTAGTTTGCTATTTTGCTAAAATCCCAGTAACTCTTTTAAATCTTTAAATAATAAAGATTAAATATTTGAATAGTCATATTCTATGACTGTGTAATTATAGTTAATAATGATAAAGGAAAGAAAAAAATGCCTTTCATATAAAATCCAGGACCACTTGCCTCATATACATTGATCCTTCTATTATAAACTGAGGTTTAACATTTCTCCACTATCATAAGTCCCATTTAGAACAAATTCAATAGTTTATTCATCACTCATATTTTGTATAACATTTTAAAGTTGTCTAATATGATAGCCATTAACCACCTGTGGCTATTTAAATGTAAAATAAATAAAATTTTAAAAAATTAAACTGCTACATTTCAAGTGTTCCATAATATGCATAATATGTGGCAAGTGGCTACCATATAGAACAGTGCAGTTACAAGCACTTCCATCATCACAGAAAGTTCTACTAGACAGAGCAGCAGGCAGATGGTATTGGATGGCAGTAAAGGGGGAGCCAAAATTATATAGGACTTGCTCTTAGCAAATCTTATCCCAAGCACTTGAAACAATCAAAGACCCTTCACAAAGCAACAGAAGAATATAGTGCTAACTACTTGCTCAATTAATTGACAGCCACAGAATAAAGGTACAGTTTCGGGGCAGAGAGTCAGAGAAGCTATTTGACAGTAGTAGACCTTGGAATATGATGGATACAGATTGGAGGTGAGGTAGGGGTTTGGAGGTAGAGGATATTTTAAATAAAAATAGCAAATGTAGAATGATATTGTAGGGGCCTGTATGGCAATTGAATTGTTGGAGCATCAAATGAAATGAGGTTGAAAAGGTGTGGAGAGTACGGGCAGAGTTGATTGGCTACCTTGACTAGAATTCATGAATGTGGATTTTGTACAGAAGGCAAGAGGGAGCCATTGTAGGTCAAAAATGAAAGAGGTGAAAACCATTTAATTCCAGAATTGCCAAAACATGTTCTTATTAATCTTTGCTCCATTCATACAAACTAACATTGTATTTGGCACATAACAGAAACTTAATATTGTCTGTTGAATTGAATTTCAACAGTTTTGCATTAGAAGGAGGTAGGAGGAAGTAGTGGAAAGAGATTTTGGAGTCAGACAATCCTGGTTTTAAATCTTTGTTGATCCTCAAGCAAATGTTATTGATCTTCTTAGCCACAGTTGCAGTGAAAACAGAATTAGTGATAGTTCCCTTGCTGGGGTTTAAAAAGAAGTTTAGACCGAATGTATGCACAGTGCCTACAACATGGTTTGTCATATAGTAAAACATGTAAAAAATGGTATTTGACTGAGCTTGTTTCCTTAAACACATTGTTTGAGGCATTGAATATGGAAAATAATATACAGCTAACATATCTTTAGCAATTGCATTTCTACTATAAATGCCTCACAGTAGGATGATTGAAGCAGAAATGATTTTCAGAACCATAGGGATTGATATAACTAGCTGTTCTCAGTTTATAGGTGCAATTAATTGTGAGTCATTAAATGGAAGAAAGTGACCTGATTAATAGCCTGTACTATAGCCTGAACTGGGACTGTTTCCAATGGCCCTAAAGAGACTATGGAATTAAGCACTGTGAAATTAATAGCCTTTGAAGTTAAACCAGTCTTTGTCTCCCCAGAAACTCATTGTTCTATTAAAGAAAATTACTCTAAGAAAAAAAATCACCTATTTTCTTAAAGTATGGATTTACAGATTTAACTGTGTTAAAAAATTAGTAGTACTTTATATCAACTATGAAAATGTAGAACATAAAGCAGCAATTAAATATATATATATATTAAATTAGAAAACCAAGGATGGATTTTAATTATAGATAATAAGCATTATCTAAAAAGCATTTAAATATATTATTTTCCTAGCCATCAAAACTGATTAAAAATGTGTTTCCTATTTCTATCCTCATTAATCTTTGCCTCCCATAAAATAGTACTTCTTTCATTAGTCCTCTTATTTATTACCACACTAGGCCTTAATTTAAGGTTACATTATAACATAGTTCGGGATAAGAGATGCACTAAACTTTCACATTTCATTGATAAAACACATCTATGTTGTATTAGCAAAAGTCAAGTTTTGGACTCATTTTCAGCTCTTAGTTGCTGATTTATTTTATGCAATTGTCAAATGAGAATGCTAACTCAGAAAAGGTATGCTTAAATTCACAGATTTTAATAAATGATTTATGAGGACAAACCAGAGATTGAGACTGAACCATATCACTCTACTCAACTGGAACAGTGTTTAGCACATGCCCTGGGGACTTAGGATTTCCAGTGGACAGAAATAGAGTGAAAATGATCAATCAAGAGCAAGCTCTGCTTCATCTAAACTGCAGGTTCCATTTTGCCTAGCGAAATGCTCAGGTAGACTTATTCTAAAATAATTCCTCAATTTATTTCATAGAGAGGTATTGACTACCTTTAAGAACATACACGAGAATGCCAGAAAGGAAGAGAATGAAATGAACATTAACTGAACTGGATACTTTCCATCTCCTCATTCAATTCCTATAAACATCCTGATAACCATTTACTATGTATTTATTATTTAAATATTTTATCCTTATTTTGCAGATGAGGAACTTGAATACTGAAGAGGCGACTTAACTTGTCTAAGGTCACAGAGCTATCAAGTGGCAGGACCAGGAATTCAAACCAAAATCTGTCTGATTCCAAAGTTTCTGCTCCTTCCATGATCACAAGAGCATTCATTACTCAGGGCAGTAATGACTGCATTATTCTGAGTTTTCAAACAGAATTTCTAGCTAAGTCTACCGGATGAAGGAATAGGTAGAAGCTACTGGAGCTTTGATTTAAAAGTTACAAGGTAATTTTCATTTCTAAATGACTGAATGTGTGTGTGTGTGTGTGTGTGTACAATTTCAGGTCAGAAAATCAGGGAATATGAGAAAGGAATAATATGGAAACAATACTCATGAAAACTGCCTGTGGATTTGTAATTGGGATGTAATCTAATATTAGAAATCATGTTGACCTAGTAGTGCTTGGTGTGTCTAAAAGAGCACAATTTATAACTCATTTAGTCTGAAGTTATGGGATTAGACACTTTTTTTTCTCTATCTCTGAATAGACTGAGGTAGTTTGCTATAACTTACCTAGTATAGAAAGCTTTTATATTATATTAATATCAATATACATAATTAATATAAAATAAATTAATAATTATTGTTAACATTAGAGCAAAATGGGTTATTATGTTTCAACTAGGTTAGGTACTTTATATATAATATTTCATTTACTTCTGTCATCCTACAAGGTGGTAGATTTCTTATTAACCAACTCTTAGAGATAAGGAAACAAAGGTAGCAAGAGAGTTAGAAAGGAGTGAGAAAACTAGGAGCATGGTTTCAAAGTTAGATCTGATTGGTTCCAAAGTCCACACTCTTCCTACTCATCCAAACAGTGTCATATGGGAAGGCATTTACAAGAGCAGAATTTTCATAATTTGAAGAATAGAAACATAGTAGTACATTTTCTGTAGATAGACCTGTGGAAATCTGAGCAATTCCAGTGTTTGGGAGACTGGTCTGAGGATTACAAATTCCAAAGGAAATAGGTTGCAAGTCATAACTCTGCCTTGTACTCTTAGTAGTAAAGAGAACCCGGGTGTTAGGATCCTTCAAATGCCAAGTGTTCTTTGGCCAAGACCCTTGGATGAATTCTTATCCCAAGAGACATTTTGAGGCAGCTAGGCAACACTCTGGGAAGCATTTGCTCTTTAGCATAAGGATTGAGCTACTGCATATCACTGTCACTGTGACACAGGGCTACCAGTTAACGAAGTGACAAAGGGAGAAAACATGACAAGAAGATGCACAAGCATCAACTTTTCCCTCTACTACCTACTCCCAGGCTTGAGGGTGACACTTATGACATTAACAAATGGAAGGACAATGGCTTCATCACAATCCCTTTCAGGTCCTCAGAATGACTTGCAGGTGACAGGTTGCATTAGTCACAGGGCAGTGCTGGAGGCTCCATAACTACCACACTGATAGGGCCAGCCTGAAAACAGCAGGCATCAGTTAAGACACTAAAGCATCGGACTTGAGGGGGCGAGGAAAGACTGTAAAGGTTTATCTAAATGAATAGTATTTCTAGAAGGCTTTTTTGTCACTTCAAGGAACAAACACATTCAAAGTATGAAAATTATTAATACTCACCTACCACTGTTTTTTTTTTCATCTAAAGAAAAGCCTATTAAATAATTTTTCCAAAACTTTCAAGTTGGCAGGGTAACCTAATTTTGACAAAACAGTCAATGTACTCAAAAATTCATCTTGCCTTTCCCTTTCACCATCAAGCATGAAATTCTTCCTTATTCTCTTTAGTTCAAATGTATTTTCCTGATCAGGGACAATACTAAATATCTCCCACCAGACTATTTTTGTAATGACCAAAGGGATGTGTAGCGAGACCAATGCCACATTGTTGCTAAGAATGAATAAACCAGAAGCAAGTTTCCAAATCAAACCTGCTCCAGTAGAGTGAAGCTACATTTACACTTGGTAAGTAATGGCCTTCTCAAAAAGTGAAATGACTATGTAATTTTTTTTGTAACAACTTCAACTTTCTAGGAGTCATGCCAGGTTGTGCCAGATTTTCCTAGTTTTCCAGGGAAATTGGAATGGCTTCTTATATCCTGCAACAAGTCTTCTTTATGAGCCTTGCTTTTAACTTCTCTATTTACCCACTAATATACATCCCCCAACCCTTCATGGTCATCTTCAGGACAATGGTTATGAGGCTGAAATAAGAGATTTTATTTGGCTCCCTTTATGCTCGTGGGGAAAAAAGTACTTAAGCAGAAGTGTATTTTAAAAAGGTGAAATCCTGGTTGCCTCCAAGCCTGATACAGCCTATATTTTAGGATTGCCCCTCATAATTAAAACAGATCTTAGATTATACTGAACTAGGTTTTGCTTTTCCATTCTGTCTTGTTCTGAAGAAACTCTGCCAGTTCAGTTGCTATTTCATGGTGACACTTAAATATTTCAAGTTTCACATAACTTTTTTTCAAAGCCACAGACTTTAAGAGGAAATGCCAAACACTTGAAATGATACCCACCTCGATATCAGATTCAAGACCAAGACTTTATAAAGGGAAAAGCAAGCTGTTTTAACCAGGAAGATGCTAAAGCAACTTTATCAAGTGTGAGTAACCATATTTGCAGCTGTTAGGAGGCCCTTTGTTTTTCACACTTACATGCCATGCTTATCAAACCAAGAGAAAGCAAAGAGACCAACAAACAGCTGTGAGGATGAAGTCTTACTAAACCAAAATAGGTTTAAAAGAATTTCTTTGTGTGACACACACAGGCACACACATGCACACACACGTACACACACACTTTAGAGAAACAGGTATAAAGAGGGTTAAAAAATACTACTTTTTACCTTGACCAAAAGGGGGAAGTACAAATGAGTTTTTATGGCTAAGAGATTTCAAAGTGAGCAGGGAGGCCATTCCAGAGATTACCCTTATGCACGGCGCAGCAGGAACTCACTGACTGCCACAGTAAAAAGTGCCTCAAGCAGGGGTGGTCCTGAGGGCTCTAGAGAAATCTAGACACTATAAACAGGGCAGACAATCTCAGGAATTCAGCACCCTGTCAGTGGGCCTTAACTTGGAATATATGTTCCCCAATATAACAGAGTTAGACTCATTTATAATTTCTCTACACATGGTTCTTCTGGCCCTTTTATCTGAACCTATAATTAGCACTATACTCATTAAATAGATGTCCCAGAGACTTAACTCTTTGGTCTGTTCATATACCGGTTAAGCCCTGAATCTCAGCAGAGTTACAATACCTACTCTCCAGTTCATTGGACTCACCCAGGACAACTAACAAAAGGATGATGATGGACAATGCCCATCTCAAAAAACAGAGAATATCTACAACTGCAGGTAGGACAGTTCCATCCATTTTCTCCATGGGATCTAAGCCACCTCTCAATCAGAAACAGAGTGGACATCACCATTCCAAAATCCTCAAGATAGATTAATGAGCAAACATAAAGGGGGAATGCAACTATGGACTAAAGTAGACTTATTATTATTCTAGTAATGGAAGAACTTGTATCATTGATATAAAGGCAGTGGCCACCAGAGAGTCTGAGGGGAAGGAGAAGGAAGAATAGGTATAACATGGGGCATTTTGGGAACATTGGAATTGTTCTGCATGACATTGCAATGACAGATAGAGGCCATTATACGTTTTGTCAAAACCTATAAAACTGTGCAGCGCAAAGTGTAAACTATAATGTAAACTATAGACCATGGTCAGTAGCAATGCTTCAATATGTGTTCATCAATTGTAAAAATTGTACCACACTAATGAAAGAAGTTGTTAATGGGGAAAAGTGTGGGAGGGAGAGGAGGTGGAGAATATGGGAATCCTCCTATATTTTCAACGTAACTTTTATGTAATTTAAAGCTTCCTTAAAAATAAAATAAAATAAAAACATAAAAAAATAAAAACATTACTTTTAAAAGCTTACAACATTTTAAACTTATTTATCTTTGAATATTTGAATTTCTATTATTGGTATCCTCTGCTTCCTCCCTTCAAATGTCAAATCAGATTCCTGAAAGGAAGGCTGAGTAAACTACAATCAAGAGCCACATCCAGCCCATGACTGCATTTGGTTTGGCCCAATGGGGAGGATCCCAGGTTGGAGGTAAACAACACAGATTTCAGCCTTCTAGAACCTCACAAGAGGACCATACCATCCCATCAGCAAAGGCTTCTGAAATTTCTGCTTCTCTAAGGACAAGACTTAACTCCAAAATAGGTTATAATATTTTGTAGGCTTGCTATAAAATGTATATTTCTATAAAATTGGTACTTAGATTCCAACAAATTCCCTGAATGGTTAATGAATCCATTTTGCACTATGGGACAATGAATTCAGGGTTCTAGTCTGGTGTGCCAGAAACAACTCTGGCAAAACAAGGATTATTTTTATCCATTTCTCCATTTGCCAAACAAAACCGAATTAAAGGTGGCAATTACAGTGGACTACAACAGGACTCCAGCTGGCAGAAACTGAGACTAAGGAGTAAAAGGATGTTCCAAGACTTTGGAGGAGAATTATTGTGGTTAGGGTTCAATAGGTAAGAAACTAGGATCAGGATAGGATAAAAGCTTGGAGATGAAAAGAAATGGTAGGGGTTAGTGCCAGGTTACATTGAAGATCAATGGGGGGAAAGAGTTTATCCTCTTCTCTTACTTCCAATTACTACATCCTCTTCCTTGCTTCTCCACTTCTTCCCTCATGCTGCAAAGAGCAAAGATAAGGCCTTTTGAAGACACCTGAACTATGAGGCATCATGCTTGGCCTATAGTAAGTACTCAATAAAGTTAGTTTCTTTCTTTTCCTGCACATTCTTCTTTTCTGCTGTTAGTATGACTATTTTGGGATCTAGAGTTCTTTAAGATAATGGACAGGGGGAGAAAGGAGTGAGGTGGATTAAATATGACCCAAAATGTTTGACACTCCTTCCAATGAGAGAAAGTGTCTAGGTCCCTGCCCCTCAAATCTGGGAGGGCTCTGTGACTGCTTTGCCCAATAAAATATGGCAGAAATTATCCTGCAGACATTATCATGCCTAGGCTGTAAGTACAGGACTGGCAGCTTCCATTCCCTCCCTCTTGGAATGTTCTCTCTCAGAATCCAGCTACATTCTCTGAAAAGCTGAAGCCACACGAAAAGGTTACTTGAAATAGACACTCTGGCTGAAGTCTCAGCTAAGCACCAGCCAAGGGCTATTATCAACTTGTAGCCATGTGATGAGACATTGTGACATACTGCTCACTGATGCCCTCAGATGTCTTCTAATATGCTTGGTACTCGTTAATGGGTTCCAGGAGGCGTGATGACTACCAGAAACAATGAGTACCAAACAATTTTTTCCCATAAGGAATAATGTAATTAGATTGAATGCTTTCCCAAACCAAAGACAATGCACATTTTTAAGGCAATATGTGAAAAGATAGGGTTGCATATCATTATTTTACATGAGAAATAAACCTAAAAATTAATATATACTTAGACTAAATAAAATAAAAACTTCACTTTACCTGTACTGAGAAGAGTGCATGGCCTAATGGGTTGGTGGGAGGAGAATGGTGAGGAGGAGAAGTTACTTGGAGTGCTGCTTGGAAGGAGAGTCCCCCTCCAATAGAATATCAGGCACCTGCACTTCAGGTGTTCTTTCTTTTTTTCTGCCTTTTTTCAACTTGCACCACAGGCTCTGACACACTCTTTGTCACTGTCACTAAACACTTATCCAATGAGGACTGCTTCTGTCTTCTTTTCAGAATTCCTCGAAAGTGTGTAATTGTTTGGTCATTCAATAAATTCACATTTCTCCTTGTCAGAGCTTTGTCCAGATGGTACTTCTCCACAAAGTTTTGAACTTCTGCCATTTTGCACACATTTCTCTTATCAAGTAACTGGAAACATCCTCCCTCATTTCCTCCTCACCTGAAGAAATCTCTTCAGCCCCCTCTTGTTGCTGCTCCTTCTGTAGTTCCTGCAGCTCCTCAGTGCTGAGCTCTTCACCATGTTCCTCCACTAACTCCTCGACATCAGCAGCATCGACCTCCAGAGCCATGGATTGGCCCAAAGATACAACATCCTGCACACTCTACCCTCTGCACCTGCAGGCTTGGGGTCAGCCTCAAACCCTTCAAAATCTCTCTGAGTCACAGCTTCTGGCCACAAATTCTTCCATACTGAATTCATTGTCCTATAAGAGACTTCGTTCCAAGCCTTATCAATAAGGTTAAAGCTGTGCAGGATATTGAAATGTTCCTTACAGAATTCTGTGAGGGTCAACTGGGTGTCAGAGGTGATCTCAAAGCACCTCTGTAAAAGCACCTCGGTGTACAACTTTTTGATGTTTGAAATGACCTGCTGATCTGGGTTAGATGAGAGGAGTAGTGTTGGGGGGCAGGAGCCTTACATTGATGAAGCTGTCATTCTTCAAGCCTGGAGGCTGGGCAGGCTCACTGTCCAAAAGTAGGAGTGCTTTCAGAGGCAAATCTTTCTCCAGCAAATACTTTTTTACTGAGGGACCAAATACTTCATTTATCTATTCAGTGAAAAATTGCCTCATGACCCAAGCTTTGCTGTTTGACCTCCACATCACATGGAGTTTTCTTTTTATGACATCATGCTTCTTGAAAACACACAAGTTTTTACTATGATAGACCAGTAGAAGCTTGAGTTTTATGTCTCCACTAGCATTCCCATGCAACAGTAGAGTGAGCTTGTCCTTCATTGGTTTGTGGCCTAGTAATGCCTTCTCTTCTTTTGTGATATAGGTTCTATTTGATATTTTTTTCCAAAAAACTCTAGTCTCATCACAGTTAAAAACTTGGTGGGGAATAAAACTGTCAGCATCTATACGGTCTTGAAACTCATTGATGAACTCATCAGCAGCCTTTTTATTAGTGCTCGCTGCCTCACCATGCCTCACGACACAATGGATGCTGGCCCTCTTTTTAAAATTATCAAACCAGCCATTGCTGGCCTTAAAAAATTCCACACTCTCATCACTCGGTGCAGTTTGTTTTTCAAAAGATAGCTTTGCAACACTTTTGCTTTTTCACATATCATGGCTTTCGATAAATCATCACCCACTAACCTCTTCTTGTTTGTCCAAATTAATAACAGCTTTTTGACTTCCTTGAGTGTTTGGGAACACTGCTTTGTTACTGCTTTAACTCCTTTTACAACATCAACACTTTTTATTGCTTCTTTATTCTTAATGATGGTGGAGATAGTTGTTCTAGGCATACCATATTCCCTAGAAAGATCAGTAATGCAAATACTGCTTTTGTATTTACTTATTACTATATTTCGTTTTTTTTGCTCAATAGTGGCACAAAGTAATTTTCTTTTCTGCTCTGCACTATCACTGCTCATTTTCTTAGGATCCATGATGTAAAAAAAAAAAAGCAAAAATACACAAAATGACCAGAGAAGCTAAGATAAGACTGCAATGAGATGTGCATGGGGCATGAGCTACCATGTGACTAATGCGTGACCCTTTTTTTCAGCCGGAAAGGATTGCAAATCATGAGGCAACTGATACCAAGTTCCAGCTTGCACGTCGAGTACCAAACAAAGGATGAGTACTGGGACAAAATTTTCAGCTCAAAATGTGTCAAGTGCCAAATTTGACAAGTTTCAAAGCAGTCAAGCACCAAGATTGTAGTTGAGAGCTGGCTGCAATCACATGTGAGACTCCAAAAGAGACTCTCTGAGCTGAGCCCCTTCTAAACACAGACCCTTAGAAACAATAATAAATTACTGTTTAAGGCACCATGTTTTGGGGTGGTTTGTTTAGGAAAAATATTTAATTGGAACATGGGGCAGGGATGGTATCTGAGCTCAAAGCATTGATAGATCTACAACATTTAGGAGGCAAAGAAAGACAGAGGAGAGAATATACAAGTTCTTAAGTCACCATCTGGGGCACTGTGGAATGAATCACAGCAAATGGATATTATGTGTAATAAACAACACAATGTGTTTTCTTGGGAAAAATGAAATGATGAAAATTTCCTGTATATAATAAACTTGGAGAATCATGCACTTGTTATAAACTTTCAATAGCTTCAGGACTCTATGCTATGGCTCAAAAGGCTTTGCTTGCTTGGGACCAGGAACAGGGTCTCAATAGAATGATAGAGTATTGAGGGTCTCTGGGTCCAAAAGAGTACTAGTTATGTGGATCTGAATGGCGCTACCCTGCCCACCCCCACCAATAGAAACGGTTTGGCTTCTGAAATCTAAACAGGTGGGTAACACATATTTTGAAGTTTGGTGAAACAGTCCACTTAAATGCATTTTATGGCACTGCCTCTGCCTAGGTTGATAGACAAGGAGTAGGGAAGATACTGAGATTTGTGCCCCTTCCCTCTATCCCACCCTTTCAAACCACCTCACAGTTTGGAAGTTTCAGAAGGAAGGGCCGCCCTTCCCAGTTCCCCCCTTGGGAGTTACCCTCATCCCTGAGACATAACAGAAACTCCAGGCAACCTTAGAGCTCTTGTCATATACTCATTGTTGTTCCAGGAGTTGCATAGCTGAATCATTTATTTATTCATCATTCGATTCATTCAGATGCAAAGAAGAGGAAAGAGATTCTGGAAGAATTTACAAGAAGCATTTCCCAATACCCCTGTTAGCATTTGATTATGTACCAAGGTCAGCTTGGGTGAACATGATGAAAGAAATAACATTCTAACTTTTATTCCAAGGACTTTTTCTCTAGGTCACTTTCTTTTGTGGTTGATTTCTGTGGAAAAAGGAATTGTCAAACAAAAATGTTCTACATACCAAATTTTGGAAATTTTGTAATATATTTTGCTTTGCCTCTGCGAATCTTTTTCTCCACTGAGTTAAGATATAATTTCTTTGAAAAATCTATGTTATATATAACTGGTTAAACATCAAAAAACCAAAACATTATTACTAACAATACTTGAATGGACATTAAAGAGACAATGGGAACTTAAGGGAATGGAATTTGAAGTTTACAACCTAACAAATTTAAATTATAAGACCTCTCTTACCATGATACCTGTATGAAGCATTATGCAATGCACGGTTTGAGTGACATCAGCTGCATGGATCAAATTGTGATATGGATTTTTGTACCTGCTGTAACCAACTTCTAAAGCTTCTGCAAAGGCAATTAGGCAAGGAATAGGAATCTGTGAAAAGTAAAAATTATGATTATATTTTGAAAAAAAGAGTGGTACTAAATCAACATGAACATAACAATGTTTGGGATGGGACACATTTGTGAGTGCCAAATAGTTTCTTTAAGTTAAATGTGGATTCTTCTGTAAAACCACTCCATTAACATGATAGCTTCCAATCAATTTCCCTAATGTCTTGAAAAGAATTGTAACCCCAAACTAGTTAAAGTAGTTTTAATAACGGTCTTACTCATAGTAGATTTTTAACTTTTATTATTTTCGAGAGTCAAGTATGAAGGTTAGTTCTTACAAGGTAAACTTTTCCAATAATATTTGGAAGGGTTTTATTTTTCTATTGTAATACAAGGGGGTTAAAATAAATTATCTCCCTTCTAGCTCTAAAAATGCTGTAATGAAAGTTACAGGTTGCAAACTTCTTAAGTCTGCTAATAAAAGTTCATTCTGTGTTTCAGGAATACCAAAGATCATATTTCTTTAGACATAGTTTTAAGGCATAATTTCTTCTCCCTACCTGAGTATTCTGGGAATGATTCAGGGAAATGTTAGTATCTTTTTGGAACGAGACTGTAATGGCCTTATGATATCCAGGTATACACAAGTACAGCTCAATGAATTGTGAAGAATAGTTATATTACATGGTGAGCTCTTCCCAACTAGAAACATTCTAAAAAGAATTGATTAGCTACTCAACATTCTGCATTGTCATTCCTAGTCAGATAACCAATTCTCAAGCACATTTCACTTTTGTTGCATGTTTCTGACCTTGAAACGGTTGACAAGATCATATCTGGTAAACAGGTCATACATCATAAACTTCAAACTATGCTCTCCGCTTGCATCATTTAGGGCAAATACATCAAAAGACCATTTATCAACATCCTGTAGCCAAAAAAGAGTAAATGCTTTAGGTGGCAATGTCATATAATTTTATTTCTTTCTATGGAAATTCATGGAAAGATTAGGTACCGTACATCCAGCAAGTCAATTCAGCAAGAAAAACCATATTTAGCAGAGTCTGATATGACAAGGCCAATTAGTATCCATGGGTCCACATGGGTTCTCACAACTGGTGAGAAAGAGGAAGTGGGTGTTTTGATTGAGGAGGAGGATTGTAATTCTGGTATTTCAGGCAATTCCTTTGTGAAGCAGGCAGGCCTATAGGGACATTTACAGGTACCATAGGAAAGTAACTCAGTAACAGGTAGGGGACGGGGCAGTGAATAGGTTATCAAAACATTCCTGCTACCATAAAATTTTGCTTAAGGTAATTCCAGGGGGGAAGCATGCAGAAAAGTCCATAAAAAGTAGACTTGCAGCACTCGATATCAGTTTTATAAACTAGGAAGGTTTTAATGTAATGTTTGAGCTCCAGTGTTAAATAAATCAGTAAAATTATTATAAAAACTTTCATTACTTCAAAGTTTCGACAGCAGTTATTTCTAACACAAATAATGCAGCTATTGAGCCGCTTAGAACATGTAGCGCTGCCAGCCACAGGAGAAGCCAGAGCAAGATAAATGAATTTCTTTTTGGTTTCCTTTCTTGATTTGATCTTATTTTCTTTTCTCAGACATAAAATTCTAAACAATTTTCTTTATGAACTCAAGCAAAGAACCATTCCCATTTTCTTCTATCCATTTTAAGAAGCTTAAAAAAAAAAAAAAAAAAAACAGACAACTGTTTTAAAAGCTCAAATAATTGTAATTATTTCACCTTTAATGTGACTATGACCGCTGCTGGGTACGACAAACCAACCATGTTAGAAGTCTTTCTGTACATCCTAAAAAAGACAAAAATAAGTATAGAAATAAAAATGTTTTACTCAAACTTTTCTGCTATTTCTTAATATAAGGGGGAAGATTTCTTTTAACATGTTCATCTTTTATCATTAGTTATTGTCTCCTTTTGTATCAAAATAACAGCTATGGTCACCATTTATTAAATATATGTAATATGACAGTTGTAGTATTTTATCTACTCACAACCACCCTATTAAGTCAATGTG
Organism: Tolypeutes matacus; assembly: GCA_026826555.1. NCBI lineage: Eukaryota > Metazoa > Chordata > Mammalia > Cingulata > Chlamyphoridae > Tolypeutes > Tolypeutes matacus. The sequence goes on along the minus strand of JAKSZT010053929.1, from coordinate 56,565,793 downwards.
AATTTAGTTTCAATATAAAGATATATTTCCCTTAACTTCACCTTATTATGCATACAAAGTATGCATATTATTCATACAATTGTTTGTATGCAACTGGAACACTATTGAACATACCATCACATCCACCAAGGCAAAGAATTATTTCGTGTCCACTTGTGTGCCAAAACTTTCAGTCTGGGGGAGAGATGTCTTTAAAATATTTTTTTAGATGCTTCTTTACAAAATGGAAATTATAGGAGGCAATATGTAGTATCATCAGAATTTAGACCATTTTTTTAAGTTGAGGATATTGGGGGAGATCATATTAATAAAAATTGTTTAAATTGTCATTCAATATTATTTAAGAAAGTTTAAAAAGAAAGAAAACAAAGTTATTTCCATTTCTATAACATCAATAACAAAATAATTATATTCATAATTCATTTGATTTTCACATCTTCAGATGGGCAACCAAGATGGCATAAGCCAAATATAAGAAATCCCTCCATGAGTTCATGGGAGAGCAGAATAAGTGTGATCCCTTAATGTGGAGAAATAGAAATAGGCTTCAGTTGAGTATTCTGAGGGATTCATAGTTCCTTCACAAGCTTGGGAAGAAAGAATTCAACTTATTAATAATCATGTCCCTTAATTTTATGTCGTTAGTCCAAAAGAAAGCTGCATTATTAAACTAGATTGTTGTACTTTCTTCCCCAAAACTACCCAGAAGAAACCATAATTTAATTATTATATCATTAATTTATATTGGGTTTTAATATAAGAAACAGTCATGTGAAAAAATATTCCGTATCTTCTATAAAGGCATTATGGAAGATAATGGCCTTTTTGATTCACTGTGCCTTATAATAAAAATCCTTGAGATATATTACTCAGTTTCTGTGTGAAAACTCAGCTTTTTCTTTTTAAGATAATGAAAGTCAAGTAATACATCATATTTTCTTTTTTTTAATCTTGACTTTTGGGAAGCTTAGAATTAAAAGGTTATGTTTAATTATATCACTAGCCTACGTAAAACGGGTAAAGCATTTCCCCGTTTTATTACCAGCATCTTGTTAACTTTATCTTTATGTCCATGTTTCCATTTTATGTTTATTTTAAATGACCTTAAATCGTTTCTGGATGTGTGTGAACAAATATAATTAAAAAGTTATCCTCAGCCCCTATCTTTATAGGAATGTTTCAGAGCAGTTCATAAATAATAAAATATTTATATTAATTACTCCGTTAAGATGGCTATAATTATTCTAATCTTGCAGGGCAAGGAAACTGCTAGTCACAGTACAAAAGAAATAATTATTGTCAACATGATACTTAGTGGTTTTATTTTATTTTATTTTTTAGTTTTTTTGTATTTTTTAGAGAATAGTCTTTTCTATTTTTCTTATCATTATTACTGAAAAATGGAGGTGTAGGGAAAATGGAAGAGTGATGGACAGGAAAGAAAGACCCAATATAAAAACCAGTCAGTAATGAGATATTAAGTAATATTACATAAATTTGCCTCCATGGCACAGAAAGGCAGTATAATGTAACAAAGAGAACACAGGTTAGCTACTTATTAGCTGTCTTACGTTTGGAAAGCTATTTAATCACTCATCTGTTAAATGGTAGCTATAGGCTTTTTGAGGAGAGTGAATGATACAAATGCCTAGCATCACACCTTTCATATAATAAGTACTCAATGAATGAAACCCATTACTATTATCATCGTTACTATTCTCATAACTCTGCAGCCAATCCTGTTGGCTCTGACTATTACATTCTTCAGGGCACCCTGGGTTCAGTGGGAATTCTAGGTGCTATTGAGTTTCTTAGAATTGAAGTAGGATGAGAAATGAATGTCAATGTATGTTCCCATTGCATGGAATTAAAGAAAGACAAAGGAGTAGATTACTCTTCCAAAGAAATAGAGAAACTTTCCTATGATCTTAATTTTCTATTCCTATAATTCCTTAATCAGGAATAGAAAACTAAGGTAGAAAATTAGGAATGAAAAATTAATGTGGAAAACTAAGATGCATCATCCTAGAATCAGGATGACTCTGGGAGAGACCTAGTAAATAGTCAATTGACTTAAAAACTCTACAAAAGAATAGAGAATTTTCTGAGTTCCTGCAGGTGGTGAAATTCCAACCAGAAAATTGGAGGGTTATTTTTTCTTAAAGCTTTACTATAATTATATATATAATTCAAAAAATTTTAAAAACACTATCTTTTGCAAGCCACTGTACTAGGCAACAGAATATTTAGTGGAGAACAAGGAAAATATAATTGCTGCTTTCATAGGGCTTATTCCAGTGGTAAAGAGAGAGGACAAGTAAGAAGCAATATGTGATTACCACCAATAATGGCTATGAGGTAAACAACTGCTGGGAGCAGAGATAGCCACAAACAATGTACAGAATGATCAGGGAAGGCCTCTGGTAGTATAAACCTGGCCAGCCAGGGAGGGGGTGGGGAGAATCATTCATGACAAAGGGAATAACAGGAGTAATGGTTCCAAGGCAGGAAAGAGTGTGTGTGTGTGTGGGGGGGAGGGGAGTTGTTTGGGATGCTAGGTAGCATTGGATGGGGCAAGAAGGTAAAAAGGGACCTAATCATGCAAGGCCAGGATTGAGAAGTTTATTTTAATACCAAGTGAAATGGGAAGCCATCAGATGCTTATGATGGACAGGAACTCTTTGCAGAGGGCAGGTGAGGAAAAGGGGAGCCCAGTTAGATAGCTACTGTAATTTTCTTAGGACAGATAATGGGAGGTTTAGACTTGGTTTGCAGGAATGAAGATGAGGAAACGACTGGATTCAGGATACATTTGGATAAGAGAATCAGAACTGCCAGCACTTGTTGGTGTATGGAACCATGTGAGGGTATGTTTGCAAGACCTAAGAGACTTTTCTAACTTTCAGAATTGATGATGATAATCTTTTAAAATTCAGGGTAAACATATCCAACTATTTTTGCGCACTTGATGGGGATTCAACAGTAATAAAAAGATTTCATTTCCCTGTGTTATTAGTGCATTGATGTTTTCAAGACTGTTTACTAATTTAGTTACCTTCAGTACATTTTAATATTTCTATAGGCTACCTAGTAAATAAAGTTTGTTTTATGTAGCATATGGAAAGAATGGAAATTTAGCATGTCAATACATTTTACAGAATTCTTTTTCATCTTTTATGGAATAGAAATGGAAATTAAGTTAGATCATATCCACAATTTGCATTTCTTTGCAGTTTGCCAAGTTCTGCAACCTTTCCTTAACAAACAAAAAAGGACAAAATATCTTCTTCAAGCAAGGTAAACACATCATTTTTTCTTTTATATTCTCACTGACTTTCTGAATTACTATCTAGATATTTTCAATTTGCTGTTATGGAAAATCAATAACTGCCACACGTTTGCCTAAATTAAAAAAAAAATTAGGAATATTGTTATATAGATTCTTTCTCCTCTGTTATATCCAGGCCTGCCTTGATATTTGAGACTTCTGGTCTACCTGACAGAGTGGTTTAGCCAATGTGCTAAGGGTTGTATATCACAAAGTAATCAGATTGCTTATTATGGGGATTATTTTATCTAATCCAGTTTTATGTGCTTTGGTTATACTACTTTAAGTCACAGAGTACTTTTTGCAATGCATTCTCATTTACATTTTCAGAAACTCAAGTGTGTTTCTCATTGTTCCTTTAGCAGAGGAATATTATAGTTTATAATGTTTTTTAGAGGTAATAATTAGAGAAGTCAGAGCATGAAAAATGACACTGACTCCATTAAATTTAAAGTATATTGACAAAAACCATTTCTCTGTTCCTCAAGTTCATTTGTTTTTAAAAAATAAAAAAAAATATTTCTGCATAGAATTTAATAGATATTTTTAATATAAGTGTTTCTAATATCTACTTTCCAACTATTGCCAAATATGACATGATTATTTCATGTTTTTCTCTAGTTTTAGATCTAAAACATCTTGTTTCCTAATAAATAGACAGCTGTGTTCTTAAGGGTTAAAAATTTTTAAAATTAGGCCATATTAACATGTGTTTCACATCCAGAAACTCTGGTGTTTTGACTCCATGCTTCTAGAGGCTCTTAGGTACCTCTTGCAGAAATTAAAAAAAAACTTTCCAAAAGTATACACAAGAGAGATTTCCTTGTGGGAAGAGGATTGACTTTCCTGTTTAGCTCAGAGAAAGGCCTGCTTGATTTTGGTATGTAGATCATCACACGGTGTAGAATTTCCAGTATTTTGTGAAGTGTTATATTTATTCAGGTAAAATGAATTGTGGAACATATAAAAGGGTGTTACAATTGTTTTTAAAAAGTTATTTACATAGGTTCATTTGAGAACAATGGCCATTCAAAAGGTTTTGTTTTCAGCCTTCGTGTCAATTTAAAAATAAATAAATAAAAAGACCTCGAATAAAAGGGGAAAAAGGTAAAGACAAATGAGTTCATATGGCTAAGAGGCTTCAAAGTGAGTAGGGAGGTCATCCCAGAGGTAATGCTTATGCACATCTCAATAGGACCTCATAGGCTTCCAATGTAGATACACCCCAAACAGAGGGGCTCCTGAGGGCTCTAGAGACACCCAGTTCCTATATCAGGGCAGATAGCCCCAGAGTTTCGTGCCTTATCAGTGGGCCCTACTTTGGAATCCTTGCTCCTGAAAGTGACAGAGTTGGACCCAAATATGTCTTCCCTGAACATGGTCCAAAACTGTCCCTTCTATTCAAACCTATATGTGGTGCCGGAATTTGTAGGTGTACTTCCAGAGACTGGAGTCTCTGGGCTGTCCATGTGCCAGCTGAGCCCGGAATCTTGGTGGAGCTGGAACTTCTACTCTACAGCTCAATGGACTCACCCTGGACACCTGGTGGGGAGATGATGATGGACAACGGCCCTCCCAGGGAATGGAGAGAGTCTGTAGCTGCAGGCAGGATAATCCCATCCATCGTATCCATGGGATATAACCCCCTCTCATTTGGAGGTGGGGTGGACATCACCATCTCAGATTCCTCAGGATTAGGGGAAGAGCTATGGACTAGAGTGGACTTACTGGTATTCTGTTATAGACATATTGTGATTCGTGCAATGGAAGTAATTACAACATTAATGTGGAGCCAGTGGCCACCAGACACTTTGGGGGCAGGGAGAGGGAAAAGCAGTTGTAATACAGGGGCTTTTTCGGGACTTGGGAATTATCCTGAGTGACATTGCAATGACAGATACAGGCCATTTTATATCATCACATAACATGCAGAACTGTGTGGGAGAGAGTGTGGTCTACAATGTGAACTATGGTCCATGCTTAGTGGCAAAGCCCCAAGAGGTGTATATCTATTGCAGGTAATGTGCCACTCTAATGAAGGATGTTTATGTGGGAGGCTTTGGGAGGAGTGGGAGATGGGGCATATGGGAATCCCTACAATTTTTGTGTCGCATTTATGTAATCTAAGTATCTTTTTAAAAAATTAAAAAAAAATTATTAAAAAAAAAAAAAAGAATCCCCAGGATTGGCGAATAAATTATGGACTAGAGTAGACTTACTGGTGTTCTACTATAGACTTATTGTGACTCTAGCAATGGAAGAAATTGTATCATTGATGTGGAGACAGTGGCCACTGGAGGTGCTGAAATCAGGGTGAGGGAAAAAGAGGTGTAAGATGGGGCATTTTCAGGAACTGACCTGGATGACATTGCGGTGACAGATACAGGCCATTATATATCCTGCCATAGCCTACAGAATTGAGTGGGAGACAGTGTAAACAACAATGTAAACTATAGTCCATGCTTAGGGGCAATGCTCCAAAATGTGCTCATCAATTGCAATGAATGTGCCACATTAATGAAAGAAGTTGTTAATGTGGGGAAAAGTGGGAGGTCTGGGGAGTGGGGCAAATGGGAATCCCTTATATTTTCTTATGTAACAATTTATGTAATCTAAGTATCTTTCAAAAATAAATTTTAAAAATATAAAAAAACCATATAAAAATCATGAATATAGGATAAGGCATTTTTGTTATAGATAAGTTCATCATCAAGTCATTCTAGATATATTTATGATTGCAGTCTTCCTCAATAAGGAAAACATAGGGCTCTCCTAACTTTGATATAATAAATTTATTTGCTGCATAGGGCTCTCCTAACTTTGATATAATAAATTTATTTGCTGCATTTCAAAGTTTATTGTTTTGAGATACCAACAATTTCACTTACCTTTCCACAAAAATTCCAGCTTGAACAGCATGTACAATGCTCCGAAATCTTGGTTTTTCCTCAGGTTTCCTTTTCATCATCCCCATTTTCCGGGTAAAGGTGGAAGCCAACCAGTCCCGGACTTCTGACGGGACTGAATCCGTCTGAATATCGGAGAGCTCATCTTCGGTATCCAGCAACCTTCTAAAAAAAAATATGTACATTAAAATTTAGAAAAAAGTGAAGAAATCTAACAACTAACAATAAACCAGGTAATGTAATAGGATTTAACATACAGCCAATTACTCTCTGATCATTCTTTAAGGTGAACTATTTATAAAAAGAAAAAAAAAAGATTGGGTTAAATTTAGAAAGCTCAATCTTCAAACTGATCACTTCTGAAAGCAAGGACTAATACATTTGAGCATTTGAAACTTTCCAAGCATTAAACTACAATGATACCAGTCAGGTGATATGAATTGTTAATATCATTATTATATTATTCCAATATTATGAATAAAACTAAGAAAAGATAGGGAAAAGAGATCACAAACAGATTTCTGCTTTACTGCTATTAAAGGAAGTGACTGATATGGAAAGAAAAAAAGGGTTGGATTTATAATAATTGTCTCATATTCACTAATCTTGCATATAAAGACAGTGCATGCTATTTGAATAAGACTTTGGAGTTTATAAAACTCTTTCACATGTGCTATTTCACTTGATTAGTACTTCTAAATTTTAGAAAAATAATTACTTAACTAAAAGATATTCATCATGATATCAACAGCACAGATGAAAAAGTAAAGAAAAAACCACAAAGGTGGTAAATCTTGATTAACATAATATTTTTTAAAGGGTACACCAGTAAAATTTTATTTAAAAAATAGATGCTTTCAATATATATTAAACACACATAAATATATCATGCCATAAATATGGTAAATGGAATATAACATATTTTGCTATAGGAATTGCCTATAAATAATCTATCAAAGGAAACAAAAAATTCCTCAATCCATTTGAATGAAGATTACATTTTTATACTGGTTTTTTAATATATGTGGGTAGACACTGTGGGATTTGCCTAAACATATACAGAAATAGAAATATCAAAATATAACTTGTAGAAACCAAATGTTGGAAAGTTTCTTCCTCTGACTCTAGGAAACTCTTACAAAGTTTCTTTAAGACCAATACAAACTGTCCTTGCTAAAGTCACTGCCTTTCTGGCTCAACATTTTCCAGAGTTATTTTTTCCAGACTATATGCTTCATAGAATAAGAAACTTGACTCAAAATCAAATGGATTATTTTGAAAGCTCATTTCAGGTGACTGAATCAGTGTAAATGAGAAACACCTCCAGTTAAGAGCATATGCTGATTTAAGGGTAGAAACTTGGGTTTAGAGCTTCTCTCCAAGAAAACCGACTGACTGAATAAATTAAATACCTCTCTTCTGTGCAAGGTCCAGGTAGATAAAGTTGACTGGACTGACAAGTAACAATAGCTCGGTGATTAAAGAAGGAACTATGGAAATATCATTATTTTAAAGATGGTCAGCTCCAATGATCAATAAGTTCCTGAGGATCTGAAGCAGCAAGGAAAGTATCCCACAAAATATCAATACCAAACAAGAGCTTTGCTTCCAGGTGGAATGGAAGTCAGCTCTGACTGTTGCTTCAGTTGATTATTTTCTTGTCATTTCAGCAATTTATTAAGAGAGGTATTTTTGGCACACTTTAGCTTCAACCTTTGAGTTTCAATTGCTTTGGTAAGTCTCTTTGCACAGAGTAAAGCATAGGGATTATGAGTTGAAAAAGGGAAGGTAACCAGAGATGACTGTTCCTGCTAAAGCCTCAGGGACAAGTCACACACAATCTTGAGAGGGCAGGGACAAAGGAAGGGCCCAAAAGCAGGAGGCCCATCCAAAGAATACAATGCTACAAAAAAGAGGCTCTAAAGATAATACACAGAAGAGTACATCTTTATATTCCTTAAAATGATATACATGTGCTGCTGTTTTCTATAAACATGCAGAGACTAGTTGCCAGTATTTATTTTTCATAGTATTAAATAATCACGAATGCATTTACAAAACATCTTATTTGTGAAAAAATAAACACCAAGTGCCAGAGTTACAACATTACATAAATACACATGGTAATAAATAAAAAAGACATTTGGAAGGAAATACTGGTTAGTACTTACTTTAAATGATTTTCAGCTTTCTTTTGGGTCTTATGTTTGGATGATTTTGATTTGCACGAAAAGCAGTGACATTGTATTTCAAGGCAAAATATTTTTATCTTATTGCCCATTTAAAATTAGATTCCTTAACCTATTGCAGCAGTACACTACGCTACATGGCTTGAGAATTTCATTACTTTAAAGATTATGCCATTTCTATTGTCCATTATGCAGTGATCAAAGAAAACCACAGAGCAGGGCAGGCAGAATGAGAATCCATTGTGGTGTAATCCTGTGATGCCACCGTCCTTCCATGTTCTACTGCTGCCTTGTTTTATCAGGTGTGCTAAGTAGAATGACAGGCACACCGTAATAGTTGCCAATGGCTCTACAGCAAATTTGAAGCTGACAATTTTAAGGCTATATTTCCTAAACTCATAAATCACCCTAAACAGATAATCAAACGTGATAAAATCAGCATATGGAAATGACAGCCCATATAAGACATAGCACCAAGGTGTCTGGCGAGTCATGATGAATAATGCCATTTATTGAGAAAGAACAGGCAATGTCAGGAGAAAGAATGATATGGATTAATTCGTGGATATAGGAATAAAAGAAGAGCAGATAAAGAGGAAAGCATGGAATATACCATTGTAAAACTAAAAGAGAAACTTGAAATAGCAAAAAATCCCTAAAAAATGTAGAAAGGCTAAGAAGGAATATTTTCATCATTCAAGAACACTGTGTGCTAACTACGAGGGTGGGTTGTAAGTCAAGTAGAAGATGAAGACTCAGATCTCAATTATATTAACATTCACTTAATAGAGCATAGCAATCCTCTTTCTGCTGTAAAAATATCATAAAAATCCCAGTTGCAATTGACTAAAATGCCTTGTTAGCCATTATAGATCTAAACGCCATTCTGTTAGATGTTGCAAATTATGAAGTGATTAATAATTGAATGATCCCTGCTCAAATGGGACTTACGTTATAAAGGAAGGAGACTATACATAAGCAGATAGATGTATTAATTTAATATTGTATAAGCATTATTAAGAAAATAAAGTGGATGACATAAGAGATTAATTATGAGAAGAAACTTTATTTTAGATAAGATGTTCAGGGAAGGGCTTATTTAGGTTAAGACCTGAGGAATGAGAAGGAATTAGATATAAGAAAGGCTGGGGGAAGGACATTCAGGACAGAGGGAAGAGCACGTGCAAAGACCCTGAGGCAAGATCACTACTGGAGTGTTTGAAGAGCAGAAAGGAGACCAAATGTCTATAGTGTACTGAATGACAGGGAGAGTGAATCAGAGGTCAAACATAGGTGAAAGTCAGCTAATATCAGGCCTTCTGAAATTCTTGTGCAATGGGAAGTCACTGAAATGTTTTAAGCAGTTATGATATAATTTATGGTTCTAAAAGACTACTTTGGCTGCTGTGAGAAAAATGGAATTTTAAGTTGCAAGAATGATGCTCGGAGCTCAGTTAAGAAGCTACTCTATTGGTCTTTTATTTTGGAAGTCCATTAATTTTCTAGGCATTAATTGGTATTGAATATTGGGTATCATTTTTCCTGTACACAGCATGCTCTTTTAATATATGGATCTAAGTCTTATGGTATTTTATTAATGTTTACTCTGATTGTAAATGTTTTTTTTTTTTTTAAAGATTTTATTTATTTATTCATTTATCCCCCCCTGCTGCTTGCGCTCGCTGGGTCAGCCAACCACGCCGTGCGGGCGGGCCTGCCCCCACCAGGAGGCCCCGGGAACCGAACCCGGGGCCTCCCATATGGCAAACGGGAGCCCCACTGATTGAGCCACAGCCGCTTCCCTGTAAATGTTTTTTATCCTTGTTTCATTTGTTTGGTTCTCTTCTTCCAAGAAATATATTGCCTATAACAGATCTCTTATATCTTGTTTCCATATCTATCTTTTGCTTGCTAAACATTAAAAACAAACAAACAAACAAAAAAAACAATGCCTTTGCCCTTTTCCTGTTTAATTTGTTTGGCTTTTTATTTTTAATTTTTAAAATTATGTATTTATTTATTTATTTGCGGTACAAGGGCTGGGGATTGAACCCAGAACCATGTATGTGGGAAGTAGGTGCTCAACCACTTGAGAAATATCTGCTCCCCTGTTTACCTTTTTAAACTAAAGTTTTCTTTTTTTTAATTTTAAAACACTTTACTATGTTTTCAGTAATGTCTCTTTTAGGTTTTGCCACTTTGAATGTGGCTTTCTCCTCTGGATAGTTTTGTTTTCTTCTTCCATTTATTTACTGAGTTATATGCAACCATTTCACCTCCTTCAATTATTGTATTATTTATTTACTGAACCCTTGTGTCTTTGTATTAAACATCTCTCTCCTAAAATAATTATTTAATTAAATTCTCAAATTTATAGGAAGAGTTGACATTAAATTTCTTCATACCTTGGCAATATAGTTCTCTTTGGCTAATGATATTTCCATATCTCATTGGAAACAAAATTTCTTTTTCTTATTCTCATTTTTTTTAATGGTTTGACTGAAGAGAGGGGATAGAGAAATCACCTCTAGGTAGAAGCTGGAAGAACCAGTGCATGATCTACCTCTCACTTTCCTCTTGCCACAGAAACTGTCGATGTTCCTGATAGTGTCTGTTCTTGCTTTGCCATTCTCAGTCCTGGATAGAAGATGATGCAGAGCAGAGGCCCCAGATGAGAATGTAGTGTGCATGAGTAATCAAACATGTGGATTTTATGAGACTGAGACTGTGGGGCTGTTACCTTGACATAGCCTAGTCTATCCTGACTGATACAAAAAGCACTTTGATTGGAGTTGTAAACGAGCTGTGTTCAGGTCATGTTACCAGATTCCACTTTGCTTTAAAACCCATGGGATAATCTTTCAAATAGTTGAATGTTCATGCTCCCTAATGCAGCAAACCAATATTAGGAATTGATCTTACAGAAATATTTGAGCATATGCAAACGATGTGTGTTCAAAGATTTTGTGTGTGTGGAATTATACAAAATTGTCAAAAACTAGAAACATCCTAATATCAATCAATAGGACTAAAAAGTTTAGAATTGCTCATAAGGACATACTTGCACATATATACACAAATTATATTCAATGATGTACATTGTAACATTGTGTAAAGTGGTTAAAAACTAAAACTAGCATGAATAACCACCAATAAGGGAATTGTTAAATAAGTCATGGAATATCCATGCAGTGGATATTAGGCAGTCATTCAACAGAATGAGTTAAACTATAAGCACTGACAGCAACACATTTGCAGTATGTCTTTATTTTATGAAAAGCAAACATCTATATTGTGTCCAGGCAGTATATTAATATATGGTTGTAAAATTCATAGACCAAGCTACCATCATCTTTTGCCAGTTAGTAGCCTCCTAACTGGCCTCTGCACTCTATTTCCTTCTGACACCCTACAGTCTTTTCTTCCTGCTGCAACCAGAATGCTCCTTTTAAAGTATGTCGGACTATGTCAATGCCTAATTTATAAATCACTACATAACTCATCTCAAGCTATGTTTCCAACCTCGTCTCTTAAACTGTTCCCACTTATTTGTTTTGCTTCAGCAACACTGGGCTCCTTGTTGTACTTGAACCTGCCAACCTTGCATCTGCCTCAGTGCCTTTGCATTTGGTGTTCACTCTGCCTAGAATCCCTTACTTAAGATATTTGTGGGGATCATTTCCGCACTGCAATCACTTAGAGAGGGATTCCCTGGCCCCCTATCTCAACTAGTAAGCACCTTATTTCTGTCTTCTTATTCCATTTTTAAAAAGTCTTTAGAGTCCTGTATTATTTGATTGATAAACAGCAGCAGCATCTAGAGGGTAAATTCAAAGTTGCCAGTCACCTCCTTCATTCCCTTTAGGTTAATTTGCCACTGGAACATCATTTTTTAAAAAAATAATTTGTTAAGGAAATGAGGAAACATGTATCTTTGGTATGGAAAAGACATTAAACATTTTAAAATAGTGTTTGAATCAAAGACACAAGGAAAAATTAAAAAACATTATATGCAGTATTAACATAGTCAAATGCCTCAGTATTTCCATTAAATACTAACTCTTTCATGCTCACACATCAAGGGAAGTACATATATGGTAACAAATTCCTACAAGCTCAATAATTTGTTGTAGATTCATCAAGATAATTATTCCATTTTAAAGAGAAGAAATTGGAAAGACAGATGGATAAAACCTAAAGTGAAACAAAGTAAACAAACAAACCTAGCATCACATATCTCTCCCCAGTCCCTCCCACCTCCTCAATCTCTCTCTTTCTTAGTTATTTTCCTTGTCCTTGACACCCACTGTATACTCTGTCTTCCTTTTCCACCTTGATCCTCTGATAACCACAAGGGGCTCACTAAAGCTTCATGCTAGGTAGGGAAGGAAGGAATACTACATTATAACATGAAATAATAATCCAGGACTTTGTTAGGGAGAGAATTAGAAACAATTTATACTTTTATACTAAATCATGTGAAAATATCTGGATACTTACATAAGATTATGTCATGCAGAAAACATATGACTATATTTTGCTCTCATTTCATTTTTGAAATAAATTTGTGCAAGTAAGTTGAAAAGATGGTATCTTAAATAGCATAAATTAATTGTGCTTTCAAAACATCCAATAACTTTTGTGTTCTTCATCTTAGTATTTAGATGACAGAATGAACATAACTCATTATACTGTGAGTGCTCTTAAAGAATGAAGAATTTGTGTTTAAAAAACTTATACAGCATGAAAAAATAACCACTGGTACATTTCCTAAGGAATTCTTAAAGTGTTCTATACTTTATAATAAGGGTATAAGTGCAAGCCATTTTTACTGTTGATCTCCGAAAAATGTTTTCTTTGGTACTTGATGCAACTTTTTTATTTTAGTCCCAATGGAGTCAATAAAGTATAATGTAAGGGGTCTGTGCGTTGATGGGCGGCGGACAAGCTGTGAAAATTGACTCTGCATCCAATCAGCGATAAACTGACCCTTGGAAGCTATTTATATTCCAGATTTTCTCTTGAAATCAGATGGCAGAACTCCCAAAGGGCTTATATTTTGAACTAGAAAGTTTGCAAGGGAAGGGAAATCAAGAAGGAGGCAACTACGGAAGGAGAGGTCATGGGATTTTGACTCCTACAATTACATGTCAGTGAAAATAATTCTGTCTAGAGTGAACTCTTGGAAAATGGCTATACCCATGTACCCACATGGTTATTTCCAGGCAAAAGGTGCCCACGATTACACCTATTAAATATTAAAATTCAAGTACTGGATGCAATTAGTCTTCTCAAGTTAAAAGTTTCCATGTCTTGCTTGACTAGTCTTATAAAGGACACATTTCAACAAGCAAATAGCTCACTCAGTCTGCCTCTAACATTTGCTGGGCCTAGGGCAGAAGTATTTTTCTCCCAAGTACCATATGACTGAATATTTTAAAGTTATATATCAAGCTAACAAACTGTTGAATAAAATATGTTCTATCCTCCCAGCTTTTAGTAAACTTTCATAAAAGCCTGATAAGTTGGGTTTGAATTGAGAATTCTCATCTCCTTGTGTGGTAGAGCAGGGCCAGCTGGCTGTAGCCTCCTACTGAAGGCTCCCACTCAGCCCTCCACTGTAAAGGCCTCACACAAAAGCAAGAGACACCCTGGTCCTCAAGTACAATCTCTCCCACCCATCTTTGGAAGCAGCTGATTCTTGTCTACTCTTTGGGGTGGAGGGGTGCACACACCAGTGGTGTCATGGGCCCACTTGGAAGAAAATACCTAAGGTGAGGCCCATTAAAACCTAGGAGGGAGGCTAGGGTCTCTGGGCAGAGAATTCTGCTGTCTCAATGTCCAGAATATAATGGGACACGCTGGGTGGAGAATTCCAGGATCCTAGTACATGAAAGAAGGGGAGGGGCATGGGCTTCTCTTCTCAACCCCAGAGACCTCGCACCCTGTGGGGAGGGGCACACCAAAAAAGGGCCAGAATTGCACCCTAAAGTGGGTGGGGGTGGAGGTGCCCGAAAATGGAAACCTTTCAAGTGAAGCCCCTCCAGTATGGCTGGGGAACTCAAGAGTGGTTGGTTTTTCCTCAATACCAATATTCCTTCAGAGGCTGTGGCTCCCTCAAAGGCAAGTCCATCAGTATTATTTCTTTGCTCAACACATGTCTCTGCTTTGAACTGTCTGCACTCTTTCCACCCTGTATACACACACACACACACAAACACACACACAATCCCTAAAGGCAATATAAATGCTTCACTTAGACTTCAAAACTATCCAAGGATAGATATAGATGACGACAATGCCAGATAACTTGATTGCTTACTTCCTATGAACCAGGTAAGGCACGAAGCTTTCTCTCATTTAATTCTCACAATTCTACTACGAGGAAGATACAACTACTATTAGTGTCCCTATTTTACTGATGAAAAAATTGAATCACAGAGACCTTTAAGTGATTTTCTCAAAGTCATACAACCAAGAGTAGCCATGCCACTTTTTGAATCCAAGTCTATGTGATTTCATAGTGTTAACTCTTAAACGCTGAGCATTCACCTCAAATGCATGTTTTTCTTACTTAGTGCCCAGCCTATCTTCACATTCAGTAATCATTATTCTCTATCCCATCTTCCCTTTGAAATTAAAAATTAAAAATAATTGATTTTAGAAAGACCTTAAAGGAGTTTGGGTCATTAGGGAAGTTTTGGTTGGAGTTAGCTTAAATTCCTTTTCCAAGGCTGGTACATTGAATCATTTCCTCTTAGGATATCTGGAAGGCAAAACTGCAGCACAATTTAAAGTACAACCAATTAAATGACAGGATGGAGAATGGTAACACATTTGAAATGCCCTATCTACTTGTCAGTAACCTACTTCCTGAGTGCTAAATATATTTAAATTAATTTTTCTAGGCCACTACCCTACTACTCAAGCATGATTATCTATTTATCATTTATTCCCTATCTTATTCTAATGAGGATTTACAATGGCGGGCCCACAAATTTATTTCAACGGTTTGTTGTTTCTTTCCTTTATCTGCTACCCTGATAACTTTGTTCAGTGTTCCTTCTGGTTTTGTTAGTTGCTTCTAACTGTGAGAAGATGACCATTATAAACAAGTGACTATAATGAAGACTGAACATTTGGGTGGAGATCACTTATGCTGATCTTAGCTTAATACCCAAGAGGCAAATGTTGGCTAAAATGAGGTCGACTAAGGATAGTGGTGAAGTCAGATGTGGCTTTCTCCAAGTTAAGGCTGAAGGAGGGCTTTGTACACATGCTAGGCAGAGAAGGGCCCATCCCCCAGGATAGGCAGAAAAGGCTGGGGGAATATTGGGTGGAGGGATTCTGAGAGAGAGTCAAGATGCTTAGGAGGAAGAAATGGGAAATGGAGGGAATGGGTGTGGCAGAAACTGCCCTAGATCCTGCTGATGACTTTTGGCATCCCATCAGAAAGTTCTCCTTGCTGAAAAAATATCTTTGAAAATATTCCTTTAGGCACAAAGCCTGATGTTCCATTAATTCTGGGATTTTAATGATTAATGATTAAGAATCTTCTGTGGTTAGGAGGACTGCTGCTGGCTTCTCCACCTATTAGCTGTGTGGTCTTGGAAAAAAGGCACTGTCTCAATTTCAGTTTCTTTATCAGGAACATAAAGATCATAGTAATAGTACCGCTAGTGCTGTGTTTATGAGGATCAAATGGGCAAATACAAGAAAAGCAGTTAAACAGTGTCTGTCACAGAGTGAGCCCTCTGTACACTCTCACTGCTTTACATACCTACATGAATTAGTCTAAGCAGATTTCCCATCTCTAAATGAAGAAAAAGGAGGGCGCTGTGGAGATGGGAGTGTTTGTGACATTACGGGAAGAAGTTGTCAAAGTGAACTTTGAGGAGCCAAAGAACAACTTAAGGATTCTTTCAGTTGTGAAGAGGCAGTGGGAGAGATCTCCAAAAATAATTTTTACCTATGTTACAATCGTACCCAGCATTGATCTTCTTCCTGTCCCACTTCCCAGAGAATATTGTATACTCTAATGCAGGAAATGAGATATAAGAGAGATGGGCATTCCGTAATCCATTTAACTATATATCTTTGTAAGTATTTCTAAAATGGCAGGTTGAAGAAAAAGACTACAGCTCAGAGCTAAAGCATAAAGTCCCGTGGTTTCCCAGACATGGGAGAGGTGATCACAACACTGATCAAAGTGTAGGTTTTGCCTTCCCTGGGCCCAACACTGCTGCTATGAGGCCCTGCTAATATCTAGTTCAGTACCCCTAGATTATTGCCTGTACTGTATGGTGAAGTTTCTTGTAGGAAGCATTTGAATACAGGTCATCTCATATACAACTGGGAGTAATATTATAAGACTGTAAAATTCTAGCCATTATATTTCTAACATTCTCCTAGCATCTTTCTTCTGTAACCTAATCTTGAGATCCTCTTGTCCAGTGGCTCTTCAAGGTGTGGTCTCAGGATCAGTAGCATCAATATCACCTGAAAACTTGTTGGAAATTAAACTTCAAGGGCCCCATCCTAGGCTATTGAATGAGAAACTCTGGGGGTAGGGCTCAACATTCTGTGGTGTAGGATTAAATGAGCCCTCCAGGTAATTCTGATGATTACTAAGTTTGAAAATCACTGCTCTTATCCGTTCACAGCTTGCCCATATACAGATGCTCTCTGCCAAGAAAATAAGATGAATTCTGTTCTATGATATGGACTTACTTATTACTTGCTTATTCCTATATGGCCAATATTTCACTGGCACAGATGGAGAGTGGTGATGATCTATATGAGAAGGGACTGGCAGGAGTATCCCCCTGAAAGTATCCTAATTAATGAATAATATATACTGACGATAGGAATGAAAATTATCTGTATCTTACTTGATTACAAAATCAAGTGGAGAATAGAGACTGAGAAGAGCTGGGGTATCTTAGGAGGACAGGGAGTGAGGGGATATAAGGAATAAATTTCTTCCTAGATTCATGGAGCCAAAAAAGAAGAGATGATGACAATAAGGAGTCAAGAGGAGCCAAATATAGAATAGTAAATTAATTTACAATGTATATAGAATATTCTTCATAAATATTTGTTTAATGAATGAATAAATTAATAAAAACATAAGGCAGATAGAAGTTAAGCTTAGAATCCCCAGAACAACTTCGTATAAAGAATCCTTATAGAGGAGAATCATCTCTAAGAGGTTGTTAAAATATGTGGGTATTTTCAGTGGTTAGGAATTATTTACCTATTAGTCCAGATAAGGAATAAAGTCATGGTCTTTTGTTTGTTTTGAAGCATATGTTATATATACTAACATTTCAGTCAAGTCCTATTTCATATGTGAAAGATGATATTACATATCTTTTCTAATATTTCCTATTACCCTCTAGCCCTTTCTCCATTTAGTCAGCCATGACTTCACTCATTGATTCAAATTATGTATGATACACAATAATCAGAGTGGGGGGAGCAAAACCTTTCCTGGGTTTTAGTTTCAAAATCTAGGTCCTACAAAAGGAAGTAAGGCCATGGCAAAGATAATAGAAGATTACGTGATAAATCAGAGCAAAATTTCCATTCCTGAGATTATGAAAAGATGCCCTAGTTTAATGAAGATGAGTCAGATGGGGAGACAAAAGATCTTGAGAAGGTCCACTGAATTCTCCCTATCCTTTCCAAACCAAGACAAATCTGGAGGAGGGTAACAACAATCCCCAAATAAATTTCCAGGATTCTGAAGCAGAAGGGAGCTAGCTTATCACATCTTCAACCCCCATTCCTGGGTAGAACCTGGAGGACAGCAAGATTCCAGGGTGGAACTGGCTGATGTGTGTCAAGGCAGATAAGCCTGAGACAACCTCACAGTAATGGTGACTTGGACTAGATTGATGGAGATGGAGATGAGAGAAAAGAGATGAAGAGGATTGGATAGTTGTAAAATTTGGAGGTAGGCTTGCTTATGGAATATAGTAAAGGATGAACAAATACTCTTTTATTTAATGAGAACAAACTTATTTCTCAACTTTCTAGTACTTTTTTTTGCCACACCTAAACGATGAGGGTTGTTCAGCTGTTTCATGGAACCAATATATGGGCTGTCTTGGAAACTAACTGTATTATGCTATTTTTATGTGAATATAGATTTTGAATTCTAAATAGCTAACTTACAAACAGCACATTTGAGTAAGAATTTTTCCTTAGAACAATGTGACTTCCTGGAAGGATTAGAGATTAAGAACATGGGCTTTGGAGGAGCATATACCTACTGTGACTGAAAGGACTCTTTCGATAAGTGACATCAAACGAAAGTCAAACAGCTTAAATAATAGGAACGCTTATTATTTCCCTTAACCAAAAGGTTAAAGGTAGGATGACTCCAGCCAAGGATTTTTTATAATTAGCAGCTCAACAATACTGAGGACATAGGTTTCCTTCATTAATTTTACTGTGACAGTTTTTGTGTTAGGTTCAGTTTTATGCTTGAGCAAGACAGTTTTATCAGTTTCAAGTATCATATTCAGAGACAACACCACCCAGAGGTACAGGGCTTCTTTTCAAGGGTGAGGAAATCTTTTACCTACTTACCCATCAGCCTTCCCTTATGTCTCATTAGCCAGAACTGCCATGTGTCCTTATCTAACCTCACTGGCTAGGGAAATGGGACTAATTACTGGTATAAATCTCATACTGAGACTGGGTCTGGCGTTAGTCTCCTCTGAATCATATGGGGCTCTAATGAGGTGAGTAAATAACTAAAAAAGTGTGTGTGTGTGTGTATGTGTGTATGTTGCTGGCAAAGAAGAAGAGAAGAATGGATATTGTATGCTTCACTTGGATTTGAGCTTATCTCTGATACGTAATAATTATAAAACCCTAAGCAAATGAATTATTTTTTTTTCTTTATGTCTCAAATTTCTTAACTTTATAGTGGAATTAGCATTAGTACCTAAGTCATAGGGTATTTTAAGAAATATATATCATCATACATGCAAATTGTATTGCATATTGTTTTAGATGTAGTTAATTATCAGACAAATTTGTAACTGATAGTAGAATAATATTTAAATGATATTTCTTCAAATCCAGAAACATTCATTTATTTTTATTGACCCTAAATATTATAAATAATGAGATATTTTATAACATGTAATATGTGAAGTTTTTTGGTCAATCATTTCTTAAAAGATCTGGTCAGATTTTTTCCCCCTATTTTCATTAGTGGAATTTTTTTTTTTTTGAAAGTTTGTAGAAAGTAACATACCACAGATGGACAGAGAATACAAAAATCAACCCAAATGGATTGAAACTTTTCCTAAGCCTGATTTTCACACTCCATCTACAGGGTGAGAACAGCCTACAAACACAGCACTCCAAGCAGCCACCCCTCCCTACAACTCACACCACAAAAATGGAATTCATGAAAATCATAAGGTGCTTCTAATGATTCACTGAGCTCCAGCAATTCTTAGCACATTCTCCTCCTCAAACTGATTTACTCAGTCTCCTCCAAATGGAAAAAATTTAAAAAATACAAGAGCCCATATTTATAAATGTTCCCACACTAAGCACATGATAGGTAGCTATCTCCTGCCTTCTTCCAGGCAGCTAGAGTAGTTTAGGCTTGAGGAGGTCTTTACAAGTGGACTTTGGGACCATGAGTGAAACCACAGAATAATAGTTAACAGAAATGGCTAGAGACTTCATCTACCAGGTGGGAAAACTAGCAACTAGAGAAAAACAAAACAAAACATCTCTTGCCCAGAGGTTCATCATTAGTAGGAGCAGAGCCAGGACAGGAGTTGTTGAACTGCCCATCAAGACCTCTTCTCAACATCCCATACAGACTCTGATTCAGGGCCCCCTGTAGGCAGCACTAACCTAAACATTCTGATTTTCACACTATAGAAGACAGTTTTTCTCTTTGTTTGCCTGTTTCTTCATTTTGTTAATTTGTTTGTTGTTAGGAAAGCACCCTCCTCCATTCTCAGGCGCATAATTTAAACACAATTGACCTCATACCTGTCTCATGGGATGATTGACCAAGGACCTTATGCATTTAATTTCCCCAGACACACTGGCTCAGAGATAAGCATGTAACATAACCAGAGGCAATAAAACACAATGATATGTTTGTTAGAGACTCTGGGAAAGTAAACCTTTCTCATTACTCCTGGATTTCATGGTGTGAGGGTGTGATGCTGGGAACTACCACAACCAACTTGCTACCATTCAGAGCATTGGAAGGAGGCCAAACCAGAGTAAGCAAAATAGAGAGGTTGAACCCTTGATATCATTTATGCTCTGAATCAAACTGTGCCTGAGGTTGAATCAAGAAAATATTCCTATGAAAATAGTCCATACTCATTCTCTCTGAAGCTATTTCACATTACTGGCAGTGCGAACCAATAAATTACCATTTTATTTAAGCTGGGTTGGTTGGGTATCCTGTCACTTATAGTTGAAATAGTCATAAAACCTGTTCATTAATGCATCTCTTTTCTTTTTTTCCTTCTTCCTTGGCTCTAATGTCAAAGGAACGCACATGGTTCAGTACCATCATGACATGGAGGTTACAGTAATTAACAATATGGGATTTGTTCCTCACATTACATTGAGTTGGACACATTACCTTGGCCATAATTATTGTGGTATCTTTACCCATTCTAAGCATCTGAGTTTAAAATCAAATGATAACCTTTTTATTTTTACAATGATACTGTGTTCTGAGTTATTTAAAGACCCTTAATGATGTACCAGCTGGCTCCACCTTCCTCTATATTCCACCAATTCTTGGATAGTTTCCTCTTTCCTAGATTACTTCCCAAGTAATCTTGGTCTAACCTTCTTATGAAACATTGTTCTGTTTTATTCCCAATTTCTTTTTTTAGCACTTCATCTTCAGGCTGCAGAAACGAATCCTCCATTTGAAAAACAATATGAACAAAAACAAACCAACAAAAATCTTTCTCAACTGTGTGTCCCTATAAAGGGGTCATACTTTCTCTGTATTTTCCTTTATTATCAAATCCTTGCAAAAGAGTCTATACTCATTTATTCTTGGAGCTGTTCAACATTAATTCCTCAAACTACTACAATCTGGCTGGCAGATTTTTTCTTTACTGAATTCTACCTCAGAGTCATCAGTAATCTCCTACTTGCATCCCATGGGTCTCCCTGTGGCATTTGATTTGCCATTTTAACAACCCTGTTCTCCCCTGACTTTTGTCATCCCATATACTTCAGATATGCTTCCTGCTTATTTATGTATTCTTTCTCAGTTTCCTTTCTTGGTGGCTCCATGCATCACCTTAAATGCTTGTTGTCCCTTGTCTGTCCTCAACTACACTCCCAATCTATATCTATATTTGGCATTTTCATCCTCTTTCTTGGATTCAATTACCAGAGTAACTTGGTGACCCATTTTGAGATGAAACACAAAAATGTTCTGAAACCTTAATGGTTGGAAGTGAGAAAAACTGATATTTGAAAAGTCAAAAATAATTTGCTTTATTCCAGAGAGGCTTGATTTCACCTTCAGAGGCAGACTGCTCTTTTTTAATGAAAAAATCTCTTGAATAGGTCATAAAAATAAAGTGAAGGCACTACTCTGGCATATAGAAGATTGAGGGGATATGATTCCAAGAGGCTAAACATCTCTGAATAGTAATTCATTGTGAGCATAGTGGCATCCCTGCAGATTCTGTGTCCTTTAGAAAAAATTTAATTTTTTTTTCCTAAATGACCATTTAGACTGCACAGTCTTTGAGCATAGGTTTTGCTCCTGGGAGATGAATGAATAACTTGGCATTAATTTTGACAGCACCATTCCTTTGTGTTGGCTTTTGAGCTTGAGATACTGACCTCAGGATAGGGAAACATGTTCAAGTGCACTTCCATAGATAGTAAGCAGAGAGATGCCTGGTAGTGGACATCTTTGAAGGGCTTGAATTGTGAGTTTTGACAGAATCTATCAGCAAAGTCTGGTAACCATAAAGCTGGTTCTAACTTAATTTTAGGGAACTGGAGGAAGGGATTAAGCCTACCCTTGGAAGCAGTACCCACCTGTGGCTACTGAACTTGAGGGAAAAATTGGAGATCTACAGATGAACAATACAGCAGTTTGGAGCCAGAGAATTGGCTGCAGTTGAAAGTGACAGCCAGGAAAGATTGGTGAAATAAGTAAATATTTCCTATGAATGCCCCAAAACTTCACAATGGGAAATATTTAAATAGCATAGGAGCTCAGATTATTGAAGTTTAAGTACCAAAGGAAAGACTTGTGAAAGTCTGAGACTCCTGGGTATAATTCTCAAATCTACATCTCTAAATGGCAGGTATTTCTGAACTCCAGAGCATATATATCTAGCTTGCAAAGGCATTTTTACCTGAAGTCCTCTTGTTAGAAATCATATATTTAAAATTGGCAGGGAGAGCTTTGCCAGGGAACAAAACTCATTAATCAAAAACTGCAAGTCCAATTATATCTGGTTTGAAATCAGGGCCCTGTATAATTTATTATTCCATGTTACTCTCTCTGGCTATGAATTACTTGCTGTCATTTGTGTTTCATCTTGTAATTTGTCAGTGTGCTTGGGTCTGTCTTTCTAACTCAGAACCTCCCACTCTCTGGTTTTCAGCATTTGTCTTTGTCTTTACAGCTCTGGAAGAGGCTTGCTTTAACTTCACAGCCCATTTCTAGCCACCAGCTATCTATCTACACAGTTAAACTCCTGAGCTTGATGACCAGCGTGCCTGGTGCTCTCTTGAGCTAGCACAGAGTAGTTACCCAATATGTATTTGTTAAGTGATGAATTCTTCTTGGAAAACCTCTATACTCAATTATTCCAAGGGTCTTAGCCCTGGACTTCCTTCAATTCCTATCAGACTAACTTCTCCAAGAACTGACTAACATCAGTGCATTACCATTCATGGTAATCTATCCCAATATTAAGCACCTTCGACTTGGTAAGTCACACAGAAGTCAAATGAGGATATTATCCTATTAAGAGTTATTTCCATCAGTTTGCACTTTGCTTTCCTTTCCTGGTAAATAGAGCCACCTGTCTTCATTTTCTCAGGATCAAAAACTGCTCTCAAGAAGTTATCTATCTTCATTAAGTGGAATAAATTATATATCTTAATGTGTTATGCATCTGAGAAGTATTTGCATTTTAATAGTACAACAATAATAATAATGGCTAACATTACTATTTACTCTCTGGAAGGCATTGTATTACATTTAATTGTCATGTGAAGCCTCTGAGGTGGATATTATCATTACCCTTATTTTACAGGTGATAAAACAGGGACCTAGAGAAGTTAGGTAACCTGCTTAAAGAAAGAATGCTGTGGACTAGTGAGGCTTTGAACCCAATCTTTCTGAAACTAGAGTCTGTGCTCTACTCATGGCAATAATAAGCCTTGTATTGGTCCTCATTAACAGAATGGAATTCTAAATTGTTTGTGGGGAGGTATGAGTAAACACAATGTCCATCTCTGAAAGGATACCTCCCAGTCAGCTGCCTACCCTGCGACTTATGGGGTCAAGCATGCTACTTTGCTTGGCAGTATCCCAATCCAAATAAGTATTAATTTTTTAGGCCACGTTTCTGGATTACAACTATGCAGTTTTGAAAAACAATAACCTCTAGGGACGCATCTCAAAGCAGGACTCAAAACATTGGCATTTGCATTTGAAGATGTCTTAAAAAAAAAACAAACAAACCGACATATCCATTAGGGAATTGTGCTATAGACCACACAAAGAAGGTCAAAATTAAATTTCTATTAGAAACCATGTTTTTATTTTTTCTTGCACAAATGACTTTTTTGAGAGATTTTTATTTTGATTTATTTTCCTAACTGAAACCCCACAGCCACTAAGCTTAGTAGAAAAAGGTGTATGTTTTTGCATATGTGGGGAGGGGCGGTTAAAGCAATACATAATTTCTGATTTTTTTTCCTGCTTCATTATGTGTTGATCTTTTTTCAATCCAGCCCAGCCTTCAAACAATGCCTTTCTGGAATACTCGCTAAATATTTTTTTCTAGAAGGATAATTTCCCATTAAAAACATTTCAGATGTTTGTGTGGTGGGAGGTGTGGGAGGTGGGCAACATGGGAATCCCAGTGGGTTCCGTATAATATTTTAGGTAATCTAAGCACCTCTTAAAATATATTTATATATATATAAATAACATTTTTGTAAGCAAATGCACATATATGCATATATATTTATATATCATTTTACAAATATTGGTATGTATTGTGAAAATTTTGATTTTTACCCACAATAATAAATAAATAAATAAATGAATAATTAAAAGACAAAAAAAAAAAAAATTTCAGAAGTTAGCATGTTTTTAGTTAAAGTTGAAAGGAACTAACTACTTGATTCCTGATCCCTTCTAAATTATTCTCTGTTTTACTAATACTCCTGAGGCAAATGCACCTTTAAATACACACCTCATTGAAAATATACTCCATTGACTTCTGCATTTTACTAAGTCTGTAAGAAATAAAGCCCTGACAGTTATTGTTGCTTTACAATTTCTGCAGCTAATAAATTAATTATAAAATCACAGCTCTTATAGGATGCATACGAGGTCATCTTAACTCTAAGCAGAGATGTTTGGTAACTGTTTAACAAAGAGTTCTCCAGTTAAAGCAAAACCTAGTGTGTAGCATTTGCCGATTTGCGTGGTGTAAATACTCCCACCATGGCCAATTTCCAGCTACCCGTGTGACATCACTGAAGTTGTGTTGGGAAGAGATGCAACACAAACTGCACACC
Source organism: Tolypeutes matacus (assembly GCA_026826555.1). NCBI lineage: Eukaryota > Metazoa > Chordata > Mammalia > Cingulata > Chlamyphoridae > Tolypeutes > Tolypeutes matacus. The sequence goes on along the minus strand of JAKSZT010053929.1, from coordinate 56,540,567 downwards.
ACTGTGTCTCTTGGTCCTGAGAGCATCATTAAAACTTCCATTTACCAAAACATGGTAAGTCTGGAATTGCCAATGGTCAGATGTTAAAAAAAGGATGCAGATGAGATGTACTTATTACAAGCCCTGGAGTCAAGCTGCCAAGGCCTCAATCCCATGCTTTCACTTTCTCCCTGTGTTATTTTTGGTAAGCTATGTAATTTTTTCTGTGACCTAATTTCCTCACACGTAAAATGGTCATAATAAAGTTTCCGTATCACTGGGTTGCTGTGATGCTTAAATGAAATAGTGCATGTAAAATGCTTAGAAGAATTTTTGGCACAGAGTAGGCTATTAATAAATGTTAGCTATTATTTTTCCAGGATTTATACTTGGAACTTTCAGAATATTTGACACACTGTCCCCCAGATCTTTCAGAGATCAGAAAAACTCATCCTGCTATATAGAAATACTCTGAGAGGAGTCAGGTATAGAGGGAAGAACATGAAGTAAGAAGTCATAGCTTCATTTCTAGTCCCAATTTTGAAAATGCCTTGCTTTTCAAAACGTTTAGTAAACCATTTTATTTCTAAAACCTTTAGTTGTCATTAGTAAAACGCAGAATGTAATAGTCACCCTGCCAATTGTATAGACTTGTGGTGAGACTAATATGAGATAATAAAACTAAAAGCCCTTAGAAAAGTGATACAAATATGATACATTATTATTAATCCAATTTATAAATCATGGTGCCATGATAGCATGGCAACATTAAAATTAAAAATTGAAACGCTTTGTGTCATTTGGGTAGAGATTGGAAATGAGGTGGCCTGAAGGGCCAGGGTGTTTTGTTGTAAAGAGTAGGGGAAAAAAAAAAGGAATTAAATTTCTACCATGAAGTAGTTAAGCATTGTACTTAAAGTTTTCCCCAACAAAAGAACAATTTTCAAATAAATAAAGAAGGATACTTTGAAATATAATGTATGTTTAAATGAGTTAAGGTTCAAGGAGAACTAAATTAGCAAAACAACTATGGAATCATAATTTTCAAGAAAAGGAAATACAACAGAAAAATTAATAAGTATAGCATATGATAATCTAGCAAATGAAAGAAGAGACACGTAAGCAAGCCAGATAATTAACATGCCATTTAAAGATGAATAATCTAAATCTAAAAAAATTCTTCAGGGTAAAAGTTCTTAGGTTTTATAAATAAATGAAAAAATAAACATCCTAATTAAGGAAAATTGAAGAAATATTAAACATTTTCAACTTGTTAACAATAAAGAACACACATGAAAGAACAAGGAAATGATAAGAACAATGTCGGATTTTTAAAAAATTTACACTTCAGATCTGCTTACTTAAAATAATTATATATGTTTATATACATACATTGAAAGTGAACCAAGTAAACAATTCTGGATAGAGTTCATAAATTAAAAGTATGCCTATGATTTTTTTCTTAGTTTGTGACTCTGAACCACGCTTTAATAGGAAACTCTGTTGTGGAGACAAAGGAATCTCTGGGTAGCACAGCTCTCACCATGGCCTTTTCTGTCAGGTATTAATGGGAAATTCTCATTGTCTAATATTAAAAAGTTGAGGACATGATATAGAAAGATCTCCAAGTTTCCTTTTATAGGAAAAAAAAAAACAAAATGAAAAACCATATATATAAAGTATGCTATCTTCCATGAAGGGAGGAAGGAAAAATAAGTAAAATCTGTTATAGGTTCTTAGAAAGGTACATAAGAAATTTATGAGTAGGGGAATGAAGTAAATTGGGAAAAGTGTGAAAGCAAGACTTTCATGAAGCACCTTTTTATATTATTACTTTTTATATTACTACTTGTTGAACAACATAATGTGTTTGTGTGTGTGTTTATTAAGTCCAGGACACAGAGATATCAAAACTCCCATCTCACATCAGATTGAACTTTCCCACCTTCCCCAAGCTCAGGCTGACCCAGGCGTGGGCACCTGAGAGGGTACCATTCCCTGCCCCATTCTGCTGCTTCTGATTCCTCCAGCAAGGTGGTGGGCCTTACTTGACTGGTTTGTTTTCGCTATCATTTGTGTGACAAATATCCAAATGCTGGCTGTTTTCCTGGGGAGCTTTTGTGGTTCCTACAGAGACAATTTAGTATACCAAGAGGGTACCTAAAATATTATATTTTCTTGATAGTCTGGTTGAATTTTTTAAAAAACGTCTTATTGTAGTAAAATATATACACCTCACAATTTCACATTTTAACCACTTTCAAGTGTACAACTTAGTGGAATTAATTACATTTATCATATTGTGCTACTGTTACCAATACCCCAACTTTTCATCACATTAAACAGAAATTCTGTACTCATGAAATAAAAACTTCCCTTCCCCTTACTGCAGGGACCCTGGTAACCTGTAATCTACTATCTCAGTCTATGAATTTGCTTATTCTAGGTATTTCATATAAGCGAGATCATATACTATTTGTCTTTTTGTGTCTGGCTTATTTCACTCAAATGATGTCTTCAAGGTTTACCCATGTTTTCACATGTATCAGAACTTCATTCATTTTTACGGCTGAATAATATTCCATTTGTGTGACTATACCACATTTTGTTTATCCATTCATCTCTTGATGGACATTTGGGTTGCTTCCTCCTTTTGGCTGGCTCTTATATGAACAATCACCCCAGGTAGCTTCTTTTTCACCTTCTGAAGACAGTACTCTTTGTGGATACCTTTAAGAGGCCTCTAGTCAACTAGACCTTATAACCTTGAACAACCCAGCACCAAACTCTGCTGAACTCTGGAAGGGCACACATTTTTCTCTACAGGTTCCCTCTTACCTCTGAATTCACAGGTAGTTCTAATCAGCCTGCCACCTTTATCTTCTTCCAGGTGAGTGTCAGGAACCATTCTAAGTATTCCCCAAACTCTAAGAGATGCATCTAAATGTCAAGTCTCCAAGTGTTAACAACTGTCTCACTATGTTCCATTGAGTGTTCTATTAGCACCAGAATCGGCAGAGTCCCCTCCTAGGTTTGAGGTTGGAGGTAAGTAACCCATTAGAGAGGTAAGATAAAATGCACAGTTCATCCTCTTGGCCAGAGTTTCTTAACTTCCACACTATTGAACTTGTGGCCAGTAAATGATTTGTTGTGAGGGGCTACTGATATTTAGCAGCAGTTCTGGCCTCTACCACTAAGAATCAGTAGCAAGCCCGCAGTTTTGACAACCACAAACATCTCCAGAAATTGCTGAATATCCCCTGGAGAGCCAAATCACGCTGTTGAGAGACATAGCTCTAGGATAACAACTCTCTTCAAATAAATCCTCATTCCTAATCTCCCTTACTATTCTGATAATTATATTTAGAGACTAGATTTGGGTGATGATCAAAACCACATTTGGGACTGCCCTTTATCAAGCTCATGATAGAAGATTTGATAACTCTCATGGGAACATGTGTGCACATAACACCAATTTTCTCAGAAAGAACTCTGAAATCTGAGTTAACATGAAAAGTCCTTATATCAGTAATAAGTAGGATAAGTCTACATCTATCTCTGGAAAAATATTTCAAACTCTGAGGGTGACAGTGAGTATGGAAGGAAAGAAGGCTTTAGTTTTTCATTTAATGACTTATTTTATTCTTTGATTATATTTATGTATTTTATTAAAATGTATATATATTTAAAAGAATCATAGCAAGTTTCTATGGAAAATAGTTTGGTGGGTCCTCAAAAACTTAACCATAGAACTACTATATGACCAGCAATTCCACTTTTAGGTACGTAATCAAAAGAATTGAAATCAGGGACTCAAAAAAATACTTGTACACCAATGTTCATAGCAGTATTATTCACAATAGCCAAAAGTGGAAAAATGAAAGTGTCCATCGACAGAAAAATGGATTAAAAAAATGTGAAATATACATACAATGTAATATTATTCAGCCATAAATAGGAATGAAGTTCTGACACATGCCACAACATGAATGAACCTTGAAATCATTATGTTAAATGAAATAAGCCAGCCACAAAAGGACAAATGTTTTATAGTTCCACTTACATGAAATATCTAGAATAAACAAATTCATAAGGACAGAAAATAGATTAGAAGTTACCAGAGGCCAGGAAGAGGGAGGAATAAGGCATTATTGCTTAATGGGTATAGAGTTCCAGTTCGGGGTGATGAAAAAGTTTGGTAATGGATGTTGGTGACAGTAGTAAAACACTGGAAATGTGACTAATACCATTGAACTGTACACCTAAAAATGGTTAAAATGGGAATTTTTTTTTTTTGTGTGTATATATATGTAAACATAAGAATCATAATCCAATTAAGTAGCTACATGAAGAGGAGCCTTTTAAAATTGTATGAGATTTTGATTTTGGCTAAATTCATGCTTGAGGGAAAGGAGGCTTCAGAAAGAGGAATAAAAAGAGAAGGGAGGCAAGGCAGACATAGGGGAGGGGAGGTAAAAAATTACCTTGTTTCATCAATATAAACTGCTTCCAACACAGATGCTGCATATTCAATATTCTTCTTTAAGTCTACGACGTTAACATCACCTTTTTCCAGCTGCTTCACTAAGCATCTTAGTCTATTTCAAAAAAAGTAGATGAAGAGAGAAAGTAGTTAAAAGAGATTTATTTTAACCATATGGAAAACATTCCAGTATGAAGTACACAAATTCAGTAAATCTACATATTTCTAGGGCATTAAAATGAAATGCTTTTAGAGATTTTTTTTGGCTATAATATAGATCAGTCTTTATCAATTAAGCAAGTATTATAAATTATATTCACCATTCAATAAGACATGGAGTGTAGGTTGCTAGTTTAGGTGCCATATTTCAAGGATAGTTCTTCTGAAAATTCAAGACCATATAAACATTTTCCTAAAAATGTATTCCAGAATTTATCCTTTGGCTGTTCTGCTTCTCCAGAGTTAGCACCCAGGAATATTTAAAGAGTAATTTTTTGACTGCTACTACATATAGCTATGAGAAAACTTTCAAAAAAATATAATAGAAATAAGAAAAATAAGAATGATTTATGTATATGCTTAGTGTTTTTACAGCAATGATTTTTCTCCTAAAGCAAATCTGTAGAATATTTTCTTTGTTTTTTTACCCATAGGATGATGTGTCCCAAATCTCTGAGGAATTATAAAGCAAAGGGCTCAGCTAAGCCATGTCTGATTCCTGAGTCAAAGAACCTGAGTGATAATTAATATTATTGCTTTAAGCCACTAACTTTTGGAATAATTTGCTATACAATCCAATAAAATGAGGTAATACAAATTACTTCAATGAGTTTGTAGCACTTTTGGAAACTTCCATGCATTAAAATGCAAACTGAATAGATGTGAAGATACTGCCCTGTACTAGTCAGAAAAGGGACACATTCTCCTGATTCTCTACATACTATATAAACACTATAGATAAGCAATATGAAGAAAATTTATTCATTTTCCTCTGTCATCAGAATTTAAATCCATTCCTGAGTAAAAGTATTTAAAAGGAAAAAATGGATTACATCTACTTTTAGGTACTATGTTAGGTATGGCTTAGTAGATTTTCTGGAACATTTGCTTTGGTTGACTTCCAATAACAAGGCTGAAGGCATAAAGACAAGTTAAGAATTTTAGCAAGGGTCTTTAACATTTACCCACCCATAAGAATTACTTTACTTCTCCATAGAAAATAGTCACACCTAGATTAACACTTATTTAGGAAAGTATAAACAATTACTTTTTTGTACCAATTACTTTTGTACAACAAAATATTAGCAGATAACAACCTAGTAAAATAAATTTCATATATAACTACATGTGTTGTTAGTACATAGTCATCAAAACAAAGCCAAAGAAAAATAACGACTTAAACAGGTTATGTAGAAAAGAAAAACATAAGGTTGACTTTGAGGCTTGTCTGAAATAGTGATTGTGATGTCAGTGGATCATTATGTACAGTGTTTTGAGTTTTTTTTTTTTTTTTAATGTTTATGACCCAAGCACATTCTACTTAGTCAAATTGCCTTTTATGTGTGAAAGTAAAAGAGTTTTCAGATTTGCAATGGCCATGTATCCTCTATGTTTATGTGTCACTTACATACCTTTCTTGAGAAAATTTGCATACAACTTGGTTGTACTTGCTAGTGTGATATGGTTTAAAAACAACAGAGGGTTATGCATTGTTGCATCTTAAGTAGTGCTTCAGATGGTTGCCTCCACTTCTTTCTGAATAACTGAAATCTATTTTTATTTGTTAGCAATTTTCCCCACTCAAAACCACATTTTCCAGACTCTTGAACTACTAGGTGTGGTCATGTGACTAAATTCTGGCCAATGAGGTATAAGTAGAGGTTGATGGGTCAGATTTTCAGAAAAAAAAATTTGAAGAGGCCTAACTCAGCTGGAAGGTGTTCCCTTTTTTCCCTTGCCCATTCCTTACTTCCTGGAATGAAGTGATAATGTCTGAAGGTCCAGCAGCCATTTTGAATCATAACGTGACTGGCAGAAGGAATTTGAGCACTATGAATGGCAGAAAGGAAATATTATGAATTGTTTCATCTTATTAGGATATAATCCTATATCTGATGCAAGAAATTCCTCTGGAAGAACAACTTTGGAAAGGGTTTACCACCAAATTAGAAAATCCAATTAAATATTGTTTAACCTGATAAAACCATAACCTTCCCCCACCTCATCCCTCACCCCACCCCCCAACTCTTAGACTCACTAAGTCAACCCAAAATACTGGAAGGAAATATATTTTGGAGTTGCTAGTACTTCTTTCCCCTCTTTTTTCTCCTTTGTACTTACTGAATTTTCTTCACACATGTACATAGTAATTTATATTTTAAAAAAATTATTTACAATTAGAATAGCAGGTTAATGGAATAATTTAATCATTATCCCAATTTTGAATGAGCTTTTTAATCTCAATTTAAACAAACATTAATCCCCAACAATATTATTTAGGCTATTGCTTTATTTTCTTCATAGACAATATAAGGTTAAACATCTTCAAGGATCATTTTCAAGTGATCAGACATTCAAATTGAGGGTGATGTACTATAAGAAAATTATTATTAAGAATTGTGAATTCATAAGCTTTCTAATCAATAGTCTCTGCCGTTTTAGCCTAGAATTGTGAATGATTAACTTGTCCTTTGTTCTTTGGAATGTTATAATGTTGTTATGCAGGCAACCCCATCACCCATTACCCAAAAAACAAATGTTTAAAAGGAACAAGTTATTAGACGTGGTATTTACATGATCTGTTTGTATCCCCTGTAAAGTTAACATTAAGTTAAAGCTGATGTTAGTGTACCATAAACGGAATAGACCAAAAAACCCCTTGAGACACTCTGTCTCTCCTGTGGAGGGCTGGCCACCTCTTCCACACACTACCCCCGCTACCCCGCAAACCCCCCACCCTGCCGGATGGATTCAATTACTCTTGATGAGGTCATTCCTCACAATTTGCAAGCCTCATTGGAGTTCTGAGGTTTGGAACCCCTTAAAAGGGATAGCCCCTAAGCTGCCAGTCGAAGTCTTACCCAGGAGGGGATGCTCTACCTGGGACCATTTTTCCAATCAGGACTGCAAAGGGACTTCCCCACCTCATGAGAGATCAGATATGTGTTTTCCCCTGATTTGGTGAGTATATACTTTCATTCTTTCCTATGTCTTTAATTAATTACTCTTCTTTTCTGTTATTTCTCAATTGTTATAATCATTTGATATAACTTGAAACTCATTTGACTGAATAAAGCTGACTTTGCATAACATTTAGAGTTTTTGCCTCTTCCCTTAGCAAAACAGTGGCTCCAAAGTGTTAAGGCTTTAGTGCATATATCTGTACAAATTGTTAATTTTTAAGAAAGTAACTATATCCTATTTACCTAAGTCCTAATCCACCCTATACACAAACACTCACACTAATACAGGGGCACTTGTGTGTGAGGCACAGTACCAGTCTTTGAGGTTTTTGCAATTACTGAGGTTGGCATAACATATGCAAACAACGCATTCAAGTGTTGAAATGGATGCCTTTCCCATTACTTCTTTTACATGCAACCTAATTTCCAAGCAAACTGGTATAATTACTGTTCCTCAAACACTGTCAAATCATCTTACATTCAAGCTCTTCTCTCTTCCTGAAATGCCTTTCTCCCATAATCCTACCGTGTTTAACTGTCTAAATCATGTTCAGTTATTAGGTATATCTCGATGGTACCTCTCTTGAGTCCATGAAAGATTCCCAGTCCAATGCAAACCATCTGATATACTTAGAATCTTAACCAACTATCATTTGTTCCTTTTATACAACATTGATCTTTCTCTGACTTCCATGATAATTTCAACTTTTTTTGTACTTGATTTTTCCCAACTAGATTATAACCCCCTGGAGGATGTGCATTTCCTCATACTCCTTGTAGCCATCCTCCCTAGGGACAATGTCAGGATTTTAAAGAGTACTGAAATATTTGTGGAATTGCAGGTGTTATTTAAAAGAAATACCAATATGAATAGACATTTTGAAAAAGGATTTAGGAGAAAATGGCAGGGAATGGCGAAATCAGAACTCTATAACTTCTTCTAGAATGTGTAAAATAAAAAGTTCTAATTTATAATGAAAATGAAAAAAAAACTTATTTTCTCATTTTAAGTTCCCTTACAGAATCAAGTTATGTAACTAAATATGGTCATATATCCTCTGAACACTTACAATATTCTTTTGTTGATTTTATATTCTGAAATAATGAAAGAACTTGAAATTTGTACTTGGAAGGAAATTTACACATTTTTTTTCTAAAATTTTTTTATCTTTACAGAGGATCTGGGTATCTGGAGGCAGGGGTATGTTGGAGTTCTCTGAATGGGTTTTGTATAATTTTTTATAACTGTCCTATAAATTTAAAAGTATTTCAAAATAAAGAGTTAAAAAAATACAAATAAATTTGGTAATTAAAGAAGTACCAATAATTTCAGGAACAAATAAGAACAATTATGGTTTTAAATTTAAGTGGAAAGCCATTTAATGGTTGACCATTATCATCAACCACAGACTTTCATGAGCCTCTATTACGTTCACACAACCATGCAAGGCACTAGGAACACAGAAAGATGGAAGACATGGCTCCTCCCCACCAAGTGGTTTTGATATGGATTAGGATATGGGATGTATCTTCCAAACCTACACAAAAATACTACACAACAGCTATTCAGTGCTAAATGAATGTATAGACAATACGTGTGAACTGAAGTTCAGCAGAAGCTCTGGATCCTGCAGACAGGACCGTGAAGATCACCTGAAGGACTGGACTGAAGTTATGGTGTGAATGCAATGCCTGCAGGGGCTACTCAGAACATAAATGAGCATAGCATGGAGGCAAGGTGTTATTGGGAGTTCTGGGACCCTAGGAGAACTGGAAAGCACTTGGGCCTTTAAAGAGAGCAGCTACAGTGCAATTTTGGCTAAATGTGGCCTGGTGGGACACACCCAGTGTTGACAGGGCTTCCAAAAAAAATTTTTTTTCGAGGGAGAGAAATGAAAAATCACAGTTTTTAAGTAGTGCAGGTGGTATAAAAACTCAATCAATCTGACTCCAGAGTATATTTTTAGTTTTTTTTGTTTTTTTAACAAATCAATTTTATTGCTACATATTAATAAAGCATAAATCCATCCAAAGTGTACAGTCAGTGGTATTCGGTATAATCACATAGTTGTGCAAACATCACTCCAATTATTTTTAGAGCATTTTCATTATTCCAGTAATAATAATAATAATAATAATAATAATAATAATAAAAAACAAAAACCAAACAAACAAAACTCATCACCTCTTAATCTCTCTATGCTTCCCCACTGTACACAGCTGCTATTCTGTTTCCTTTACTCTAATTGAATTTATATTTTGTAAAAAAAAGTCTTATATATGCAATATCACCCATATTCATATTTTACATTAGGTTTTACTATGTTATACAGTCCCATGTTATATTTTTTAGCCTTCCTTCTAGAAATATACATGTCCTCAGGCTTTCCCTTTCAGTCATTGTCATACCCATATGACAGAAGCAGTGTGATGTGCTGCCACCATCTCCATGTTTTTCCAAAGATTTACAAACAACCTTTTAACCAGGTCTGCACAGATAACCATCAGCTTTCCATTCTCTACTCTCATTTTATTTTCTGGTGACCTATATTATAATTTTTAATTCCATGAGTTTACATACTATATTTAGTTCATAATAGCACAATCATAAGGTATTTGTCCTTTTATGTCTGGCTTGCTTCACTCAAAATGTCCTCCAGTTTCATCCATATTGTCATAATCTTCATGATTTCATTTTTTTTACTGCTGCATAATATTCCATCATGTGTATACACCACAATTTGTTTATCCATTCATCAGTTGATGGACACTTGAGTTTTCCAACTTCTGGCTATCATTAATAATGCCGCTATGAACATCAGTGTGCAGCTGTCTATTCGTGCCACTGCTCTCAGTTCTTCTGAGTATATACCTAGTAATCTTATTGCCAGGTCACATGGCAAGTCTATATTCAACTTCCTCAGAAACTGTCAAACAGTCCTACACAGTGGCTGTACCATTCTACATTTCCACCGACAGTGAGTGTTCCTATCTCTCCACACACTCTCCAACATTTACAGTTTTATAATTTTTTTTTCAGAGAACCAAATAATCAATATTTGATATTACACAATCATCATCTTGCATCTTTGACTTGCTCAAGGTCAAAACTGACATTCAAAGGTCAGTTTTATTCTTATACAAAGTGATGAGTGAAATCAAACATATACTACACTTAACATGAAATGCCAATTCTTCCATGGAAGACAGTAGTAGTTAATTGTTCAGTAGTAGACATGAAATTATCCAAGAGCTAAGGACTGAAGATGAAGAAATCCCTTCAGAGTAGATGTGCAAAGCTAGTGCCCTGGTTAGACTCCAGTTCAGATAATTATATTCTACAGGGAGAATTCAGGTAAGACTAAGAATAAAATTACACTGGTTGGACTCTCACTAGGATAACAGGGCAACAGACTAATTCCTCTGAGAGCAATGGGAACCTTCTGGGCCAAGAGTGGTCAGGTGTTAATTATGATAACTCAACATACTTGAGCAGACTAAGTAAATTGCTCATGAGTTCTCATTTTAGGCTTTGTAGTAATGTTTTATGCCCCTGGTTCAGTAACTTCCCCTCTCTCTCTTCCATTCCATCTATCTGGAGTATAGGAAAAGCATTAATTCTGCAGATTTCAAGTGCTACACTAGTCACTTGAAAAGCACCTCTTCACATCCATGCAAAACATGTGTCTGTTTTATAGATTATACTTAATAGCATCTTCATTACCTACAAGCAATGTTCCTCACTTCAAAAGAAACATTATCATATGACTTCTAAAGTTGAATTAAACATGAAAATGTATACCTGATAACAAAATAAAATAAATCCCATACTATTCTTTGCCTGATGATGCTTCTAAATAAGATTCTCTGTGTTTAAATGCACGCCATTGTAAAAAAAAATTTTTAAAAAGGAAGGAGCAGGTGTAGCTCAGGGGTTGAGCGCCTGCTTCCCATGTATGAGGTCCCACGTTCAATCACTGATACCTCCTAAAACTAAATAAATAAATGTGCTCCATTGTTCCAAAACCAAAAAAAGAAAAGATAAAGAGAAAAAGCTGCTAGAACAGTTATTAGTACTACTCTAGATAGGGGTCAACAAACTAAGGCCCAAAAGCCAAATCAGGCCTACAGCCTGTTTTTGGCAAATAAACTTTTGTTAGAACACAACCACACTCAAGCCTATTAGTTTAAGTACTATCTGTGGCTGCTTTTATACTGCCTAGGCCAAGTTGTATAGTTGTGATATCGGTTCCCTTGAGTTGGGTTTTTTTATTTGTTTGCTTGTTGTTTGTTTTTGTTTTTAGGAGGTCCCAGGGACCTCCCATGTGAGAAGCAGGAACTGAACTGTTTGGGCCCATCTGCTCCCCTCTTGTTTTTTTTTTTTAAATATAGTAAACTTTATTTTTAAAGAAGTTTTAGATTACAGAAAAGTTACATTGAAAGTATGAGGGATTCCCATGTGCAGCCCTCCCTCTCCTACATCATCTCCTATTTTTTTTAATGTAGCAGTACAATTTATTATGATGTATCTGTAAAAGCCACTCATTAAAAATGCACACTTAAAAAATGACTCACTTGTAATAGGGACTAACCTATCTATAGCAATAATTTCAAAAATAAAACCATCATTGTGACATTTATCAGAACTTCACACACTCTAACAAATACTGAAGGAGGCAACTACCATTGTTATAACTTCATTAAAGCCAAAAATGTAAGCACAAATCAGAATTAAGAGAAACTTCAGAATGTTCACATTTGCATGCATTTTTGCCTGAACTCTCAAAGATTCCACATATAACAAAACCACAACTTTGAATCAAATGAATATTAGAAACATTTAAGCCTTGTGACAAACTTACTCTACAGAAGCAAGGAAAACAGTGAATAGTGACAGCAGTATATTTCTAGGAGAGAAAGCAATCACTTATTTCCTTTATCATAAAACAAAAATCAGTGAGTCAACATTTTATAATAACACTGACCAACTTACTTACTATTCAAGAATTTGCTTTTTAAGTTGTGTATTTAAAATGTATCTATCCATATATTTGGATTAAATTAAATTTATACATCAAAAACATTTTGCTCAGAATTCTAATCTTAAGTATAAAACATAACTTATCAAAGCATAGTCCAAACATTATACAATAATGCTAACATTTAGATTTATATGCTTCATCTGAAAAATTTACATTACAAACAGCAGTTTTGCTTTGTTTCTCCAAAATAAATGTCCCTGTATCTAAAACTTTAATTGATAAACAAAAAAGAAGATTCACATAATTCATGCTATGCATGTTCCTTCATCAGGCTTTGATAAAAACAGAGCCATCTGGTGTTAGAGCACTATCTTCCTTCTCAGTTACAGTCTCTATAATCCTAGAAGCAGACACAATAACCATTGTTTTATTTGTTGAAGCATCTTCTGTTTCTCAGCAATAGCTGCACAAACAGCAACAATTTCATCACGTTCAAAGTCATAGTTAGGAATTGACTTTGGTGAAAGCTGTTACTTCTGCTCATGATTCATCCATTTTGTCCTTTGGTTCTTTGTTGTTGTATTATTCTATTGTCTGTCTTCTTATCCTTTAGTTTACCCTTTCTAACAATCTTCATTTGTAAACTCTTCTCCAAATCTCTCACCCTTGTTTTTTTCTTTTAGGCTGCAGCACCCCTTTTAGTATCTCTTGCAAATCTAGTCTTTTGGTAACATATTCTATCAGTTTTTGTTTGTCCGTGAAGACTTTGAGCTCACCCTCACTTTTGAAGGACAGCTTTGCAGGATACAGAATTCTTGGCTGGCAATTTTTCTCTTTCAGTACCTTAAACACATCATACCACTTTCTTCTCTCCCCCATGGTTTCTGATGAGAGGTTGGCACTTAATCTTATCACATTTCCCTTGTATGTGGTGCTTTGCTTTTCTCTTGCTGCTTTCAGAATCCTCTATCTCTGATATTTGTCATTCTGAATAGTAGGTCTATTTGGATTTATTCTGTCTGGGGTGTGTTAGATTTATTCTGTTTGGGATGCATTGTCCTTTTTGCATATTGATATTTATGTCCTTTACAAGGGTTGGGAGTTCTCGGTCATTATTTCCTCAAATATTCTTTCTGCCCCTTTTCCATTCTCTTCTCCTTCTGGGACACCAATAATGCAAATGTTTCTGCGTTTTGTGTTGTCATTCAATTCCCTGAGACTCCGTTCCATTTTTTCCATTCTCTTCTCTTTCTATTCTCTTGTCTTTTCCAGTTCAGATGTTCCATCTTTGAAATCACTAGTTCTGTCTTTGAGCAATTCAATTCTGCTCTTATGTGCCTCTAATGTATTTTTAATCTCATCCATTATGTCTTTCATTCCCGTAATATCTGTTACTTTTCTTTGCAGGCTTTCAAATTGTTCTTTATATTCTCCCAGTGTCTTTTTAATACCCTTTGTTTCTTTAGTCACATTTTCTTTAAATTCTTTGAAGTGATTTATGTGATTAGCACTGATTAATTGCATTAAATCATATATCTCTTCAGGATATTTGGTTTGTTCCTTTGGCTGGGCAATCTCTTCCTGTTTCCTAGTATGGCTTGTAATTTTTTGCTGATGTCTAGGCATCTGAATATGTTGGTAAATTTACTTTGATGACTAATTTCTCTCTCTTGCCTATTGTTTATTTTTCTCCCAAAGCTCTTCTTTGATATTTGGTTCAACGCACTGTCAGTCTTTAAAATTTCCCGGCTTAGGTTTTCAAAATCGGACCTGGGACTCACTAGTGGGGCACAGATTTTCTCCCAGGGGTTGGATACAGAACGCGCAAACGGTTTAGCCATGCAGACTGGCCAGCAGATGGCACTAGTCAGCGAACCTTTCCATGGAAGTGTTTCAGTCTCAGCTTTCCTGTGTTCCTGTTTTGAAACTACAGATCGGAGATTCAAAGTGGGCACTGCTGGCCAAATTAACTGAGAAAAACACCCCAACCTCCCCTCCCTTTCCCCCTGAAACAGCTGACAAGGGAGGAAGATGTCTGTTCCTCTCTTCTCAGCCAGAGTGAGACAGGGTTTTATCCAGCTTAATATCTTGGGGGTGGGGGAGGAGAGCTCTTCCTGGCTGCCACTGGGGATTGGTAACTCACGTTTGTCTTTTCGGCTTCTTAGTCTGTCTCTCTCCCTCCTGGGAGTTGTGCAGCACTGTCCTGGTCTGCTGACCCCCAAAGCAGGTCCCTCAGACAGCTTTTGGCTTTCTCCATAGTTTTTGTGAAAGCATTCAGCACTGTCTGTTAGTCTGTCACCATCTTCCCACAATCCCTCAGTTTTCTAACTGTTTAATCGTGACCAGTCTAATAGATATGAAATGATAACTCATTGTAGTTTTGATTTGAATTTCCCTAATCGCTAGTGACATTGAACATTTTTTGATGTGTTTACTTGCCATTTGTATTTCTTCTTTGGACAATTGTCTTTTCAAGTCTTTTGCCCAGTTTTTAAATCAGATAGTTTATCTTTCTATTGTTGAGTTATTTGAATCTTTGTATATCATGCATTTTAAACCCTTATTGGATATGTGATTGCCAAATATTTTCTCCCATTGTGTTGGCTGTCTTTTCACCCTTTTAGCAAAGTCCTTTTAGGTGCAAAAGTGTATAATTTTGAAGAGGTCCTATTTATTTTTCCTTTTTTTATTGCTTGTGTTTTGGGTGTAAGGTTTAAGAAACTACTGCCTACCATAAGATCTTAAAGATGTTTTCCTACATTTTCTTCTAGGAGTTTTATGGCTGTTGATTTTATATTTAGGTCCTTGGTCCACTTTGAGGTAATTTTTGTATAAAGTATAAGATAGGGGTCTTCTTTCTTTCTTTTGAATATGGCTATCCAGTTCTCCTAGCACCTTTGTTGAATAGATTGTTCTGGCCCAGCTGCGTGGGCTTAACAGCCTTGTCAAAAAATCACTTGACTGTAGATGAGAGGGTCTATTTCTGAGTTCTCAGTTCAGTTCCATTGGTCAATCTGTCTGTCTTTATGCCAGTACCATGCTGTTTTTACCACTGTACCTAAGTAATATGCTTTAAAGTCCAGAAGTGAAAGACCTCCAACTTTGTTCTTCTATTTAAAGAACTTTTTGGCTATTCGGAGTCCCTTATCCTTCCAAATAAATTTGATTACTGGCTTTTCGAATTCTTCAAAAAAAGGTTGTTGGGATTGCATTGAATCTGTAAATCAGTTTGGGTAGAATTGACATCTTAATGATATTTAGTCTCCCAATTCATGAATATGGAATGTCCTTCCATTTATTTAAGTCTTCTTCAGTTTCTTTTAGCAATATTTTGTAGTTTTCTGAATACAGGTCCTTTATGTCCTTGGTTAAGTTTATTCCCAAATATTTGATTGTTTTAGTCACTATTATAAATGGAATTAAAAAAAAATTTTCTCTTCAGATTGCACATCAGTAGTGTGTATTACTCTTGTATCCTGCCACTTTGCTGAACTTCTGTCTATTAATTCTAGTAGCTTTGTTGTGGATTTTTCAGATTTTTTAAAATATAGGATCATATCATCAGTGAATAATGAAAGTTATATTTCTTCCTTTACTATTTGGATGCCTCTTATTTCTTTACCTAGCTTAATTGCTCTAGCTAGAACTTCTAGCACAATATTAATAATAATGGTGACAGGAGGCATCCTTTTCTTGTTCCTGATCTCAGCAGGAAAACTTTCAGTCTTTCACCATTGAGTACAATGTTAGCTATAGGTTTGAGAAAGTATCCTTCTATTCCTATCTTTAGGAGTGTTTTTATCAAGAAAGTGTGCTGAGTTTTGTCAAGTACCTTTTCTGTATCAATCAAGAGGATCATGTGATTTTTCTCCTTCAATTTATCAGTGTGGTTTATTACACTAATTGATTTTCTTGTGTTGAACCAAACTTTCATACTTGGGATAAAACCCACTTGATCAAGATGCATAATTCTTTTAATGTGCTTTTGGATTTGGTTTGCAAGTATTTTAGGATTTTTGCATCTAAATTTATTAGAAAAAAAATGGTTTACAATTTTCTTTCTTCATAGTATCTTTACCTAGTTTTGGTGTTAAGAGTATTGTTGGCTTCACAGAATGACTTTGGTAGTGTTCCTTTATATTCTAATTTTTTTGGAAGAGATTGAACAAGATTGGTATCAGGTTATCCTTGAATGATTGGTAGAATTCATCTATGAAGCCATCTGGTCCCAGCCTTTTTGTCTTTGGGAGGTTTTTGATGACTGTTTCAATCTCTTCCCCTGTGATTGGTTTGTTGAGGTCTTCTATTTCTTCTAGGATCAGTTTAGGTGGTGAGTGTGTTTCTAGGAATTTGTCGATATCATCTATATTGCCTCATTTTTTTGGCATACAGTTGTTCATAGTATCCTCTTATGATCTCTCTTATTTCTGTGGGGTCTCCCTCTCATTTCGAATTTTATTTATTTTCATCTTCTTTTTTTTCTTTGTCAGTCTAGCTAAGGCCTTGTCAGTTTTGTTAATCCTCTCAAAGAAACAACTTTTTATTTTGTTGATTCTCTCTATTGGTTTTTCGTTCTTGATTTCATTTATTTCTGCTCTGATCTTTACTATTTTTTTCCTTCTGCTCAGTCTGGGATGACTTTGCTGTTTGTTTTATAGTTCCTCCAGTTGTGCAGTTAGATCTTCAATTTTAGCTCTTTCTTCTTTTTAAATATAAGCATTGAGGACTATAAATTTCCCTCTCAGCACTGCCTTTGCTGTGCCCCATAAATTTTGATATGTTGTTGTCTCATTTTCATCTCAAGATATTTGCTGAATGTTCTTGCAATTTCTTCTTTGTCTCACTGATTATTTAAGAGTGTGTTGTTTAATCTCCATATATTTATGAATTTTCCCCTTTTCCCTCTATTATTGATTTCTAGTTTCATTGTGTTCTGATCAGAGAAAGTTTTTGTATATTTCAGTCTTTTTAAATTTATTGATATTTGTCTTGTGACCCAACATATGGTCTATCTTGGAGAAAGCTGCAAGAGCACTTGAAAAGAATGCATATCCTGCCATTTTGGGGTGCAATGCTCTATGGATTTCTGTTAGGTCTAGTTCATTTATCATATTTATTCCTTCTGCTCAGGATTTCTGTTTATTTATTATCTGTCCAGATCTTCTTTCCAATACTGAGAGTGGTGTATTGAAGTCTCCAACTATTATTGTAGAGACATCTATTTGTCCCTTCAGTTTTGCTAGTGTGTGCCTCATGCATCTAGTGGCACTGCGGTTAGGTGCATAAATATTTAGTGTAGTTATTTCTTCGTGGTGAATTGCCCCTTTTATTAATATATAATGATCTTTTTCATCCCTTATAACAGTTTTGCATTTAAAATTTATTTAGTCTGATATTAATATCATAAATCCAGCTTTTATTGGTTACTATTTGCATGGAATACCTTTTCCAACCTTTCACCTTTAACCTCATTGTGTCTTTATGTCTCTGCTGAGTCTCTTGTAGAAAACATATAGATGGGTCATATTTTTTTAAATCCATTCTATCAGTCTATGTCTTTTGATTGGGGAGTTCAAGCCATAACATTCAATGTTATTACTGTAAAGATATTATTTTATTCATCCATTTTGTCCTTGACTTTCTGTTGTTTTATCATACTATTATCTGTCTTTTTACCCTTTAATTTACTCTTCCTAATAACCTTCATTTCTATACTCTTCTCCAAGTCTCTCACCCTTGTGTATTCCTTTCAGGATGGAGCACTCCCTTTAGTATCTCTTGTAATTCTGGTCTTTTGGTAACATATCCCATCAGTTTTTGTTTGTCTCAGAAGACTTGAACTCATTTTTGAAAGAGAGCTTTGCCAGATATTGAATTCTTGGCTGGCTGTTTTTATCTTTCAGTACCTTAAATATATCATACCACTTTCTTCTCACCACAATGGTTTCTGATGAGAGGTCAGCACTTAATTATAGAGATTCCCTTGTATGTGATGCTTTGCTTTTCTCTTGCTGCTTTCAGAATGCTCTATCTCTGTTTTTATTCTGAATAGTAGGTGTCTCAGGGTAAGTCTATTTGGATTTATTCTGTTTAGTGTGTGTTGTCCATCTTAGATATTGATATTTATGTCCTTCACAAGGGTTGAGTAGTTTTTGGTCATTATTTCCTCACATATTCTTTCTGCCCCTTGTCCATTCTCTTCTCCTTCTGGGACACTGACAATGTGTATGTTTGTGTGTTTCATGTTGTCATTCAATTCCCTGACCCCCTGTTCCATTTTTTTCCATTCTCTTCTCTTTCTGTTCTCCTGTCTTTTCCAGTTCAGATATCTGTCCTTGAAATCACTAATTCTGTCTTCGAGCAATTCAAATCTGCTCTTATGTGCCTCTAATGTATTTTTAATCTCATCCATTATGTCTTTCATTCCCATAAAGTCTGTTACTTTTCTTTGTAGGCTTTCAAATTGTTCTTTATGTTCTTCCAGTGTCTTCTAAAACTCTTTAGCTCTTTAGTTATATTTTCTTGCAATTTTTAAATTGATTTAGGAGAGTTGTGTGATTATCATTGATTCATTGCTTAAATCCTAAATCTCTTCAGGATATTTGATTTGTTCCTTTGGTTGGGCTATCTCTTCCTGTTTCCTAGTATAGCTTGTACTTTTTTTGCTGATGTCTAGGCTTCTGAATATGTTGGGGAATTTACTCTGATGGCCAGTTTCTCTCTCTTGCTTACTGTCCCCGCCCCCCAGCTCTTCTTTGATATTTGGATCAACTTATTCTAAGTCTTTAAAATTTCTCAGCTTAAGTTATCAAAATCATGCCAGGGACTCACTAATGAGCCACAGATTTTTCTCCCAAGAGTTAGAGTACAAAGAGACCCAAAAGCAGTTTTTGTCCATACAATTTCCAGACCAGCCAGCAGATTGCACCCTTGGCACACCATTCCACAGAGGGGAAATCTCCATTTTCCTGTGTTTTGGTCAGGCCAAAGCCAAGATTCAAAGCAGGCTCCACTGGCCAAATTCACTGAATAACACCCCCCCCACACCCCCTACTCCCTCTCCCTTTTCCCTGTAACAGCTGACAGGGAGGAAGATGTCTGTTCCCCTCTTGTCAGCTGCAGTGAGCCAGGGGTTTACCCAGGCTGAATATCTTGGGGGTGGGTGAGGGGAGTCCTCCCTGGCCTCCCTGGGGGTTTGGTAACTAATGTTTGTTATTTCAGGTTCTTCCTCTCTCTGTCCCTCACCATCCTGGGAGTTATGAAATACTCTCCTGTTCTGCTGACCCCCAAAGCAGGTCCCTTGGACAGCTTTTGGCTTTTTCTCCATTGTTTTTGTGAGAGAGTTGAGCCCTGCCTGCCTAATCCAACCCTATCTTTCAATCTTGCTTTAGTTTTGATCCTAAATTTTAATTTCTAATGTCATTATCCAGGTCCAGCTCTTAAGAGTAAAATTTATATATGTTTTTGTTTTCTAGATTTTGCAATAAACAAGCAGAATGGGGGATGTATGTTAGATGCACATATGATGATGTTAATAATAATAGCAGCTAAAACATTTAATATTCATGTATCAGACACATATCTCATTTAGTCTTCACAACATACCTATGATGTAAGTACAATTATTATCTTTATTTCATGAATGAGGAAACCAAAGGACAAAGAAGTTAGTTGATACTTGTCTAAGATTACACAGATAATAACATAACTGCATTTAATGTTATTAATATCACGATATCTGCTCAAAACTATTGAGATGAATTTAAAAGTTTTACAAAGAAAAGACAATCTATAAAATTTGGTTAACATTATTTGATAGTCTTACAATTATATCTGGAATTCTGGGGGGGGGGGATTATAAAATGATTAAAACAAAAGAGCAATAAATACTTCTGGGCAAATTGGAGTAATAAGGACTAGATTTACCATCGTGGATAAAACAACTGGACAAAACATTAGAAACAATGGTTCTCAAGACAATAGATATCAGGCAACAAGGGAAAGTGATCCTTCAGAGATGGGAAACAAGATGAACCCTATGATTGCCCCAGATTATTGCCTGGAGCGAACTTTCCTGTGGCAGCATAGGGCAGCAGAACTCAGGTAGAGCCTGGTGGTCTCCCTGAGATGAGGAGTCAGATGTAGGAGTCCAGGGAGGCCTAGGCAGCTAAAGTTTCCAGGGCAGAGCTCTGAAGACCAGAGAGCTGCACAAGGAAAGAACTCCAGAGCTCTGCAGAGGGTCCCCCCCAATGTCTTCTGATCACCATATATTTGTGAGGCAACTATCAGAAGCTATCAAGAACTGTGAGTGGTCTGAGATTTTACCTGACTTTCTAGCTAACCCTTTAGCCTGCCATAGTTTCATAGGTGCTGGTAGAAGATGTGAGACTGATAGAAAATATAAGAGAAAAAGGACTTTATTGCTTAAAGCACAGCAAACAGCATGAGTACCAGCATATTTGGTCAGTTCCCTTTGGACTCAATTAAGTGGTGGAGGGTGGGGTGGGGTGATGCTGATAGGCTCAGATGAATGCTTGTGCATGCAGGGGGCTGCATAGGAGTGTTGAGCTAGGAGATCCTGAATCTTTTATAATGGAGAGTAAGCATGCCTACACTTTGCTCTGGAAAGAGATATTATCTTTATTATACTGGACAGCAAGCATGTCTGACCATGGCTCCAGAGGGATGCACTATCTCTGTCTTCCAAGGCCTTCAGCACACCAGCTCATTGCTCCAGGAGAAGTGCTCTCTATAGTCCAGAGCTGTTTACTATACAAACACCCTTGAAAAGAGAGCCCAGAACAAAGCACAGTGGGTGACTCTGCTCAAACATGGACAATTTTCTCCAAATAGTGGATGGGGAAACAAATGATTAGAGGGGGGGAAATCCTGGTGCTCAGAGCTTGGAATAGTGCTTATTACCACCAGTCAGAAAGGAAAACTTCATAATTCATGGATATTAAGTAGAGTACTCGGAAATGTTTTGCCTCAGAGAAGGGAAAAAAATAAGTCCCAGACTATAAAGTATTTTTTTGTTACAAATCTTCAAAGCAAGACTCCAAAAGATCAAACTATTTCTAAGTAATGGAACCACATCAAACTGAAGAACATTTATAGGAATGCAAAAATATTCAGCACACAACAAGGCAAATTTCACAATGTGTGGAATCCAATTTCATTTATACAATGAAAAGTTACCAGGCATGCAGGAAAATCAACCCATAATGAGGATAAAAATCAAACAGTCAAAACTGACCCCAAAATAACAAAGATAGAATTAGTAGACAAGAATGTCGACAGTTATCATTAAAACAGAATAATATGAGCAACATTAAATTTGACAAATTAGATAATAATTTTCTCAAATGAAACAAACTACTGAATCTCAAGAAGAAATAGATAATCTGAATTTGTAGTTAAAAGCTTTCACACAAGGAAAACTACAGGCCCAGATGTCTTCATTGGTGAATTATAACTAACAAGGAATAATACCATCCTATACAAACTCTCCCAGAAAATTGTTAAGTTGGGAATGCAGAGTTCCTGACATATTAAGAGGCAAAATTACTCTAAGAATAAAGTCAGAAAAAGTTATTACAAGAAGAAGAAAAGAAAATCTATAGATGAATATACCTCAGGAACATAGATGTAAAAACTCTTAACACTAATAAATCAAATCTATCAATATATACAAGGATAGCACATCATACAAGAATGAGGTTTATCCCAGAATTTTAAGGTTCTTATAAGATTCAAAATGAGTCAATGTAATTCACCCTATTAATAGACTGAAGAAGAACATCCTTATGATTATCTGAATAAATACAGAAAAGCATTTGACAAAATCCAGCATAGATTTCTGATTGAAATTATCAGCAAACTAGGAATAGAGAGGACCTTTCTCAACCTGATAAAGGGCATCTATAAAAATCTACAGCTAAAACTCTTCATACTGTTGAATGACTAAATGCTTTACCCCTAACATCAGTGAATAGGTGTCAACTTTGGCCATATTGGCCACAGCCACTTAACATTATATTGGACTTTTAGCCAGTGAAATAAGAAAGAAAAAGAAAGAAAAAGCATCCAATCAGAGAAGAAGAAATTAAAGTTTATTCATTCAAAGACAACATGATCATCTAAGTAGAAAATCTGATGAAATCCACCAAAAATTACTAGAACTAGTAAATGAATTTAAGAAGTTTGCAATATAGAGAATAGCATGCAAAAATCAATATCATTTCTACATAAAAGCAATGAACAATTGGAAATTTAAATGAAAAGGAATACCATTTACAACAGCATCAAAATATGAAATGCTTAGGCATAAATCTGATAAAATATGTGCAAGCCCTGTACACTGAAAACTGTAAAACATTGCTGAAAAAAAAATTAAACCTAAATAAATGGAGAGATGTATCATGCTCACAGATTGAAAGGCTCAATATTGCTAACATCAGTTCCCTTCAAATTGATCTATAGATCCAACATATCCCAATATCCAGTAGGCTTTTTTATTGTAGATATTGACATGCTGATTCTAAAGTTCCTATAGAAATGCAAAGGACTTAGAATAGCCAAAACAACTTTGAAAAGGAACAAAGTTGGAAGGTTTAAACTATGTGACTTGATGCCTTGTTTTAAGCTACAGTAATCAGTAGAGTATAATCAAAACAATATAGTACAGTGTTAGAGTCAAAAGAGACCAATAATCAAAATGTGACCCCTACTGTAAACTATAGACCTTAGTAAACAGTATAATTATAATATTATTTAATCAATTGTAATAAAGTACCATACTAAAGCAAATTGTTAATAATAGGAAAATGCATATATTTGGGAGGTATATGGGAACTTTCTACTTTCCACATGATTTTTCTATAAACCTACAACTCTAGTAAAAATAATTTAAACAATTTAAAGAACGATAGACCAATTGATCAAAGGAACAGGATATAGAGTCTCAAAGGAGACCAACAAATATATAGTCAATTGAGTTTGGAAAAAGTTGCAAAGAAAATTGAGTGGAGAAAGGATAGCCTTTACAACAAATAGTGCTGGAACAACTGACTATTGCAAAAGGAACCTTAATCCATACTTGCCACTCTATACAAAAACTAATTCACAGCAGATCACAGATCTAAATATAAATCCTAAAACTTTAAGCATTTTAGGAGAAAACTTTGTGACCTTGGGTTAGGCAAAGATTTCTTAGATACAACACCTAAAGGACTATCCACAAAAGAAAAAAAAATGGCAAACTGTACTTAATCAATATTAAGAACTTCTAGTCTTCATAAACAGTCTGAAAAGAATGAAAAGACATGCCACAGACTGGGAGAAAATATTTGGAAATCATATATCTGATGAAGGGTTTGTATCTGAAGCATATAAAGAACTTGCAACACTCAATAATATGAAAACAAATAATCCAATAAAAATGTGCAGATTAATTGAACAGATTCTTCACCAAAAAACAAAGTCATGGAAAACATGAAAAGACGCTTGATGTCCTTAGTCATTAGGGAAAAAAATCAAATTAAATACATAATGAGACCCAATGAAACACCTATTAGAATGGATAAAATTAAATTAACTGATGGTGCTAAATGTCAGCAAGGATGTGAAGCAACTGGAACTACCCTGCATTTCTGGTGGGAATGTAAATTGCTGCAATCACTTTGGAGAAGAGTTTCTTAAAAAGTTAAACATACATCTACCATATGACCAAGTCATTTGACTTTTAGGTGGAGAGAAAAAGTAATATTTGTTCTACAAAGTCTTGTACATGAATTTTCATAACAACTTTATTTGTAATAGCAACCCAAAATGTCCATCAACAGGTGAATAGATAAACTTCAGCATATTCATTTAATGGAATACTACTCAGCAATAAAAAGAAAGAACTACTGATACACCCAACAATGTGAGTGAAATTCAAAATAATTAGGTTGAGTGAAAGAAGCCAAACAACTGTATCTATTTCAGGATTTCATTTATATAAAGTTTTAGAAAATGCATACTATCCCTATAGTGACAGAAAGCAGATCAGTGATTGTGCCTGGAAATGGAGAAGGTAGGGGATTGTGGTGATGGTTTAACTTGTGTGTACATGTGCCTGTAATTATCAGAATGAACACTTAAGTATGTGCATTTTATTGTATGCCAATTATACCTAATTAAGAAGGCAAAACAAGTGAAACATTTGAAATCTGAAATTAAAAATATGAGCTAGAAAAAGGATAAATGCTAAGGAGATGCTTCTGCTAAATATTTTTTATTTTTCAATTTGAAAAAAATATTCAAAATTCTAAATTATACTATCAAAGACACGAAAAGAATCTAAAGCAGCATTAAACTCTTAAGAGGTACAATGATCTTTTCCCAAAGAAAATGCCACTCATCTTTGTTAATTCATAAGACTTTAAAAATCAGCATGAATATTAGGTACACAGCAGATTTGGATCCGCTTAGCTTTTTTAGAGGGTCTTCCTTACATTGTAATGATCAGGACACTTCAAAAAGACAGAGATGAAAATAGAAACATCATCTTTGAAAATAATTTATTGGCTCTGTGATTCAATCAAGCAAAATTACAGAAGAGAAATAATTCCTACCTTTGAATACAGAGAACTGAGCTGTAAAAAATGATTGAGTATTTTTATTTTAAATATAGAACTGCCACTTTTCAAATAAGAAAATACTCAGTATAAAATGATGTCGTTTTCATAATCAGGTACTTCAAATAATTTAAGGCTGTCTTCTAAAATATTGCTACATGACCCAATCCTGCAGGAGGACCACCTACAAAAAGAAAAATGTTCTCATAGTGAAAAATTCTGTTTGCTATGCATGTCTTTATTAATTCTAGGATGTAAAATACCTAGGCCATCTCTAATGCAATAGAGCATGAAGAATAAATTCATGAACTAAATTTAAAATGAGAATTATTATTTTCAATGTCCACATTTTCTACCTGATTGAAATACAAAAGTGAGAACTCAATGTTTATAACAATGCCATATTAAGAATTAGAAAAAAAGAAGAATTAGAGGAGGTAAAGCTAAAAGAATACCTGTAACAGATATTATATCCAGATTAAAATTTCAATGTGACCATAAGCAAGAGGGGCAGGAAATCACACAAATAGGGACTGTCAAAATAAGAAACTACTATGTCATTTTCAGTCAGTCTTGCTTGCCTCTGAGCTTAACATGATAAAGAAATTATGAGAATCATTAAATAATGAAATTATCTTGTTTACTGTGCAGGTCAGTGCCCAGGAAATTAAATCCTAACCTTAGTCTAATAAACAAGGTTTATAATATTCAAAGCCTTTTTTTCTTTCACATAGGCAAATATTACTTTTAACTGTAAAGCTCCCTGATGCTTTTGTTTTATGATTTAAACAATTCCCATAACAATTTATATAATTGAAGAAAATTTAATTTAAAAAGGGATCAATAGTTGGCAAATATTATTAGTCTTTAAAATGTGTTTATGTTCATATTTACTGGAGCAAAAATAATCCCAATGAGGCAGAGAATGTGATTAGAGAAGTATTCTTTTTAATCTTTTAATATATTTTTTCAAGTACTAAGAAATAGTAATTATTCTTCCTCTTCTCCAAAAATAACCATTTGGATAAACGTTTAATCACTTAAAGAAGTATTAACCTTTTCTTATAGAAATGGTCATTCTGTAATTCCCAGTGTGTTGAAGAATTTCTCTTAAGAACAGAGAGACAAACATCCTAATAGTTAGAAATACTTTCAAGATCAATTATTCCTCCACGGAAACAAAAAAAACCAGTAAGACCATAATCACCCTAAAGAAAGATACCATTATTACATGTCTGGTCACTGTTATTTCCCTGAAATACCATAGGTTATGTGGACTCAAGAATTAATTATAATCCATCTATCTATCTATCTATCTATCTATCTATCTATCTATCTATCTATCTAAACAAGTTTTAGGTTTACAGAAAAGCCACGTAAAAATACAACATTCCCATATACCCCCTATTGTAGACAATATGGGCTATAGTTAACAGTAGTATTGTAATATTCTTTCATCAATTGTAACAAAGTCACACTAATGCAAAGTGTCAACAATCATCAATATATTTTTAAAATCTGACTATGTGTTCTGATGAAGAAAATATATTGACCTTCACCTACTGGTAAGGTATTTATTTAAACCTGGGAAAACAGGTTAGGAATAGGGTACACACATAGAAGACCCCCTTAAAAACCATTCTTGTAGACTTTGGAAAACTCATATTTAGCACTCAGATCACTTAGCCACTCCACTCTGTGCTAAATATCTTCCATTTGTCCCTCCAGGTGCACTGTTCTGGTCTCCAACTTGTTCCTTTCCCCAAGAGGCTGACCTGGAGGGACTATATCAGGCTTCCAGTTGGGTTTTACAAATGGGGAACACTAGCAGGTGATAGGAGGGAGGGAGATGAGTGAAGACAGAATATGACTCTGCAGCAGGTAACTTGTCAGCCAGCTCTCTCCATACAGCACTCTAGAGCTTGCACCCTCTCCCTCATTCTCTCTATCACTGGCTTCTGTAACTGCCAGACTCCTTGCCCCTTCAGGTTAGTGAGGTTGATTCACTCCTGGAGGGCCACTGTTACTACCCTAGAGCTATTGCATTATCTGTGTGGTTCCCTATACTTTTTTTTCACAAATGTAAATACTCCCTTTACTAATTTCTCCTCAAATTAGCTATTTTGAGTGTGCCATCTCTTTCCTGCCTAATTTCTATCACACCTCCCAACACTGCCATTCTATCCTACCACAGACTTTCAATATGGTCCTGTGTGTGTGTGTGTGTGGTGTGTGTGGGGGGTGTTGGAGAAACTTTAGAGAGCTCTGACCCAGGGCAGAATCCTTGCAGAGGATCAGCTGCTGCATAGAAATTTCAGCAAAGGCATGAGGACCACATTGCCACTCTCACACTGGAGGGAGGAGTCTGACTCTTGAAAGAAGTGTTTATTGGGGAATGGTTGATACTAACTGGGTCAGGGATTTGTGATAATTTTTAAAATTGCAAGGAAAGCAGAAAACAAAGGGGGCTTTCTGGTTTGTGTTTAAGCCTAGTGGATTAAAAAGTGCCTATATCCTGCTCACCCCGAAACTTTATTAACAGAACAGCAGCAGCAGCAACAACAAAAGAACTCAAAGATAGAAAACTATAGGAAAGGAGACAACAGTGGAGAAAAGTTTACAACATATTTTTAGAAAATTTAAATAGATATGGTGACTGAGCAGAGGCTGAAAGGTAAAAATGGAAATGATTTCAAAGCGTGATTATGGAATGAAGCAAGACAATTCGCTCCCAAAGAACATCAGAACGGCTCAGGAAGTAGGGACATCACAAACCTTGCGAAACAAGGCTCAGGCTTCAGGTTTAAACAAGACAAATGGGTGTAAGTCTTTTTACAGACATTTCAGATTTCTTTCTCACCCCAGCTGGGACCTATCCTATCCTATCCATCCTCATAGGAAACCAGGAAACAAGGAAGTAGTAACTGCCAGATTGAAAACAATAGGATTAAATGAAAGTCAGCATGCCAAGTGATGATGCACCAAATTCCTTCTCAGACCTACTTAGAGAATGGAGATTGGAGGAGAGATTGAATAGACCCAGAGAAACAAAATTTTGGAAACAAGCCGTTCACAGCTTGCATGCCCCTCAGTGAAGCCTACCAGGGGACAAGCACTGCTTATGCTCAGAAATTCTAATCACTCTGCAGAACTTTGCTCTTTAATATTAATGGCCTGCCAAGGGTCACCAGGCAATGAAGGAAAACTCCAGCATGAAAGACAGATGAGCCCAAACAAACAGAATAAAGAAATTTGGAAGAAACAGAAACAACAAAGTCCAAGGGAATCATTAGCAAATAAATAAATAAAACTGTGAGAAAAGTAAGGAAAGAGATTCATCCATGAAGCAAGAACAGGACAACACATTTTAAAAATGGAATAAATGAATAAGAAAGACTCTTGGACTGATAATACTAAAAATACTATTAATACACTGATAAATTATAGAAATATATCAATAAAATAGATAGATGAAAAATCTACTTAATACCCCCAAAAAGTAGATGAAAAGACAGCAAAGACCAAAGAAAGTGGATAATAGAAAAATAAAGATAAGGAAATTAGAGGGTCAGTTCAGAAAGTCTAATATCCAACTAACTAGAGTTCCAGACATAGGGAAGAAAGAAGGGTGAAGGAAGAAATTAACAAAGAAATAGCTGTAAGACAACTTCCCAGCACTAAGAATCTATTTTGAAAGAGCCCTTGAAAACTAGTTTTACAGGCAGGTAAGGTATGTAGTCACATGAGGCCGCACACTTGATTTAATGTTCTGCAGTCCCATCTTGAAATCCTTAATAATTTGTGAACAAGAGGCCTTGCATTTTCATTTTTCACTGGGCTGTGCACATTATATAACTGGTCTTGTGGTCCATTTAGAATTCTATACTCATTCAAACTATAAATCAAGTTTGAGGATAGAGAAAAGATATTTTCAGATATTCAAGAACTCCAGAAATTCTACTTTCCAAATACTCTTTTTCAGGAAGACTTTGGGAGATGCATTTGACCAAAATAAGGACATAACAGGAAATATAACACAGATAAATGGTGAATGGACGTCCCAGAATAAGAGATGTGTGCCCACCCTAGGAATTAACTTATCTAGATGGAAGTAGGAGTACAGGAGAAGGGAAGAAGGAGGGAAGCTTCCAGGAAAAAATTAATGGAACTGATGGAGTGTTTGGAATTTTGTGTTGACAGATCAGTTGAGCATTTGTAAAACTGTAATATATATAGTATACATTATATTATAACTTATATTGTAATAGTTATGAAAAACAATAATTATGAAATATGAGAAGAAAAAAAGTTGTACAAGATAGGAAACAGTTATAGGTCATGATTTTTTTGACAAGTGAATAATATTTATAAAGTTGACTACTGTAAACACTAGTAACTTAAAGCAAATTAAGTTGTGATATAACTCTTTTGAGAAGATGAGGATAAAGAAATTGGTGAAGATATTGTATGAGAACTGTACCCTCCATTATCATTATAGAAGTGAATAAAGTCTTAAATTGATAAATCAAGAAATAGTATAAGTCTATTATTTGGAACTGTGTTGAATAAGGAAGAGCTAAATCGTTGAGATTACTTATTTCTGGGAAATTCACTGCTGTTTTTTTGTCTTGAGCTTTTTAATACTATTTGGTTTATAATGATGTACTTGCTGGTTGATATTAATAAAAATAATTTAATAAATTATTCCCACATTAAAGTAGAATGTTCAATATATTGCTCACAAAAAAGTAATTTAATCTGGAGAGAACTCAGGTTCTTTACTTGGTAGATTTGAAATCACAGACTATGACAAATTTAAATGACTGAAAAATAACAAGATGTCAAAATTCATCTAGAATTGGAAGCAAAGAAAGATTTTGAAAGAGGAAAAGGTATTCCAATCTTAAATTGATGATAATTTTGAACTCCTTTTCTAGACTCTTTCAGATACGTGGTGAAGCCAAGGGAAAGAAAATTAAACATGGTAATTATATGCCTGTTCATCACATATTCCATGCTTATGTACTGAAAACAAGCATATATACTTCAGGATTGAGCTATGTAAAACAAAGGAAATTATATATTATGTGAAAAATAGAAAGGGAGTTATTAAAAACAGTATAAAATATGAGAATGGAGTGAAACATATTGGCTAGATTTATCACATTATTTTTGCAAAGTCAGAAAAAGGGGAAATATTTTGAGTGTTTTTATACAAATGAAATTAGAATGTCATTTAGAAAGAATGAAAATGAATGGACAGAAGATTAGGAGAACAAAGACTACGAAACTTCTTTCTTTGCCCTCCCTTCCTTTTTTCCTCCTCTTCCATTCCTCCTCTCTTTCCT
This sequence comes from Tolypeutes matacus, assembly GCA_026826555.1. Lineage (NCBI taxonomy): Eukaryota > Metazoa > Chordata > Mammalia > Cingulata > Chlamyphoridae > Tolypeutes > Tolypeutes matacus. The sequence continues at coordinate 56,509,973 of JAKSZT010053929.1, read as the reverse complement.
TGTTTATTTGTTTTTCCTTTCAGGAGAACTAGTAAATATATGCCTCTCACCAGTGCCTAGACTGTAGATGAAAAATCAACAAACATTAGCGCTAGAGAGTTTGCTCCAAATAGCAGCTTGTTTGGAATTGAGCACCTTCCTATCAGATCCATGCAGCAGTGGTGCCATCCTCACCCATTTGAATTTTTTATTAAAAAAAAAATACAGACTGAGCCTGTCCCAGAAGCCTACCATAGTCTTACTACACAGGCACAGACAGAATTCTCAATATATTTTGACTTCTCTTATAAGTCCTTATCTGAACCTGAATGAGAAAAAAAAGGGCAAGCAGCTCAGCAGGATGAATTTCTAGTTTTAAATGTGGAATAATATATAAAGAATAAGAAAACTGACCTAGGCCAATCTCTCTAATGACTTGTTTTCAAGGAATTTTCAGTGATCTGGATCTTCTTGCCAGAGCATTATTAGATGCTAGAGTGTAACACCTCTATAATGCTTTTCTGAAAATTCTTCCAAGTCAACTGAGGTCAATGCAATTTCATGTGTATCAAGGTTCATTGCAACAGAGTTCCAGAAGTTATTTCAGATGGAATTAAATTGCCCTGTGAGACAATAACATGGTGTGAAACACGTCAAAGTGCTTTTCACCTGGAATGGGTCACAAGATCAATATGGATTCTTATCCAACTCTCTTGAGTCCCTGCCTTAAATGGTTCCAATGAGTACCTGGCAAGTACCACACTTAAATTTACAGCCTATTCAATAATCAATCCATGGCACTAGACACACATCTAGCCCATGTCTTCTGTGATATATTTGCCCTATGTGATCTGGCCAAGAGGACATGATGACTTCTTTCTGGAAGATCAAGATTTCTTCACAGAGAACATTTTAAATATGCAGACAACTCAGGAAAATTACAAAGGAAAGTCTTGAATTTTTAACTCTTTCTTTCATCCTTACAAAGATTCATACTCCCATCAAGATGAGGACCAATCTGGGCATGGGCAAAGTTAGTTAAGGATGTGATTTAATGGGCTTAAACAATTGGGCCAAATCTTATAATTTTAAAGTTTTCATTGGTTTTGGCACACATACTTAGAGATTTGTCAGGGCAGGTGACCCAGGCCATCAACTTTTAAAATTGTTTGTATAGGTCTTTAGCCATTATCATGGAACCAAAGGCTCAATTCTATATTTTGGTAGCCTAATGTAGAGAGAAGGTTTAGCTTTAGAATAGAGTCCCCAAAGGACCAGTGATAAATCAGAGGGATATATCAATCACTGACATTTTAGAAATCCATGCATGGTTTCGATCTGGAATGTAGTGTGAAGAGGAGACTTTTTAATGTGTTATAGAAGACATTTCAAAATTATATTTCTATTATGTATTATGTAAGATACTTGTGATTTGAGCCAGCATCAAGAGTTGAAAAGTCAATGCTAAAAATCAAAGCAAAACAATAATTCTTGCTGATTCAAATATAAAAACAGGCTCAGAAATCAACACCTGCTTGACATTCCAGAAAGTGTCATCATCTTTTTAAGTTCAACTCTGTTCTCTACAATAGCTCAGCAATAATTTTTATTAAAAGAAAATCTTGTAGATGTCCAACCCAAGATTACTTGATATTATTTTTATTAATTATTTTTAATTTTTTACATCAAACACAGAGTTGTTCAGAGTGGTAAGAGCACAAGCATTAATGTAGAAGTTTAAAAAAATTGAAATTCTAAGGTTCAAATTCCATATTTTTTTCAACTCAGACCTGCTATATTGGGAAATAACAGTTTTATAGCTTCTTATAGACTGCCCATGGATTATCTTCTATCCATAGTCAGGTTTTTGGTATTAAATCATGTACCACGCAAACAAACATGTTTAAGTCTTAATCCGCATCTTTGTGGGTGTGAACCCATTTGTAAACAGGACCCTTAAAGATGTTATCATAATTAAAGGTATGGACTCATTTGGGAATCAGATCTTTTCAAATGCTATTTATGCAGCCAAATTGAATCAGGGTGAGCCTTAATCCATGTGACTGGGGTCCTTATAAGCAGAGAAAATTTGGATGCAGTCAGTCAGTAGAAGTAAGGAGAAGCCAGAAGTCAACAGAAATCAGAGAAGCAGACACAGGAGGAGAGAGAGAGCGATTGCCACATGATGGAGGATTGCCAGCATGCTACAGATTCTGGGAGAAAGCAAACCAGGCTTCAATACCTTGGTATTGAACTTCTAGCCTCTAAAAGTATTGTTTTAACCAACCCATTATGTGGTATTTTTCATAGCAGCCCTGGAAAACTAGGATCCCAGGGTACAATACAAATATAACATAAAAGCAGGATTCTTAAAAAGTAGATTTTAATTTTTTAACTTAGTTGTTTTATCTTATAGTATAGGCAACACATATTAACTATAAATTGTCAAGGTATGAACAGATTTTCAACAACAGTATTTAGTAGAAGAAAGAAATCATTCTGTAATTCTGTATGAAGCTAACAATGTGAATCATTGTAATATACAGGAACTCACAAAGCATGTCAACTCCAGGAACCAGAGTGGTTCCTAGTAGATAACAAGGTAAAAAGGTTATTTCTCTCTTTGCTTCCTTATCTATTTAGGATACATGCCCCTCTGGGCTTAATTTTTGACAAAATTTTAAATTGCTATGCCTATTTTTCAGCTCCCAGAATGATCTCAAAGTATAGAAATTACATCAGTCTTTTATGATCACAGAATTATAAAGCAACAAAAGCCAATATCAAAGATAAAAGATCATTTCCCACTCATATTCTTCAGGCTTGATTCTCTAGGGAGCCAATAACCATCAAAAGAAGGTGGTTTTGGTTACTTAGAAGAATAATGTCCCTTTTAGACTCTACATTTGAAGGAAGCAACTTTTTAAAATCTTGCTTTCCTTTTTCCACAATTAATAAGTTTGGAAGAATAGCAATCCTGGTTTCTTCCACTGTAGCCTTTAGAATTATACATTTACAGGGTCTGCTATTTTTAAGATGATTTTTGTGAGATCTAAAATACAAGAGTTTTTCTTTCTTGTTTTTGTGGCCTTTGTTTTAAAAACAATTCTATCAAACAAAATAAAAATATATAGGACAGAACCAAGATGGTGGAATGAGATTCGCCAGGGTTCTGTTCCCAAGAGAAGGTTTAAACAACAAGCAAAAACTGGCAAAACCACCTTTCCAGAGCTCTGGAAAACATTTAAAGGGTCACAGTAACAGAGGGCATGCCAAATCCTTTCAAATGAAAAGATAAAAAACCTCATAGTTATTTTGCAAGCCTTCCCCTGACCCCTCCTCAGTTTGAGGCAGAATTGGCCTGAACTCCCAGTACAAGTCCCTGTTCTCAGTTCTGGAGCAATCCTTGTACACAAACTAGGATGCATATATGACTGTGTCAACCTGTCTGATGACATCCTGAAGCACTGAATCAGGACCCTTGTTATAGGCTCATCATATCAGAGCTTATCTTGTATATGGTGGTGGCTTTCAGGTCAACTGTAGCGCTGTGGGAAAGCAGTCAAATCATGGCTGCCTGGGGCAAAGGAGTGCTGGTCTTAGTACATGCAGTGTGGCACTCGGGACTAGTAGGAGTGTTTATTGGGAGAAACTATTTCCTATGACATGGAGGTCATTTGGATCCATGTGGAAAGGGTAATTCCCAGAGCCAATCAAGGTAGACCAGGACAAGACACATGCACATAGGCAGGACCCTATCCTTTCACCTTGAGTTGTTCTTTAGATGCACTGTTGGCATCTAAATGAAAACTTCAGACTGAACTCTGAAGTAGAGTAGTTGGTACAGGCCAATCTGCAAAGACTGGGAAAGATTTTTTATTGTTTGTTTTTTAAGCACCTGAAATTCAAGGAAATCTCTGTCATAGCAATAGCCAGATAAAAACTTAAAGACAGATGCCTCAGTGACTAAATAGATAACATTAAAATATTAAAATAACCAGTGTGCAACAAAAGATTATGAGACATATATAAAAAAACAACAACAGGAAATGATGGCCCATGCAAAGGAGCAAGAGAAAGCATTAGAAACCATCAGTGAGGAAAAACAGATTTTGTACATACAGACAAAATAGTTCTTAAAAACGGTCTTAAATATGCTAAGAGAGCTAAAAGAAAACATAAACAAAGAACTAAAGGAAATCAGGAAAATGACAGTACAACAAACAAAAATTTCAATAAAGAGATAGAAATCATAAAAAGGAATCAAACAGAAATGCAGGAGATTAAGACCACAGTAACTGAAATAAAAAAGCTCCCTAGAGTTGTTCAACAGCAGACTGAAGCTGCCAAAAGAAAGAATCAGTGAACTTGAAGATAAGGCAGTTGAAATTATGCCTTCAGAGGAGAAGAAAGAGAAAAGAATGAAGAAGAGTGAAAAGAGCTTAAAAGACCTAGGACACAATCAACCATAATAATATATGTATTATGGGAGTCCCCAAAGAAGAACTAAGAGAGAAAGTGGAAGAAAGTGTACTTGAAGAAATAATGGCTGAAAACTCCCCAAATTTATTTAATTAATGATATAAAGATACAATCCAAGAAGCTCAACAAACTCCAAATAGGATAAACTCAAATAGACCACAGCAAAATATATTTTAATCAAGTCTTGGAATGCCAAAGGCAAAGAAAATATCCTGAAAGCTTCAAGAGAGAGTCAGTGTGCCATAAACAAGGGCACCTGGCTAAGATTAAGTGCTAATTTATCATCAGAAACCATGGAGGCAAAAAGGCAGTGGTATGTCATGTTCATAGTGCTGAAAAAACTTGCAAGCCAATAATTCTATATCCAGAAAAATCACCCTTCAAAAATGAGGGGGAAATTAAGACATTCACACTTAAACAAAAGCTGAAGGAGTTTGTCACCAACAGACCATCCTTACAAGAAATGCTAAAGGGAGTTTTTCAGGGCGAAAGGAAAACACACTAGACAAGAGATCAAAGTTGCATGAGAAATAGATCTCCAGCAATGGTAATGACAGAGAGGAAATATAAATGCCAGTACTATTGTATTTTTGGTTTATAAATATACTTTTTACTGTTTATAGGATCTAGAAGGTGAATGCATAAAATGTAATGATAGTGCTCACTTTGGCAGCACTTATACTAAGACTAGCATAAAATAGAGAAGATTAGCATAGCCCCTAAGCAAGGATGGCATACAAGTATGTGAAGCATTCCATATTTTTAAAAAAGAATTATTCATCATGATCAAATGGGTTTTATACTAGGCATGCAAGGGCAGAGAAATTTAACACAACAAAATCAATCAGCATAATACACCATATTAATAAAGCAAAGAAGAAAAATCACATGATCCTGTTGATTGATGCAGAAAAGGATTTGACAAAATTCAGCATCCTTTCTTGATAGAAATACTATAAAAGATAGGAATTGAAGGAAACTTTCTCAACAAGATAAAAGCCATACATGAAAAACCCACAGCTAACATTGTATTCAATGGTGAAAGACCAAAAGCTTTCCCACTGAGATTGCGAACAAGGAAAGGATGCCCACTGTCACCACTATTGTTCAATTTAGTGCTAGATGTTCCAGCTAAAGCAATCAGGCAAGAAAAAGAAATAAAAGATATCCAAATAGGAAAGGAAGAAGTAAAACTTTTGCTATTTTGTAGATGATATGATCTTATACCTAGAAAGTCCCAGAAAATTGACAAGAAAGCTGCTAGAGCTAATAAATGATTTCAGCAGAATGGCAGGATACAAGATTAATATGCAATAGTCAGTAGTGTTTCTATACACTAGTAATATACAATCTGAGGAGGAATTCAGGAAAAAAGTTCCATTTACAATAGCAACTAAAAGAATAAAATATTTAGGAGTAAACTTAGCCAAGGATGTAAAGCACTTGTATTCAGAAAACTACAATTGTTGCTAAAGAAATTTTAAAAGACCTAAATAAATTGAAGAACATTTCATGCCCATGGATTGGAAGACTAAATATTGTTAAGATGTCAATTCTACCCAAATTGATATAAAGATTCAATGCAATCCTGATAAAAATTCCACCAGCATTTTTTAAAGAAATAGAAAGCATAATTATAAAAATTATATGGAAGGGTAAGGGGCCCCAAATAGCCAGAAACATCTTAAAAAGGAAGAGCCAAGTTGGAACACTCTCACTTTCAGACTTTAAATCAAGAAGATATAACAATTAAAAACATATATGCACCTAATAACAGAGCCCCAAAATATATGAAGCAAATGCTGACACATTTGAATAGAGACATAGTTTGTTCTATTGTTAACAGTAGGAGAATTAAATATACCACTTTCAGTAGTGGATAGAACATCTGAAACAGAAGACAAACAAGGAAATAGAGGACTTGAACAATACTATAAACAAACTAGGCCTAACAGATTTTTTTTTCCTGCCTCTGGCAACTTCTTCTTCTTCTTTTTTTTTTTTTTTTTTTAAATAATTTAGTGAAGTATATCAATCATACATGAACATATACTATAAGTGTTCAGTAAACATTGTGAACTTACAAAACAAACATGCATAACATCATACAGGGCTCCCACACATCACTCCACCACAAATACTTTGCATTGCTGTGAAACATTTGTTAACAAATTATGAAAGAGCATTGTCAAACTATTACTACTAACTATAGTCCTTATCTTACTCTCCTATATTTTATTTTTTAAGGATTTATTTATTTATTTACTTTTATCCATTTTTAAGCACCCCCCCCCCCGCCATTTTTGCTGTTCCTGTGTCCATTTGATGGGCAGCTCTCTGTGTCCATTTCCTGCCCTTTCTTCTCATCCTTCTCCTCCTGTCTTCACTGGGATTCAATCCTCAGAACCTCCAATGTGGGAGACAGGCATCCTACTGCCTGTGCCACTGTAGTTCCTGATTTGTGGCACATCTCATCTTGGCGCTCCCTTGTGTCACTCTCCTGCTACACCATCATCTTGCTGCGTGGCTCATGGGGCCTGAGGCACACCTGTGCATGGAGCCTGATGGGCACCCATGCATGGGGCCTGGTGGCCCATGTGCCTTCTATATTTTTCTTTTTCTATTTGTTTTTACTGGGAGGTCCTGGGGATTGAACCCAGGTCCCTCCATATGGGAGACGGACACCTAACCATTTGAGCCACATCCGTCCCCCTGCTATATCTCTTAAGGTTGACCAAAAATACCTAGAGTTACAGTCTTTTCCCATACAGAATGGTCATATAATAAATCAGGCTTAGTTTATCACCAGCATTCTAAAAACCAGACCTAGGAAGAAAAACTAGGTCTGGGGATACATGCATGGTTTATAATAGTGAATGTTTAGCCTACCCTGATTATCACAAAATCAGGACAGAGAGAATATTCACACCTAACAGAAATATAGAGCACTTTATCCAACAACAGTAGAATACACATTCTTGTCAATTGCGCAGGAATCATTCTCAAGAATAGACAATATGTTAGTCACAAAACAAGTGTCGATAAATTTACAAATATTAAAATCATGCGAAGTATCTTCTCTGACCACAATAGAATGAAGCTAGAAACCAACAACAGAAGGAAAACTGGAAAATTTGCACATATGTGGAAATTAAACACCACTCTTTTAAATAACCAATTAGTCAAAGAAGAAATAACAGGAGAAGTTAAAAAATTCCTTGAGATGAATGAAAACTAGAAGACAACATAGCAAAACTTATGGGATTTAGCAAAGGCAATGCTCAGAAGGAAATTTATAGCCCAAAACTCTTACATTTAAAAGAAGAAAGATCTAAAATAGGTAACCTAACCTCACACCAAAAGAAGAACAAACTAAATCCAAAGTGCATGGAAGGAAGGAAATAATAAATATTAGAGTGGAGATAAATAAAATAGAGAATGGAAAACAAGAGAGAAAATCATCAAACACAAATTTTGAAAAGATTAATAAAATGGACAAACCTTTAGCTATACTGACAAATAAAAAACAAGAGAAGGGAAGCAGATGTTGCTTAAGTGATTAGGTTCCCGCCTGCCACATGGGAGGTCACGGGTTCGGTTCCTGGTGCCTCCTGGAGAAGGCAAACTGGCATGACTGGCAGGTATGGCAGACTGGCATAGTGAGATGATGGAACAAAGAGACAAAGAGAAAAGGCAATGAGAGACACAACAAACCAGGAAGCTAAGGTGGCTCAAGTGATTGGGCGCCTCTCTCCCATATGGAAGGTCTCAGGTTTGCTTCCTAGTGCCTCCTAAAGAGAAGATGAGAAGACATAGAGAGCACGCAGCAAAATGGACACAGAGAGCAGACAGTGACCACAAACAACGAGGGAGGGGGAGAATAAATAAATAAATCTTAAAAAAAAAAAAAAAAACAAGAGAGAACACAAACAACAATAACTGTAAATGAAAGGAGGGGGGCATTACTATTGATGTTACAGAAATAAAAAGGAATGTAAGAGGACACTATGAACAATTGTATGCCAACAAACTAGATAACCTAGATGAAATAGACAAATTCCTAGAAATACACAAATTACCTAAATTGATTCAAGAAGAAATAGAAGATCTTAACAGACCAATAACAAGAGATTGAAACACTAATAGACAAAGAAAATCCAGGACCAGATGGCTTCTTTGGTAAATATTGCCAAATATTCAATTAAGAATTAATGTCCATCCTTCTTAAACTCTTCCAAAAATCTGAAGAGGAGGTAAGACTTCCTAATTCATTCTATGAAGCAGCATCACCATAATAGCAAGGCCAGATAAAGATATCACAAGAAACAAAAATTACAGGCAATATTCCTTATGAATATAGATGTAAAACTCCTCAGTAAAATACTAGCAAGTTGAATCCAACTACACATTAAAATGATTTTACACCATGACTAAATTGGATTTATCCCATGAATGCAAGGGTGGTTGAACATAAGAAAATCAATCAACGTAATACAGGACATTAATGGAATGAAGGGGAAAAAAAACATGTGATCATCTCAATTCTTGCAGAAAAGCATTTGACAAAATCTAGCACACCTTCTTGATAAAAACACTTAGAAAACTAGGAATAATGGGAACTTCCTCAACATAATAAAGGGCATTATGGAAAAAAAACAGAGCTAACATCATACCTGACGATGAAAGACTGAACATTTTCCTCTAAGACCAGGAACAAGATAAGGATGCCCACTTTCACCATTGCTATTTAATATCGAACAACAGAAGTCCAAGATAGAGCAATTAGGCAAGAAAAAGAAATACAAGGCATCCAAATTGCAAAGGAAGAAGTACAACTATCTCTATTTATAGATGACATGGCCCTAATATATAGGATCTACTAGAAATATATAGGATTACTAAGAAAGTAATTCTGCAACGTGTCTGGGTACAAAAATCAACACCCCCAAATCAGTGGTTTCTCTATACACCAATAATGAAATATCCATAAAAGAAATTAAGAAAAAAATTCTCTTTATAATAGCAACTAAAATAATGAAATATCTAGGAATAAATTTAACCAAGAATGTAAAAGAGTTATACACGGAAAACAGTAAATCATTACCAAAAGACAGTAAAAGAGACCTAAATAAATGGAAAGATATCCCATGTTCATGGGTTGGAAGACTTAATATCATTAAGATGTCAATACTACCCAAAGTGACTTACAGGTTCAACACAATCCCAGTCAAAATTCCAACAGTCTTCTTTGCAGATATGAAAAAGCTAGTCATCAAATTTATATGCAAGAGAAAGGGTCCCCAAATAATCATAACCATCTTGAAAAAGAAAAAACAAATTTAGAGGACTGAAGCAGTTTGGCATTGTTGATCAATTCCAAAAAAATAGTTATTGGATTATGTTTGTAAACTGGTCTGTCTGAAGTTTCACTTTTATTTAATTAAATTATTATTAGCGCTTTGATTGGGCCATGTCAGTAAGGCATTGGATCCCCACCCCTTGGTGGGTGAAGACTCACAGATAAAAGACATGGCAAAAGACAGAGCTGGGAGTTTTTGAGCTGGAGGCCTGGGAAGTAAGCACACAGAGGAGCTTGGTTGTGAGAAAGGAGAGAAGGCCCTGGGAAAAGAGATGAGCCATTCACCTGAGAGTCTACAAACAGCTGAGCCCAGAGAGACTCAAGTCCAGAGGAGAGACAAAGCCTAAAGAGCCTGACCATGGGGTCTTAAGAGGAAGAGGAAGGCTGAACATTGGCAGCCATCCTGCTCCAACACATGTCAATAGCCTTTGGTGAAGGAAGTAACTTATGCTTCATGGCCTGGTAACTGTAAGCTTCTACCCCAAATAAATGCCCTTTATAAAAGCCAACCGATTTCTGGTATTTTGCAACAGCACCCCTTTGGCTGACTAATATAAGGACTCACACTTCCTGATTTTAAAACTTATTACAAAACTACGTTAATCAAAACAGTGAGGTACTGGCACAGGGAAAGACATATCAACATTGGAATAGAAATGATAGTTGAGAAATAAATTCACATATTATGGCCAATTAATTTTGACAAGGGTGCCAAATCCACTCTATGGGGAACCAAGTCTCTTCAACAAATGGTGCTCGGATATTCACCAGCAAAAAAATGAAAGTTGACCCTTACCTCACAACATTTACAAACATTAACTCAAAATGGATCAATGACCTAAATATAAAAGTTAAAACCATAAAACTATAAAAAACTATAAAACTCTTAGAAGAAAACCTAGGTGATATCTTGTGTTAGACAATGTATTCTCAGACTTTACACCAAAAGCACATGAAGCAAAAGTAAAAATCAGATAAATTGGACTTCATCAAAATTCTAACTTTTGTGCATCACAGGACATTATAAAAAAATGAAAAGACAACCTAAAGAATGGGAGAAAAAGTATTTGAAACTAGATATCTGAGAAAGGTTTAATATCTAGAACACATAAAGAACTCCTACAACTCAACAACAAAAAGACAAACATTTTTTTAAATAAGCGAAAGTCTTAAAAATCATTTCTCTAAAGAAGATAATACAATAAACCCATGAAAAGATGCTCAACATCTTTGAGTCTACAAATAGAAAATAACCTCTAGAAAATAATCTATTTTCCTATGGGAAAAAAGAATGGCTGAGGAAACAATGAATAAAGAATTATTCTTGAAATGGAATTATTCTATTTAAATAGTATGGAAAATGGAGTTTGATCTAGAAACTCACTACCTTGATTTGTATGCAATTTTAAATTTTTTCTACCTTATTACTTCCATCCACCCCCATTAATCAATAACTAAACAGGCTCAATGAGATCTATCCAAAGGAGTGTCTGTACCCCAGAATGCATGAGTCATTTCATTTGTTAATTTTAGCATTAATTTTTTTGTTTTCATCAGTTTATTTAGCATTTTCCTTTGAAGGTGTGATACTTTCTCAAGTACTCTAACACAGATGCTTGTTTTCTATTGCAATTTGGTTTTAAAATTCCCCATGCTGAAGAATGTTATAATGAATGCTTTGTCTTCGTGGTGTTTGAAAAAACATTGCTTTTCAAAGAAACTACTTAAAACAAGACTGTGGAACAAATGGACATGCAACTTTAAAATGATACCAATAAAATAGTTAAGTAATCTTAAGAAGGCTATCTGAATGCTATCCACATGGACTAGAAAATTTAATCTGAACTCCAGTAAACAAGTGCCCCCATGAAAGAGCCAGATGTTGAGCAGATGCCATTGCAAAGCAAGGAAAAATAACGATGCACATTCAATGTACGTTAAATTCACCATGTGTTTTTACAGCTTGAAGAGAACAGGAAAAATCAGTGGAGTATGACAAATGTCAGTTATGTCCAGAGAATTCAGGTTGTCAAAATGTTATTATTTTTTAAACTAACTCTCTCAATGGCTATGTAGAGTGTTGTACATTCAATTTGATTTTGCAAATGAATACTGACTGAAAGGAAAAAGTAGTTTTAAATGCAGTGAACAAGCAAATAGTCAGTTCAGCCTCTAATACTGAAGTCAAAAGGTTTTGGGTTTTTATATGTAGTTAAGAAATTTTAGAGAAAGAAAACTTAGACTAAAATGTTGAAGAAAAGAGACCGATATATTATAGATATAATTTTATACCACTGTGGTGGTTTGAACCTCAGAAAAACATGTTCTTAAATTGAATCCATTCCTGTGGGTATAAAACCATTGTAAGAAGGACTTTTTGATGAGGCTACTTGAGTTAAAGTGTGACCCACCTCATTCAGAATGGGTCTTAATCCTATTATTGGAGTTCTTTATAAATGGAATGAATACAGAGAAAGAGAGAAGAACCACAGAAGCAAGTAGCTGAAAGCAACAAAACTTGGAAAAGAAGGGAGAAACCAGCAAATGGCACCATGTATCTTGCCATGTAGCAAAGGAGCCCAGGATCACCAGCAGATGGCCTTCAGGAAGAAAGCATCGTCTTGATGATATCTTAATTTGGACATTTTCACAGCCTCAAGACTGTTAGCTAATAAATCCCCATTGTTTAAACCTGACACATTTTATGATATTTGCTTTGAGCAGCCTAGGAAACTAAAACAACCACCTAGATCTTTCTCCCCATACCTGTGACTTTCTGTGGCCTAGAACAATGTCACATTCAAGGCAATGAGGCTGTTATGAGGTGGGTCATAACTTAACTGCCCTAACTTCATCAAAAGTTCCTCCTTACAATGAGTTTATACCCACAGGAATGGATTGAGGATGTTAGTACCACTTAGTTTAATATCAAAATGGGAGTAGGCCATCCAGCCAACTCTGATGATGCAGTACACTCACCAACATGAGTCAAACAGAAGATTTTCAACCATAAACTTATGTCCCTACTGCTATTCCCCTCACTTGTCCTCACGACCTTCTTGTTCTTGAGCCCTCTCCTCTAATTATACCCATTTATATACATTTCCCTCCACTATCCAGGCATGGCTAGGTCTTGGCTATTCCTCCATTCCAAGGCGAGGTGGTCACAGTCAGGGGACGTCACTGCACCCTCCTAATATACATGTACCTTTCAAGTTGGTGACCTTTCTTCCAATCTACTGCTCTATCAATCACCTTCTAAAATAAACTTTATATGTGGATGAAATTCAATCCTTTGAACTGATTCCGTTTATAGGTGCCCTTCTTACTGTTACACCCCATATGCAGCAATCTTAATTCAAGATTGCAAAAATCTCAGCAAAAAGCATATATTTTCACCAAATCTCAGCTCTCAGTTCCCGTGCATACAACACACCCAAGCATCCTAATATTGTTGTCCTCCTATGCCCATATCTAAAACACAACCATATAAATGCCTTAGAAAACCATGCTTTTTTCCTCCATACTAAGCTGGAAATAAGGATAAGATACGTTTGGTAAACACCTTAAATATCATATCTCATATCCTAATATTGAAGTTTTGTGTATGTGTATACATGTTTATATTGTGTACATATGTACACACACAAATTAACATTATTTCCTGACATATACCAAGCATTTCATTTGAATGTTTTGTAATTTATAAATGATTAACTCAATATATGAATATATAATCTGGATGAATGTCTTGTGGCATAATAAACTTCTTAGTCATAAAGTTTCATTGGCAGTCCAGTTCAATCAATAAACTTGTTACCTATTCAAATGTATTTGATCTTCACAACTCTAATGAAATATTATCAATTTTGAGATGAAAGCACTGAAGATCAGAAGGTTTAACTAAGTTGAATTGTAGAAGAGGCATATCTAAAACATGACCATATACCTCAGAAAGCCATGATTTTTTTGTCCATACTAAACTGGAAATAAGATTATGTTTAGTAAATACCTTACATATTGATCAATGTCAATAGACTATAGGAAAGAAATGCTTTCTTCTCAAAAGCCATAAAGTTTTAACTGTTGACTCTTGATGAAATCATATTTAAGGATTAGTAAAAATAATTGCAAAGTAAAAAAAAATTGACATCTTTTGTTGACTATTCTGTTATACACAGCCAGGTTACCCTTAATCCTGCACTAAGAGTAAATGGCAGGTAGGTAGGCCAGAGGCTCCAGTCTCTGGAAGTATACCCAAAAACTTCTGCATCACATATAGGTTTGAATAGAAGGGACTGATGAACCATGTGCAGGGAGGACTTATTTGAGTCCAGTTCTGTCACTCTCAGAAGCACAGATTCCAAAATAGAGCCCACTGATAAGGCATCAGTCTCTGGGGCTATCCCCACTTATATAGACCTGGGTGTCTCCAGAGCTCTCAGGAGCCCCTCTGTGTGGGGTGATAGGCATTTAGATGTTCTATGAGCTCCTACTGAAGTGTGCGTAAGAGTTACCTCTGGGATGACTTCCCAACTCTCTTTGAAGTCTCTTAGCCACTTGAACTCATTTGTCTTTACCTTTTCCCCCTTTTATTCAAGGTCTTTTTCCAGTTGTGTTGCCAGTTGGCACTTGGTATTAATCCCTCGTTGCCAGGGAGGCTCATCCCCGGGAGTCATGTCCCACGTTGGGGGGAAGGTAATGCAATCATATGCTGAGTTTGGCTTAGAGAGAGGCCACATTTGAGCAACAAGGAGGCTCTCAGGTGGCAACCCTTAGACACCCCACAACTGCAGGCTAAGTCTCAGTTACAAGAGCAGACTCACAAGGGTAGTCATCAATAAAAAGAACACATCAGTGGGTCATCCTCTTTTGACAGACACTGTCCCTGCACTCAGAAGACTATTGCTGCTCCCTTGGAGACTGTGGCAGAGCTCTCCAGGCTAGGAATTCAGATTCCCTCATTTATTGTGTGATTGTCCACCCATCGTGACCATGCCCCATCTTTTGATCTTTAGAACGATTTTGTATATCTTCATGTATATTCGGATGAACTAATTCCCATGAATCCCCCCTCCCAGACACCCCCCACCAATAATCCGTGGAATCTAGGTGGAGCTGCAACTCCTACCCTACAGCTCAATGGACTCATCCAAGTCACCTGGCAAGGAGACAACGATGGGCAACGGCCATCCCAGGGAATGGAGAGGGCCTGCATCTGCAGGAAGGATCATCCCACCCACCATATCCATGGGATATAAGCCCTCTCTCACTTGGAGTTGGAGTGGACATCACCATCCCAGTCCCCTCAGGATTGGGGGAAGAACTATGGGCTAGAGTGGACTTGATGGTATTCTGTTGTACACATATGGTGATTCTAGCAATGGAAGAAATTATAACAATGAGGTGGAGCCAGTGGCCACTTGGCACTTTTGGGGCAGGGAGGGGATGAGTAGTTGAAATACAGGGGCTTCTTTGGGATTTGGAGGTTGTCCTGAGTACCGTTGTGGCAACGGATGTAGGCCATTTTAAATCAGCACACACCACTCAGAACTGTGTGGGAGAGAGTGTGGTCTACGATGTGAACTGTGGTCTATGGTTGGTGGCAAGGCCCCAGGATGTGAAAGTCCATTGTGGGTGGTGGGCCACACTTGTGGGAGATGTTTGTGTGGGATGTGGTGGGAGGTGTGGGAGGTGGGCAACATGGGAATCCCAGGGGGTTCTGTGTAATATTTTCGGTAATCTAAGCACCTCTTAAAATATATTTTTATATATATAAATAAAAAATTAAAAAAATTAAAAAAAGAAGTGGAAACAGAGAGATGGAGAGGTGAAGAATTTTCTTGTTTATTGTTTGTCAGTTTTTGTTTACTATTATTATTGAAATAATGAAAATATTCTAATAATGATTGAAATGATGAATGCACAACTATGAGATTATACCAAATACTATTATTGTACACATTGAATGAATTGTATGCTTTATTAATATGTACCAATAAAATAGATGTGTTTTTTTTTTTTTTTTTAAAAAAAAAAAAGAGTAAAGGGCAGGAAGCAGATGTGGCTCAAGTGGTTGGGCATCTGTCTACCATATGGAAGGACCTGGGTTTGATTCCCAGGACTTCCTGGTAAAATAAAAAAATTAAATTAAATTTTTTAAAAAAGTGGTATTTGCTGCTTCTAGAGCTTGCAAGAACCCTTTAAAAAAAAAAAAGTAAATGGCCACCTATATGATATGATTATAGTGATTCTTATGGAATTTTTCCACCATCAAATCTGCCAAAAATAATATGATGCCTTACTTAAACTGTGAGAACATGGTTTTGGTTATGAAAGGTACATGAGTTTCTCTCTCTCTCTCTCTCTCTCTCATGACTTTCTCTCTCTCTCTCACTCACACACACACATGCACACACACAAATTTTATAATTCCATGGCTATTCAGTACAAAATCTTAGATTTGAGAAAGCAATAAAACAATATGTGGTTCTGAGTTTGGGGCTTATGATAGCATCTATTTCTGAAATTGGTTGTTTTTTATCTTTTCAAGTAACTCAGAACAAATAATGAGTAACCCTTACTTTAACAAGGGAAGACACAGATCTGAAGTTTCTCTGGGAGAAAACAAGTGACATTCAGCCAGAGGAAAATAAATCATTCTTAAGAACTGGGGTCTTGAACCCAAAGCAAAAAACACAAAGGGCCATGACTATACCTTGACAGTTTTTTGACAAAAATGTAGAGATTAAAAAGTGAAAGGAGAGAGGTGATTCAAATCAGAGAGAATGCTTTTGATTAAATTAATGGTTAGCTAGGATTCCATGGCAACACACCCACACTTATAAAAAGCATCATGGCCCCTAAAAGACTACATTATCAAACTCCATTTTAACATCTGTTCTAAGGATGGTGCACAGATTCAGTGGCACCTGGGACCTAATACCATTTCAGATTAATGCGGTGTTTAGAGCTTAAGGAGATGCTTCTTTATTGATAAAAGTTACTACAAGCAAGTATAAAATTTCTTTTTCTCCTGAGCACAACTGAATGAGGTCCAGGCTTTCAAGCACCTAATAATCTGATATCCTTAACCTGGCCTGTTGCAGGAAAGCATATGATTTTGGGAGGACAATATGCAGTAAACTAAGCTGGCTTATATGGGAGAATACAAAGATGGAATACCAGGAAGAAGCATTGAGGCCCCATTGAAGTCCCATGGTCTATGATTTTAAATTCTAGTTTGAAGAATCTGGACTAGACCCTCCATAAATGATTTCAGGAAAATGGCCATGATTAAAGAAGAGTTTTGGTAAGTTGATTTGGTTGAATTATTAGCTGGAGAGAATTATAAATGAAAATAATGTTTATAGCTATAAATAAATAGCAGCATTAGAGGGTTTTTCTGATAGATGTGTCACCAAGAGTTTAATTAGATGACTAGTAATTAAAATACAAAATTGGCACATAAAACCAAATTGAGCAAATTTTAGAAGTTTAAGAAGCATTGCCTAATTTGTTATTTTTACTATTTTTGCTACAGATACACATAAAATGTGTATTTGAGGAAGTGAATAGAAATAGCAATGCATTATAAAGTTATTATCAGATATAAAACAGATGTTGTTTTAAGACTTGTCTAAAATGATTCAGAAGAAAATTAAAAATAAGAAATATTAATCTACCTAAGTCAACAGAAAATATGAGTTGGTAGTGATTTTTTTAACAAAGACATAATGTAGAGTTCCCTCTTTCACAGATTTTTAATATTTCTTTTGTATAAGTCTTTTGTCATAAAGATATAAATACGTTGAATATCTTTCCATACTAAAAATAAAATAATAATAGTTATCATTTAAGCATTTACATTTTGTTGGGAATTGTTTTTAAGTGTTTTATGTATATCAATTCATTTAACTTTATATCAATGCTATAAATTAATTTATATTTTTCAGGATTTTTTGTTTAGTTATCTGAAACAATGAAAGGTTAAGTAACTTTCCCAAGGTTATACAACTAGTAAGTAGTTTCTTAGATAGGTAGCCATGCAGTTTTAACTATTGCACTAATTACCATGCTATCCCAATTCCCCTCTACCTACCATTCTTGTAATCCTTTGCCTTCTCTTCATAGCCAAACTTCACAAAAAATTACTTGCTTAGAGTTTCTCCATTCTCACTTCGAATTCACTTCTTAGGGCTTGACTTCCGCTCTTACCCTGACACTGCAACTACTCTTCCTCTCATCTTCCCTCTGCTATGTGACCTTGTAGTGCAATAGAGTAGAGTATATCCTCCCCTCCTCACCCTCCCCCACATCGATGGTGATCTTGACCACATGAGTTGCTTTGGTCAACGGTATGTTAGCCTCTTCAAACAAGCAGCAGCTTGAAATACTTTAACAATTTGGCTTGATCTCCTGGGCTCCTGTGATCTACCATGACAGGTACATGCCCCTCAGAGTAGATGGCCTGAGGGGAAAATGAAGAACCACACATAGCAGTTTCTACATTCTCACTTCTAATTCACTTCTCAGGGCTTGACTTCCACTCTTACCCTGACACTGCAACTACTCTTCCTCTCATCTTCCCTCTGCTATGTGTCCTTGTAGTGCAACAGAGAAATAGGCAGACTTGCAGACCCATGAGCAAGAAATCACATGTTTATTATTGTAATCACCAAAATTTTGTGATGGTTACTATGCAGAAAAGAAAGGGGGGGGGAGAGGAAGAACTCAGTTGCCTCCCAACCCCTCTGGTCATTTCTCAATCTCCTGTAGAGTCATCCTCCTCTATTACTTAAATGCTGGGGATTGCCAAGGTTCTCTCCTAGGGACTTCTCTCATCACTATAGGAGCAAAACTTTCTCCCATCATGGCTTGAACAGTGCTTTTTTCTTATTAATCTCCACAATCTACAGTGTAGTGGCTAAACATCTGGAGGAGGAAGTTACCTTTTCAACTCTACCACTTACCATGGGACCTTGATAATGGGCAAGTCATTTATCCTACATAAGTCTTACTGTTTTCATCTGTAAAGTTGGAAAAAGAACAGTCTGCCTTTCTTGGGTTTTTGAGAAAATTAAATGAAAGAATACATGTGAAGTGCTTAATACAGTGACTAATGCATAGTATGAGCTCAATTACTGCTTGTTATTATAATTATCCCAGCCAAGAATTTTCTTATCTCCAGATTCACATATGCTACTAGAAAGCTACTGCATTAGACATCATTTAGAGACTTCAAAAATCAACAGATGTCAAGAGCTCATCATCTTTCTTCTCCTTTAGTTCCTAACTTTGTCAATGGAATCCCATTTCATATAACTCCAGACCAGGAATCCAAAAGTCCTCTCTGACTCCTTATTTTCCCTTACTCCTTTTGTCCAATCTGCCACCAAGATTTTTAAAAAATTCTATGTCCAATATATATTATCTATCTATCACCTTCTCTCCATCCCTACTGCAACTACCTTAATTCACTTATTTTACTGAATCAGTCCCTATTTTAGTTAAGATGACATTAACCACTATAAGAGAGAAATCCCCAAATCTCAGAAGCTGAACACAATCTTTTACTTCTTACTCATAAGAAGTACAAACTGTGAGTTCCTGGTTAGTATATGATTGAGGACATTCTATCATGTGCTACCTCTATTTTCAACTGAAGCTTCTAAGATCACCACACTCACATCAAGCCAGTAGAGTGGGAAAGAATATGAATGATTGCATGCATAAGGCTTTATTGTCAAGATTTGGAAATGGTGCTCATAATTTCCACTCATATTACACTGAGGAGAAATCAGTCATATCGTTGCATCTAACTTCAAGAGAGGCTGGGAATTGCAATCTAAATGTGTACCTAGGAAAAGAATAAATGAGTATGATGGGCAGCTAGCCGTATATTTCCCCAGCTTCCTAACTGGACTTCTTGCTTCTAGCCTGGTCCTTCTTGCAATCAATCTCCTGAAAGCAGCCAGAGTTTTCTTTTTAATACATAAAATAGATCATGTCACTCTCATACTTAAACCATCCATGTATTCCAGTGTTACTGAAAATCCAAACTCCTTAGCTTGACATATAGAGCCCTCTGTGATCTTGTCCCTGCTTTACTTTGAACTTGTTTTATACTAATCTTTCCATTGTGCACTCACATTGATTTTCTTTCTGTTCCTTTGCCATCCCAAACTCATTCCTTTCCTAGGGTCTTTGTATCAACTCTTCCTTCCTCTGAGAACACTCTTCCATAATCTTCACGTGACTGAAACCGTCCTCCTATTAAGATTCCAAATTTAATGTCACCTCTTCAAAAAAATCCTTCCCTGACCACCCAATCTAAAATAATCACACAGTCACGTTCTAGTACATAAATTTATTTTAATGTTCTAAACAGTATTTTTGAAAATTTGATATATTTCTTTATATCATGTATCTATTTTTCTATCTGTCTTATCTATCTATCATCTATCTATCTATCTATCTATCTATCTATCTATCTATCTATCTATCTATCTATCTATCTAT
>JAKSZT010053929.1:56359396-56489622 GCA_026826555.1 Tolypeutes matacus | reverse complement strand
TATCTATCTATCTATCTATCTATCTATCTATCTATCTATCTATCTATTCATCTATCTATCTATTCATCTATCTATTCTCTCCATTGTATAACATAAACAAAGAGAAATCCTTACATGTTTTATTCACCACTGACCTCTATTACATAAACTACTAGCACTATTTGGTATATGGTTGGTATTCAGTAAACTTTGACTCATTTATGAAGTTTGATAAGTTTTCTGTGCAATAAGCTGGGCACACTTTCATCACTCCAAGTAACTTTATTGAGCTAAGAAAGACAAAACAAGTCTGTTTCTTACATTGCATTACAAAATATAACTGTGACTGAATGCCAGAATTACTAAGAAATAAAATGATTAAATTATGTCCAAGGACTGTTTAGCTAACCAGTTTAATTACAACTTCTTCTCTTTCTACTGAGCCTAAATATCTGAATAGAACACCTAGGGATAGAAAACATAATACATATTTCTCCACCTAGTCAGGAACTTTCTCTTTTTCAAAGAAGTTTGACTTTTACACGCAGTGGAACTATTTAATTTTTGTCTTGGAATAAAACATATTCATCAATTTAATGAATTAAATTATTATTCCTGCTTACATTGGGAATTCTTAGTGCAATGATAGAACAAATCTTTAACATGGTTTTTAAAAGAAAAAAAGTTTTAAAAAGTACATTAGTATAAAGAAAGCCACATTCTTGATACCTAAAACAATGAAAAACTTATCTTAATATTTAATGATTGTTAAAATAATGTAATCCTAGTTTGACATACACAAGTGTGGAACAAAGACTTTTATTTTGTTCCCTCCCCAACAGTTTGTTTATAATAATAAATTCATATCAGTTAATAATTACTGATGACTTTTGATGTGCCAGTCACTTACTGGCTTACTTTACAAGAACTGTATGAACTGAGGAAGTTGAAGCTTAAAGAGATTAAGTTACTTTCCTCAAATCATAAAGCTAGCAACTGTAGCCAATAAACACAGTGCAAATGTGATTTGTAAATCCTGAAATACTGAAAGACTGCAGCCAACATGTTTGGTCTGTTAAGAGTTATGCTTTCTTAAGTTTGAATACCGTTGTTTTACTTACACATTCTTCTTTGTTTGGCCTATAATTATCATCTAGTCCTCCTGGTTTATGTTATGCATAGCATAAGATTATGACAAATATACTCCAGAATTACCTCCATGGCCATCAATTCAATGCCTGGCCCAATCATTCCCCAAAGTGTTAGTTTTTGTATGTGTGAGACACAGGAGAGACATGCACAACTAGACTGCAGGAATTTTGGACTCTAAAACAGAGAGCACCAATGTAGTATAGCACCAAACCTGTTATCCTTGAAAAACCGATGAATTTTGCTTCTGGCATTTCCCTGGATTGCTATGCTTTCTTCCCTCTCTCTGCCACCCCTTCACTCTCCACTCGCATTCCCATTCACGTACAATAGCATTTGAGAACTGGATGCTACATTAGGAATCGTCAAATCATCAACTTTCAGAATTTCAGTTTTTGAAGGATTTTTGACAGTAGTCTAGCTTAAGATCTTACTTTTGTGGATGAGTCAAATAGGTTCAGAGAGGCCTGCAATACATGGCAGTTAGGATTATAACTCTAGTTCTGCTCCTGAATTCACGTTCTAGCTGTTCTACTCCACTTCCCGGACTTGGCTGCTTCTGGCTGCCCATAAATCCTTAGGATTCCTGGTATTTTTAGGACCTAGATAATTCCTGAAAGAAGCTTCCTTTCCATTTCCATTAGAACATCAATGTTTACTTGTCCTATTACTCTTATTACCAGTGCCCTCTTTTTTTGCTGTTTCCTTAGCTATTAAAAATGGGACAAATAAATCCTAATGGATATTTTAATGGAGGCTAAAGGCTGAAATACATCTTTCTTAGCAAAAAAAAAATTTTTTTATTTAAATACATACATACTGAAGTCTCCAATGATTAGGATTCCAGGAAATAATGCAGACTAGGAAGAAAAGTATTTTGGCAGATATTTTTCCCCAACCCCTCAAATCATCTGGGGCATAGAACTAACTCCATATGGAAGGACAGAGAGACAGAGAAGTGGTGATAACATAACAGCTAGAACAAGCTGAATACACATGTGCATAAATATTTAAACTAGGAATAGACATCACTCCTAATATTTATATCTCCTCTTTAATCACGACTATTCTCTGTTTAGTTTTTATTTCTGGTTTCAAGAAAAAGCAGGTTCCAAGAGGGGCCATTTTAACATTTAACAATAAGGACTTTCTACAGTCATTTTTTCAAGTAAAGCAGTTTGCTCAACTGCTGGATTTCCAGGGCTGAGATTTATTAGTACCTCTGGTCTACTAAAGACAAATGTACTTAATTCCAAAATTCTCATCTCTTTTGATTCTGATGCTTTTAATCTATAAGTTAATTTTTTGATGTTTTAGATCAATGTAAATAAAATCGGTGGATTTTTTCAATAATTATAATAAACGTAAGAAGAAAAATAACTAGAAATGTGATCTCACCTTGAGACAGACTCAGTTATGTGTGATATTGCCAAGCACATCTCATATTGACATAACTCCAATTCTAGACTATTTGTATGACTTTGTTTTATTTATTTTCCCAAGAAAATTTATTAGAATTTATATATGATCTTATTGTTAAAGGAAACCATTGTTCAATTTTGCTAGAAATAATTGCATGCTATTACTATACACAAGATATAGAAGTTAAACAATTCTCATGAGTGTAATTAAATAACAGATAAAAAGATAGACTCTTTCACTCTGAAACAATATGCTTAGTAATTAAGTCCATTATTAACTTAGCTCAGAATAAAATTTTGCATTTTCTCTGTGATAGATCTTTTATCCATTAAAGGTCAGGAATCCAAAATTCATTAATGCCAAAATTTGAAAAAGGAAATTATATAGAATAAGTATGTGCTAGCATGTTTATGTATACCTTGTGGGTAAACTAATAAAACAGAACAAAACAAAAGTAGTTTTAAAAACAATCTCCAAACCCCTTGGTGGGAAAAATAGTTTAATTTAGTCATACAATGATACGTGTTCAGTAGAATGTTTTCTAATTTCTCCAAAGCTTAAGGCTGTTCTCTAGCATCTAGCAACACTAACTAGTGAAAAAAGGAGGAAAACAAGGATAGGGTCAGTGGTAACTTTGGTTTAATTGTCAAAGGTGGAAAAACTCTGGCAAAGGGAGTTCCTGCTACAGTCATAACCTTGAAGTCCTTACCCTAGGCATCTTGACCACTTCGAGGATCCTCACCATGTTCTCCTCTGTGAGACTCTGCATTGTTTTGGTTTCTTTGACACTCACTGACCTCTCATTTTTCTTCCAGTGTGGTCCGTCCTCGCTGCCTTCTACTGACTCCTTTGTCTTCCTATTGTTTAAATGTAAGTGTTGTCCAGGGTTCTGTCCTTTCTTCTCTTCTCATTTTAGTCTACATGTCCCTGTATTCAAACGCCACTTATATTCTGATGACATAAATCTACATTTCCTGCCCCACTCAAGATTCCAACCCATATACAGGACTTCCTACTACAGTTCTCTATTTACATGTCCCCAGTAACCTCAATCTGCATAGCTCCAGACTGAGCTCATTATCTATCTCTAAACTTGTTCTTTATCCACACTGTTGTTTCATAATGGCACCACCATTCACCTATCGTCCAAATAAGAAACATGGTCTCCCATCCAATATATAAATAACATTTTTGTAAGCAAATACACATATATGCATATATATTTATATATCATTTTGCAAATGTTTGTATGTATTGTGAGAATTTTGATTTTTACCCATAATAAAAAAAAAAAAGAGTTCCCACAAAAAAAAAAAAATAAAAGAAACATGGTTATTGGTGTTATCTCAGACTGTGCACTTACACTTATCCATCATATTCAGTTAGTCATTAAATGCTGCAGATTTTTCATCACATCTCATTTATTTAACCTTTCCTCTTATTTTTTTCTTTTATCAGGGCCACAAATTTAGTTTAGATGTTTATCATCAGTCTTCTAATTGGTCTTCCTTACCTCTAGATGCTCCCACCTCTTTCCCTACCTAGGCAATCCTTCATTTATACTGCCACTGAGATGATCTTAATAAAGCACACAGTCAACCAAAGTAAAACTCTTCGTCCTCCCATTGCTCCCAAGCTTTCCAAGAACTTATTGAGTATACGTAAGCTTGGAAGACCCTGACAAACTACTGGTCAATCTTCAAGGACTAGAGCAAGTGTTTTTTACTTTGAGATTCCTCTTAACCTACTTAGACAGAGTCCATCTCCCCCTTCTGATAGCAGAACTGCACATGCTACATTCTTTATTTTTATATTTATGATTATGTGTTCATATGACTACATTGTCTTTGGATTGTGAGCTCTTCAAGGCCTTGGATTGTGACTATTCATCTTTGTGGCTAGTGAAGTTAAGTTTTCAATAGAAAATACACAAATTACCTCTGGAAATTCAGGGAACAATAGAAGATGTTCATTTGGAATATAATCCAACAATAGTCTAGAGCATAAATTGGAATACGTAGAAAATGGTAACTAGGAAACAAGTAGGATATGGGTTGCAATAGTGCAAGCACAGAAGAAATGACAAAGTCTTAAATAAAAATAGTGCTGGAAATCTGGAGAAAGGACACTGTTGAATTTTGGGGAAAAAACCCTATTATTTATTCAAAGAATTTGAATTTTGATATTCAGTAGGTTCTATTAAAATCTCATTTAATCACTTTTTCATATAAAATTTGAAGTACAAATACATTAGTTGTGTTCCCCCTCCTGGTAGCACAGGAAGTATCACTATATTACTTATATTTTTAAAAAATACATAATTTCTTGGTTTTTAAAAATAAGACACAGTATGATCTATGAAAATGCAGCAGCCATCTGGAAATAAATATTTGTGCAACAAAGTTAAGCAATATTCTTGTATTTTGAAATGCTCAAATTATAGAATATAATTTGTGTATAAGAGGTCTCACAAATGTTATCTATACAAATTTCTGAAAGACCAAAAGTTCTCTCTCTAATAGCCCTATCATCAAATAAGATTGTAGGTAAGTTTGGAGATATTTGTTTCTTGGTTACTTGTGTTCATCTGTATTTTATGCCTAAATTTTCAACAAGTGAACATCTGAGTCCTTAGCATGTAAGGATTTGATCATTTTCTATGACATTTTTATTTATATATCATTTTACAAATATTGGGTTGTATTGTGAAAAATTTGATTTTTACCCACAATAAAAAAATAAATAAATAAAATAATAAATAAATAAATAAGGGGAAAAAAAGAAAGAAGTGTTTTACTAGGTTTTCATTTTTCATGTTTTCAATAACTTTTAAGGGAAATAACATTTTAATATTTTTAGCTTTCATTTACGTTTAGAGTATCTGTGTCACAAGATTAGATAATGATTTCTTTTCAAAGCATATATTTCACAATAGTGAGAAGATTCAATATTCAGAGTATATGCTCATCAACAATTTTGTATTACTGAAGAAGAGTATAAAGTGTGGTATTTTTATTTAAAAATTTTCTAATAATGCAGAAAACACACATAAGGAAGTAGAAACCATATATGCTTTCATTACATATTTTAGAAGAATATAAAGTGGAAGGTAAAACACTTTCTTGGTCCCTTCAAATTAAATGCATGATGCTTTTCATTCAAAATAATTTCCCATGGTTATAACAAGATACATAAATACAAATATACATACATATAACACAAATTTTTGTTATAACACTGATATCATGATCTACACGCTATTCTGAAATCTTTTTTTTTTTTTAATTATCAATGTAACAAGGCTAGCTAGCTAGGTTTTCAATTCAGTACATCATACATCCAGATGTACCTCCTTTAATATTTTTGGTATCAGGTATGATTTACTTACAGTGAAATGCATAGATCAATGAGTTTTGACAAACTATACATTAGGGTAAACACTTCTCCTTCCCAGGTTTAGAAAATGTCCATAATCTCAGAAGAATCCATCAATCCAGCAGCATCATCCTCACATCCCCTGCCCTTGGCAACTACTGTTCCAATTTCTTTCACCAAAGATTAATTTTACCATCTGTAGGGCTTCATATAAATCTAATCAAGTGGTAATGTTCCTCATTTTAAATATATTTATTTAGCTGTTCTTATGTTAATAGACCATGTAAGTTTGTTTATGTTTTTTGTTTATAGATGTTCTCATATATTTGTGTATTTAAACTTTACATTCCTAATGCCTTCGAAATTTGTGTTGGTAAATGTGGAATAAATTATTTTGTAAAATGCTTACTGGTATTTCCATTCTATTTACATAATAATCCATCCTTTGCCCATTGGTTTGAAATGCCATACTTATTATGTATTATTCCCAGATATACTTGGATTTCCATATACCACGCTATTATTAAGACCTTACATTGGTGTGGTACATTTGTTACATTGATAAAAGCACATTTTTATCATTATAGTCCATGGTTTAACTTAGGGCTCACTGTTTGTGCAGTGCAGTTCCATGGATTTTTTAAAAACGATTTTATTCTATTGTCCTAGATACAACCTAACATTTTCCCTTTTATCCACACTTTTTTAAAAAAAAATTTAACCACTTTTTTTACTTTACTTATTTTTCTTTATTCTTAAAGAAGCTTTGTATTACATAAATGTTACATAGAAAATATAGGGGATTCCCATATACCTCACCCCCTCCTCCTCCCACACTCTCCCCCATTGACATCATTTATTAGTGTGCTACATATGTTACAATTGATGTACACATATTGAAGCACTGCTACTAAGCATTTTTGAAGGAAGCCTTTAGAAGATAAAGTAAATCTGTGCTCTGAGGAAAATACTCATTCATCCTAGTGTTAGGTCATTAAACTTTCATTTAGAAAGTTACATGGGTTGCTGCTGAGGTTATTTCTGAGCTTATGGACCCGTCAGCACATCCTACATCCTGTTCCATCTATTCACTATACTAATCAAATAGTTCTTGAATACCTGCTCTGTAAATGCCACCGTGTTAGGTATTCAAAGGATTACAAAGAGGAATAAAAGTTGGACCATTACTTAAGAAACATACTATTTATTTTGAAAGATCACATAGTTTTGAATGTCTCATCTATCTAATCATCCCTCCATAAAACAGAGAACTAAGAACAAATAAGTAATGACCGAAAAGAATATGCACTGCTTCTAATTTTAAAGTCTCAACATAAGCTTGTTTGATCCAAAACCCACTCCATATAGCAGCCTCAGTCTTTACCCTGGCTATTTGCCTAAGCTCATTCACTTCAGTGTCCATGCTAGGAAGATGGATGGGGTGGTGAATGGAAAAAGACGGAGAGAGTATTTCAGACTGAGTGCACAAGTTATTCAGTTATGCTTTATTAAAAATGTTGGTTTTCAACTAGTACATATCATTCCTCCCTAAATTTTTCACACTGCCTTTAAAAGCATTTATTCTAAATAGGAAATAGTAAAGAATATAAATATAAAAAGATACAACAAAGAAAATGGATACATGGTCAAATTTGTTGACATCAGCTATTAAGGATATCCAACTGGCGCTCCTTGTTTTCTAAAGTTCCATGATCCCCAAAGCATCTGATTATAATTTGGTTTCTCATGAACATTGTGTGTACTAGCACAGAATGTACTGATAAACAAACACAAGGCTCCAGACCTCTTCATAATTATATTTCTCATTGTAAGATAAAAAATTAGTTATCTGTGTTTTTTTAAAGATATACCATAAAATTGATAGTCATTGACTACTCTCTAGTTCTGTTGACCACAACAAGATAGATCAAACTTTTACTGTAGTATGACTTACAGTCTGACAACAGTAATTCTCTGAGAATTACTAATTATGAGTTAAAGATACTGAATTCTCTACAAGTAAAGTTGCATCAAATCCTTCTTCAGAGATTCACAGATTTGAAAGTAGAATAATGGAATTTGCAGGCAACAAATAAAAGCTTATTCTTATAACGTTAAATAAATGCCTTCAAGAAGACTTCAGAATTTATTTTGACTAAAGAAACACTATAAAGTTAATTAGAATAGGGGGGCGGATGTGGCTCAAATGGTTGGGCGTCCGTCTCCCATATGGGGACCTGGGTTCGATCCCCAGGACCTCCCGGTAAAAGTAAAGAAAAATATAGAAGGCGTGCAGGCCACCAGGGCCCGTGAGTGGGTGTGCCATCAGGCCCCACGAGCGGGTGAGCCCCCCAGGCCCCACATGCAGGTGCACTGCCAGGCCCCGCTGAGCCATGCAGCAAGATGATGACATTAACAGGAAAGTGACACGAGGGAGAGCCAGTCGAGACATGCTGAAAAACCAGGAACTATGGTAGCGTAGTGGTACCTCTCACATCAGAGGTTCCCAGGATTGAATCCTGGTGAAGACAGGAGGAGAAGGATGAGAAGAGAGGGCAGGAAACAGACACAGAGAATTGCCCAGCGAATAGACACAAGAACAGCAAAAACGGGAGGGGGTGGGGTAAAAATGGATAAAAAGTAAAGAAATCTTTTAAAAATGTTAGACTAAAACAGTAGCATTTAGGTTTTTAAAATATCTTCAGAGAATAGCAATTCATCTGTAATATTATTGCTTTTAACATCTTGTTTACGTTAATATTATTGGACTGTATATTCCTCCTCTCATCTGGTAAGACAATTGTTCATCTGCCAAAATTTTTAAAGCAAATAAAAAATAACAAACAAAAATGCAAAAAAAAAAAAAAAACACATCAATTTTTTAACTAATATCCAAACGGCTTCCAAAGTAAATGATAAGTGTATAAATAATATGACATAAATAAATGTGCAATGGATAAATGTAAGTTAGACAGGACAATTAATATGGGCTCCTTTATGATGATTTTTCAAAATACCTTTTACTAATAGAAAGGTATTTTTTTCATTTTATTTTGTCTTGATTTACTATTAATTTTTTGGCTTTTGTATTAGAATGACACACTAATGAAATGTTGAGAATGCAAGAGCATGGTTATGCTTTCAATAATAATGACAGTAGTAATTCATATATGAAAAGTATCATTATAATTCACAAAACATTTTCATATCATGATCTCATTTAAGCATGAAAACACCCTTTTGAGGTGTTTGTTGCTAGATTGATATCGACAACGTTACTCACACAGTGTGATTTTAGGAAAAGTTCATAGTCCTTTCTATGGGAAACTCCTTAGGGAGCTTTGGCTTTTGACCACAGCTAATTGGACAAAGGTGAGAGCTGATCCAAGGGCAGGCACTTTAGAGATTATCCAGCACTGTATGATGTAGCTTGGCACAAAGAGCTGTCTGGGACCAGTAGATTCTCTTTCTTAAAAATGTGAACTGAAGAATAACAAGAATCAAGTTGTTAGCATTGGTAGGTGAAGATGAAAGACCATTTAGAGAGAAAAGCCAGGAGTTGCAATCAGGGCCATAATGAATCATGGCAAACCAATGTTATGAGGGAGCATAGGGAAGCAGAGATGCAATGGAAGAAGGAAAAAAAGAAGGATGTAGGCAATCGCTAGAGATATACCAGCTTTCTCAAAGTAACTTAGTAAGTGTCTGTCCATTGCAATCAAAAGAGACCAAACAAAATAAAAGGAACCTTATTCCCACTTTATAAATTGAGTAATAGAGGTACAAGAGAATTAAAGTCACATATTTAGTACACATAGTTATAAAGTATTTCAGTTGGTAGTGGAACATAAGTCTTTTAAAAACAAATAGAGTGTCTTCTTCACCATTGTTTTCTTAAATATGGAGGGTCATCAGAATCATCTGGAGAGGTTTTGAAAATGCAGATTACCAGGCCCTTCCTGGAACCTACTGAGTCATGATCTCCAGTACTATGGCTATGGATTCATTTCAGAAATTTAAATCTGTTTCCAAACATTATTCTGAGGGTTATCCAGATTGAGGACCAAAATGTATACTTTTAAAAGAATTTACACAGATCTCTTCAAATTTGTCCTTTTATATAATTAACTGGAGACCTATTTATAAATGAGATATTCATGGAAAGAGAAAAACAAAGAGTTGATTCAGTATTACTGAACAAGTACTATGAAAATGCAGATTCCTGGGTGCTGCTAATTATTCCTTATAAGGAAAAGAAATTAGAACTCTATGATTGCCATTTATCCATTATGCTGTGCATCATGACCACAGGCTTGTCATAGAAATTTGTCTTCTTAGTTTTATTAACTTAAATTTGGGAAACCAGACAAGACTCAAAACTCTGAATTTATAACTGGTTGAAGATTTAAGCATGGTAATGCTTTCAAGGTTTCAACATAAATACAAGTCAGTAGAAGAGAAACTAAAAATATATCATGGCGAGCTGGAAAAAAAAGCATATGTGACGTATTAGAGTCCATGGAAAGAGGACAAAAAACATTAACTAAAAGTAAACTGCCTTGACTTTGCTTTGGGATTGCTTTTGAATTCACATACAGGCTCTCTGAGCTGCTGTGCCTCAATCTCATGATATAGTCTTCCACCTTCTTTCTCTTAGCCTTCCCCCCATTAGCATACCTATAGGAAGATAGGGGCGGGGTCAAGATACACATGGCTTATCAAATGGGGTGCACTGAAGGAAGAAAGTACTCTTGCTTCTGCAAGTGCGTGGATGTGTGAGGGTGTGTGTTTCTGCTCCTGAAGAAACCAATTACCCTTTCACAAAAGACACAGCAGTAAATGACCTCTTCCCAATAGAAATGAGGCAAGTACTGCTGAGGATACTGATCTTCGGTACAGAACACCTGGCAAAATTGTTTTGGAGGCTTAAAATCTAACCTGCAAGCCAGTGGATGTGTGAAGATTTCTATTTTGCCACTGCCGTGGTTAACTGTAAAGTCACTTTTGTCAGTCCCTGGGATTACAAAAACCATTATCTATTGCACAAAGTGCCCACTTTCTTTTCATGGTTTTGATCTCCCCCATTAATGGAAAAAAACCAATTTACCACCTTTCCTCTCCCTCCTTCCACCCACATAAGAACATTGTCCTAGCATACTGAACTCCATTTCCTGACCCTAAACAAGAAAAGACAAGAATTATTTTTCTTTTATCTTTGGTCTGGCATCAAAGAGGAGGGTTGCTCATGAAAGTGGATTGGGACTCATTTTTACATATGCCACTGTTGAGTAGCATTCTATAAGAAGAAATATGGGGGAAAAAACTGGCAGAGTGTAGGAACACTAGAACAGAAGTCAGAAAAACCTATGTTCTTGTTTCCATCTACCACAGTCTCTTTGATGTTTGGCCAGTTTCTTATAGGAGATGGGATTGGTGCCTTGCCGATCTCTCTTCAGGCTTTACCACATTAGTTCATGCCTCCTCCCCATTCCAACCACAAGTATCTGAATTTGTTTGCCCAATGACTTTCTACCGCTGCCAGAGCCCACTATACTTGTGCGTGTGGCATGCATGAAATGCTGGTGAATCAATGCCCCAGGGAAAAAGCCTCAATCAAAAACTAACAAGGGGAGTGGCTGTTATATTAACACCCAGCTCCCTCATGCCTTGTGCGGGACAACTCTGAGGTATGTGCTTCACACTGTCTCCCAGAGTTCTCCTATAAGCCCCAGTTAACTTGCTTGATAACACATGCTTCCTGTATCATGTCCTTGCTTCCTTATCCAGGAATCATCTGGTCTGCTTTCTGAGGAACATAAGCAAAGACAGTATTTTCCTTTATCAAAAAGCAGATAGTCAGGATGGGCTGGTGGAATTGGATAGCTTACCAGCCAGATGGCAACAAGCATCCCACTGCTGGTTGTCACTGCAGTGGTGATAATCCCTGGTGTGCCACATTCCACAATTATACCTCACCTATGATGAACTGGGAGAAAATACCATGAAAGGACATGTTTCTCCATAGCATATGAGAGCAATTAGAGTAATGGTATTCACAGGAATTACCGAGTTGGATGATTATTGTTAAATGTAACTGCAATGCTTAAAAAAAAAGAAAAAGAAAATGACGGTCTTGGGTGAGCAAACTCTTGACTTGGTATAATGGCCAGAAAGCCTTCCAGCAGCATTTAAATAGACTTTCATCTCCTATAGCTGGAGGGAAATGCTGTAACTCAGTTCCCGGACCTAATCACGACAGAGGCTAAAACACAGAGCTGGCAAGTACCTTGTGCAAAAGTTAGGCCCTGGTAAGGAAGGAAATGACCATGAGATGCAAAATGGAGACATGTGGGCAGATACACTGATAACAATGAATACCAAAAATTCTCCTAAATCCTGATGGAAGTGGATATCATCCCCCTTGTTAGAGGTTAGAAACCTTTCTTTCCCTGATGACGATGAGAAGATCTTACCTGAAGCAAATGGCTCCCAAGATGATCTTCCCTCACCTCCCATCATACTTCTAGACCAATAACTAGGGTCGAATCTCAGCATGGTCTGGCTGAAAATGTACTCTCCCTTCTATAAGAGGAAAGGGGTTATTTACTCAAAGAGTTACAGGACTTCAATATGATGTATCCTCAAACACTGAGAGAATATGCCTGGGAACAGGTCTTGTGGATGCTGGCAAATAAAGACTGAAATATAAGGGATGGAATATAAGGTCAAATACTCACATACACATGTATGCAAAAAGATCAAGATCAGGTAGGTGAGTTAAAGGCTGATATTAGCTGCCTCAATGGATATTTATAATCTTTCAGCTAGTTTCCAGAGAAAAGCCAGTTCATAGATCCCAAACCCAAAGATTGGGAAAGCTGGATCCCCTTGGGAATGGACTATGCAACAGCACAGCAAGTAATGTCCCAATATTTCCCCTAAAATACCAGGACCACTGTATACCGGGGGAAAATACTTCTCCATTTTGCACACATTTCTTTTATCAGGGAACTGGGGACATCCTCCCTCATCTCCTCCTCACCTGAAGAAATCTCTTCAGCCCCCTCTTTTTGCTGCTCCTTCTGTAGTTCCTGCAGCTCCTCAGTGCTGAGCTCTTCACCATGTTCCTCCACCAACTCCTCAACATCAGCAGCATCAACCTCCAGGCCCATGGGATTGGCCCAAAGATACAACATCCTGCACAACTGTACCCTCTCTACCTGCAGGCTTGGGGTCAGCCTCCAACCCTTCAAAGCCTATCTGAGTCACAGCTTCTGGCTACAAATTCTTCCATGCCGAATTCATGCCGGTCCTCTTTTTAAAATTATCAAAGCAGCCGTGGCTGGCCTTAAAAACATCAACACTCTCATCACTGGCTTCCGATTTGTTTTTCAAAAGATTGGCATGCAACACTTTCACTTTTTCACATATCATCGCTTCTGATACACTGTCTCCCACTAACTGCTTCTCATTTACCCAAATTAATAACAGCCTTTCCACTTCCTGGAGTGTTTGGGAACGCTGCTTTGTTACTGCTTTAACTCCTTTCACAACATCAGCCTTTTTTAAAATTCTTAATGATGGTGGAGACAGTTGTTCTAGGCATACCGTATTCTCTAGCAAGATTGGTAGTGTGAATACCACTCTCATATTTACCTATTATTTCTTTTTTTTTTTTTGCTCAATGGTGGTGCAAAGTAATTTTCTTTTCTGCTCAGTGCTATCATCGCCCATTTTCTTAGGACCAATGGTGAGAAAAGAAAAAACACAAAAATATACAAAAATGACCACAGAATCGAAGATGAGACCACAATGGGATGTGCACAAGGTAAGAGCTACTGTATAACTAACACGTGACCCTTTGTTTCAGCTGGAAAAGGTAGTGAGTCACAGGCAACCAACACAGACAAGTTCTAGCCTGCACATCGAGCAGCAGACAAATGACAAGTACCAGTATAAATTTTCCCATCATAATGCATTGAGTACCAAATTCAATGAGTTTCAAAGCAGTCGAGTATGGAGGTATGACTGTATGTGATACAATTCCTTGAGGAAACCAACAAACCATTTGCTTGCTAGTTGATAATATATTATACTTTCCTTCCTGGAGGTGACAGTAATTTGTCAATACATGGGCTAATAAGTATTCTGGGTATGGGATTGCCTTTTCTGCCCAAAGTGCCTCATCCAACAACAGTATCCAAGGGCTCAGAGAATGGGTGATTTATTATCATGAGATCTTATATAACATCTCCTTCAACTAAAAACTCACATTACAGCAAAGGAAAGGTGACAAAAGTACATGACTGTGGGATATCACTAATTTTAGCATATACTGAATTACATCAAATCTGCTGGCTTGAAAGAATATTGGATTGTTCTCTTAAAGGCACAGATACTCCACCAGTCTGTGGGATAGGGGTACTACCCTTTAATTGACAATGGTTATTACATGGTACAGTGTCTTTAACAGCTAAAATACATGGCTCCTGAACCAAAAGTTAGGGATACTATTTGTTATCTCTCCCAGTGACCCACTTGGACAATTTGTGCTTTCCATCACTGCCACTTTTGATTCTGCTGAATAAGATATCCTGATTCCCAGAGTGGGGTGGGTTAATGCTTTTACCAGGGAGATACATTAAGGGTTCTACTAAGCTATGGCTGCTGCCTGGTTGTTTTGGCATCTTCATCTAATTGGGTGTTATGTGTCTTTTTTGGATACAACATGAGTTATATTACAATGAATTAAAAGTATTTGAAGCAATTCAAATAATTTCTTTTACTCAGTTGGAGGCAAAAACCGTGCATTTTTCCAATAGTTATAAAGTTTAATGTGTATTCCATAAACTCTCTTAGCATTGATTAAAATTGAGCTTAGTGTTAAAACTTATCCACAAAATATATACACATGCTGAGAAACCTGCCATGGTTGTTTTTCCTCTTTGAAATTGATATAGTGTTATATATGTCCTTACATCTTCTGTAATAATGGATGTTATTTCATAATAATGGAAAATCACAACGAATGATAATTTACTGCCATTATACCTAACCAAGCCTTGAAACATTTTCCTTTTCTAATAATGAACTGTGGAGTCTAGAAAATGACAATTCATATATGTACTCAAGGTGATAGAAGAAAGTTAGAGGGACAGCTTCTTAGTGAAGAAATCTAAGATGATAAAGAATTTATTGTATCCATTTTGGTATAATCTGATTTGAAAAGACGAGGAATGAGCCATTTCAGTCAAAATCACATTAGAAAAAATGAGCAGTTGTTGGAAGGGTGAGAAGAATGAATTGATGAAGGAAAATGTACCTTACACTCAGGCATATATAGTCATGTGAAAATATGTATGGAAATAGAGTTGGAGAAAAATATCAAAAGGACAATTTTAAGATTCTGAAATGAAAACATGGAGAGGTGAAATAACTCCATGTGATGGATGTATCACAGGAATGGTGGAAAGTTGCCCTGGAATTCAATAAAATAGGATTCAAATTTCATTCTAAAGCACTGAGAAGATAATTTATAAAAAGAGAGGAGAGATTGTCAAGCAATGAAGAACAGATAATTGCTTTTAGAAGTGACTAGCTGATAGAAGGTCCTAAGGAGGAAGCGGCATTCTCAGAATAATTGAGGCAGGAAACAATAGACATACTCATGACAAAGAAGATATGAATAAGGCAAAAATGTAATCTGCAGGAAGAAGAAATAAAACAGGACTTTTATTTTATTTTTTGGAATAATACTCTATCATTCTAAATATTAGCAGTGTTCATGCATAATAACATTATTTTTATTAGCACAGATGGTAACACTATATCCTTAGCTACAACAGTAGGATTGCAAAGAAGAGACATATTCTAAGAAATCCTGTCGTTTCCTTTCCTTTATAGTTAATAATGTATTAATATATTCTGCTGAGAGAGAAAAAAGACAGATAAAGGAAATAACTGTTTCCTTCTGGAGGTTATACAGGGAATATTTAGCAAAGTTCAAAAAGTTGTGGAAAAACTTTGAACTTTCCAGTGAAGGTCACTGAACAAAAAAAAATGGATTTTCAATTGCAAAAAAATTTATTTTTCAAAATAATACATTTACTTTTACTACCATAGTTTACAAAATGCGTAAAAAATTCTTATAGTTCTTTACAAACTACAGACTAATTAAAAGTCCTCACATCAGCGTACCTTTAAGTGGTAGGCAAGTATCCTACTCTACAAAGACATCATACATTTATTTCCCCAAAGGAAATACAAAGTCCTTCATCTTGGCATTCAAGGTCCTCCTCTAACTCCTCCCACATTCCCTTACACATTTTACTTGCTTACAACATCGTAACTGGATTCCTTGCCACCTCATGACAGCATGCCTCACTTTCAAATCTCCATACCTGTGAACACTGCTATGTGATCACCAATTTCATTTTTTTTTTCCCTATTGAGAACACAGCTTAAACTACACTTCCCAGTATTTCTGTGGATAAGTGGAGCCTGTTACCATGTTCTGGCTACTGGAAAGCAGGCAGAAATATATATACACAGTTTCCATGCCAAACCTCTAAACCCTCCCACTCAATCCTCCAGGCAAGTGCTATACTTCCTTATCTTTCTTCCCCCACCTCCAGGCCAGATGCAGAGGATGCAGTAGAGGATTCTAATGATCTAAAACCTCTAGGAGAGAAACAGATGTGGCTCAAGCATTGGGATCCCGTCTACCATATAGGAGGTCAGGGTTCGATTCCTGGGGCCTCCTGGTGAAAATAAATAAATAAATAAATAAATAAATAAATAAATAGATAGATAAAACCTCTAGGACTTGGGTTCCAGTGCTCCCCTCTGGAAGATCTCTCCATGAATATTGAAGTATTATTCCATGATACAAAAAGTAAACAGTTACTAGGTTAAGGCACTAAGATTGGGGTTATTATGATAGCAGTAAGTCTGTGCTACTGTATATCTTCACTTATACTCTTATTCTTGTCACCTGTTCTGATGTACTCTATATTCAGACCAAGTTCAAGTAAACCTGCTTCAGGAAAACTTTCCTGAACATTTCAGCACTGTCAGATTTTCTCTAATATTTATCAATTCTGTTTACTGTTTAGTGTGAATAGGTCTATTTTCTTAAAGCAAGGTTGGCAGTTTATTTTCCTTCAGTATTTTGCTTCTTTTTCAAACATTTCTATTTCACCTGCATTGATCGGTATTAATGGCACATTGAGTAATGGTAGGAAATATGTGGCTTCTACTGCTATGAATATCTAATTGTGAACACTATTTTGTTAATTGATTTTTTAAATTATGGATCTCTATTCACATGTTAGGATGAAATATTGTTATGTTATGAAGGGGACATATTATGAGGCTTTCTTCTTAAGAAATTCCTTTGATAATTATGTAAATATGTAATTAATCAAATATTAAAGGGTGACTCATTTAAAAGACTGAAAATACCTGGTGTTGGCAATGAGGTGGAACAACTTGAAACTCATACATTGTAGGAATACAGTATGGTATAGCCATGTGGTAAACAGTTTAACACTTTGTTATGTAGTTAAATATACATTTCTTAGGACGTAACAATTCATTTCTAGATATTTACCCAAGAGAAATGAAAGTAGTATATTTGTTCACAGATTTGTACATGGACAGTCATATAGCAGCTTTATTTGTAATAGCCACAAACTGAAGATGACCTAAATATCCATCAACAGATAAAAGGATAACCAAATTGTGGTATATCCATGAAATGGAATACTACTCAGCAATAAAAATGAATGAATAATGGATACATCCAGCAACATGGATAGGTCTCAAAATAATTATGCTGATTGAAAAAGCTAGACAAAAAGAATACCACTTGTATAGAATTCTAGAAAATACAAAATATTTGCTAGTGATAGAAAGGAAATCAGTGGTTGCCTGGGAATAGGGGGATATGAAAGAAATGAAGGGAGGGATTTCTAAAGGGAATAAAAAAAACTTTTGGGGGTGATGGGCATGTTCATTATCTTGGTTATACTGAGAATTTTATGGGTATATCAAAATTTATCAAATTGTACCCTTTTATATGTATAATATGAATCAATAAAGCTATTTTAAACAAAGCTTTGGAAAAAATTACTATTTTTATTCAGTTAGATTAACTTTTCCTAGAACTAAATTTCTTCTGAGGCAGTCAAAATTACAAGTATATTTGAAAAAAATCACTATATCAAGGTAAGGAATCAGGAGCCTAGAAGGTATATTTTCTCATCTAGGCCCCAAATTTTATAAACGTTTATTCTATAAATGCTTTAATTTCTTCAAAATTCACCACAGACTGAACTTCGTAAAATACTCCAGTTACTGTTTCCTGATTAATTTTTTGTGATGTCTTTTATTCCTCTTTTTTTTTTTTAGGAGGTACCAGGGATTGAACACCAGACCTTATACATTTGAAGTAGGCACTCAACCTCTGAGCTATACCTGCTACTCTCCCTTTTATTGATTATAAAACTATTAGTGTACCTTTGTTTTAAAAATTGAATGACAGAAACGTTTATAAAGGCAAAAATTAAAGTGCCTTCATATGTGTATGGTCTTTCCACTCACTTCCATTCATAATTCTGAGAATACTATAATTATAAGTATATTTTTCTGATAGTTTTATGTTTATATTTATGTGTGTATGTATGTATATTACATATGTGTGTCATGTTTTCCATATTAAAAACAGATTTATCTTGTTTGAAAATGTCATTCATTCTTCAAGAATTATTTTTTCACCACCTCTTATGGCCCAAATACTGTTGTCACAAAGGTGGCAAAATAGACACAGACCTACCCTTTAGCAGTAAAGAGGGCTTGAATAATATGATAAATGAACCAGACCTAACAGACATTTATAGAGCATTACACACCAAACAGCAGTATATATATTCTTTTCAAGTGCTCAAGGATCCTTCTAGAGGATAGACCATATGTTGGGTCAAAAAACAAGACTCAATAAATGTAAAAAGATTGAAATATACAAAACACTTTCTCTGCTCATCATGGAATGAGGCTGGAAATCAGTAACAGACAAAAACGGGAGAATTCACAAATATAAGGAGATTAAACAACACACTCTTAAGTAATCAGTGGATCAAAGAAGAAATTGCAAAAGAAATCAGTAAATATCTTGAGATGAATTAAAATGAGAACACAACATATCAGAAGCTATGTCATACAGGAAAGACATTGCCAAGAGGGAAATTTATAGCTCTTCAATGCTTACATTAAAAAAAGAAGAAAGAGGTAAAATCGATGACATACTTGCACACCTGCAAGAACTAGAAAAAGATCAGCAAAGTAATCCTAAACCAAGCTGAAGGAAAGAAATAATAAAGATCAGAGCAGAATTAAATGAAATTGAGAAGAAAAAAACAATAGAGAGAATCAGCAAGACTAAAAGTCTGGTCTTCAAGAAAATCAACAAAATGAACAATTACATAGACTGACACAGAAAAAATGAGAGAAGATGCAAAAGTACAATCAGAAATGAGAGGGGGACTTACGAATGAACAAAGAAATAGGAGAGACTATAAGAGGATATTATGAACAACTTTACTCTAACAAACTAGACAATGTAGACGAAATGGACAAATTCCTATAAGCACATGAACAACCTACATTGACCCTAGAACAGGGGTGCTTTCATGGACCCCTTTGCCAGTCAGGTGGAAACCACAGACCCTTACTAAGTCCACACTATACTGTGTATTGTTTAATAAATAGATCACACCCACACCAACACATCCCCACAAGAATAATGTTTTTTTTTTGTTTTTTTTTTTGTTTTATTTAAATTCAAGCTCATGGATCCCTTGTTAAGAATCCCGGTACCTCCCGGTATAAAAAAAAAAAAAAAAAAAAAGAATCCCTTCCCTAGAAGAAATAGAAGACCTCAACACAAATCAATCACAAGTAAAGAGATTGAAACAATCATCAAAACCACCCAAAGCTGAAAAGCCCACGACCAGATGGCTTCATAGGTGAATTCTACCAATCATTAAAGACAATCTAATACCAATCTTGATCAAGCTGTTCCAAAAAATAGAATAGGAAGGAACACTACAAAAGTCATTCTATGAAGCCAGAATCATCCTAATACCAAAACCAGGTAGAGATACTATAAAGAAAGAAAATTACAGACCATTTGCTCTACTGAATTTAGATGCAAAAATCCTCAACCAAATACTTGCAAACAGAACTCAAAAGCACATTAAAAGAATTATACACCACAATCAAGTGGGTTTTATCCCAGGCATATAAGTGTGGTTTAAGATAAGAAAATCAATTCGTGTAATAAATTACATTAATAAATTGAAGAAGAAAAAGCACATGATCCTCTTGATTGATGCAGAAAAAGCATTTGACAAAATACGGCAACCTTTCTTGATAAAAACACCCTAAAACATAGGAATAGAAGGAAGTTTTCTCAATATGGTAAAGTGAATATATGAAAACCTACAGGTAGCATTGTACTCGATAAAAGACTGAAGCTTTCCTGCTGAGACTGGAAACAAGACAGTGATGCCCAGTGTCACCAATGTATTCAATATTTTGCTAGAAGTTCTAGCTAGAGCAATTAGGCTAGATAAAGAAATAAAAGGCACCAAAATAGGAAAGGAAGAAGTAAAATTTCACTATTTACTGATGATATGATCCTATATCTAGAAAATCCTGAGAAATCCACAACAAAGCTACTAGAACTAAGAGATAAGTTCAGCAAAGTTGTGGGACACAAGATTAATATGCAAAAATCAGTAGCGTTTCTATACACTACTGATGAGCAATCTGAGGACAAGTCAGAAAAATGTCCATTTATAACAGCAACTAAAATAATCAAATATTTATGAATAAACCTAACCAAGGGCATAAAGGGCCTATATTCAGAAAGCTATAAAACCTTTCTAAAAGAAACCAAAGAAGACCTAAATAAATGGAAGGACATTCTGTGTTCATGGATTGGAAGACTAAATATCGTTAAGATGCTAATTCTACCCAAACTGATTTACAGATTTACAGATTTAATGTAATCCCAATAAAAATCCCAACAGCCTTTTTCGTAGAAATGGAAAAGCCAATTATCAAATTTATTTGGAGGGGTAAGGGGTCCCAAATAGCCAAAAATGTCTTTAAAAAGAACAAAGTTGGAAGACTTTCACTTTCTGACTTTAAAGCATATTATTTAACCACAGTGATACTAACAGCACGGTACTGGCATCAAGATAGACATACTGACCACATATTGAACTGAGTCGAGAATTCAGAAATAGACCTTCACATCTATGATCAAGTGATTTTTCACAAGGCATTTGACCCCACCCAGCTGTGTCAGAACAGTCTATTCAATAAATGATGCTGGAGGAACTGGATCTCCATACCCAAAAGAAAGAAAGAAGACCCATATCACACACGTTATACAAAAATTACCTCACAATGGATCAAGTACCTAAATATAAAAGCTAACCATAAAACTTCTAGAAGAAAATGTAGGAAAACACTTCAAGATCTTGTGGTAGATGGTAGTCTCTTAAATCTTACACCCAAAGCACAAGCAATGAAGGGAAAAATAGATGAATGTGACTTCCTCAAAATTAAACACTTTTGTTCTTCAAAAGACTTTGTCAAGAAAGTAAAAAGGTACTCAATGGGAGAAAATATTTAGAAACCATGTGTCTGGCAAGGATTTGATGTCCATGATATATAAAGAGATTATACAACCCAATGATAAAAAGACAAGCAAACCAATTTAAAAAATTGACAAAAGACTTGAATAGAAATTTCTTCAAAGA
Source organism: Tolypeutes matacus (assembly GCA_026826555.1). Taxonomy (NCBI): domain Eukaryota; kingdom Metazoa; phylum Chordata; class Mammalia; order Cingulata; family Chlamyphoridae; genus Tolypeutes; species Tolypeutes matacus. The sequence goes on along the minus strand of JAKSZT010053929.1, from coordinate 56,467,867 downwards.
GGAAATACAAATGGCCCAAAGCACATTAAAAAATATTCAACATCACTAGTTATTAGGGAAATGCAGATTAAAACTACAGTGAGATACCATTTCACACCTTATAAAATGGCCATCAGCAATATAACAGAAAACCAAAAGTGCTGAAAAGGATGTGGAGAAATAGGGACACTCCTTCACTGTTGGTGGGAATGGAGAATGATGCAGCCTCTGTGGAAGACAGTTTGGCAGTATCTCAAGAAGCTGAATAAAGAACGGCTGTATGATCCAGCAATCCCATTACTAGGAATATATTCAGAAGAACTGAAAGCAAGGATGCGAACTGATGTTTGCACACCAATGTTCCTAGCAGCATAATGCACAATTGCTAAAATATGGAACCAGCCTAAGTGTCCATCAACTGATGAATGGCTAAACAAAATGTATATACAAACAATGGACTACTATTCAGCTGTAAAAAGAAATGAAATCGGGATGCATATGACAACATGGATGAACCTTGAGGATATTATGTTGAGTGAAATAAGCCAGACACAAAAGGACAAATATTGTATGGCCTTACTAATATGAACTATATAGGCTGAGTAAACTCACAGAGGTAAATGCTAGAAAATAGGTTACTAGGAAATAGAATGTGGGTTGAGCATGGAAACTAATGTTCAATGTATGTAGAATTTTTAATGAGGTTTATTTTAAAAGTGTGGGAATAAATAGATTTGATGGTAGCACATTATAGGGAATATAGCTAATGCTGCTGATTTATAAATGAGATTGTGGCTAGAAGGGGTAGTCTGTGGATGTAAATGTCAATTGAAAGGAAACTAGAGAATAATCTAAGGAATGTATAACATAGTGATTTGGGAGTAGTATGTAGATTGTGGTTAATAGTATAGATATAAGAATGCTCTTCTTTTACAAAATGTTAAGAATGTGGTGACACGGGAAAATTACAACTAGTGTGACTTACAGATGATAGTTAACAGTAATATTGTAATATTTTTGCAGCAATGGAAAGAAGATATTATATCAATTCTAAGAGACAACTAACGGGGGCATAACAATTTGAAATTCTTTTATGAATCCCCAAAAGAGAAAGAATATATATATTTTTTAATTAATCTATTCCTGTGGGTGAGACCCTTTTGTTGGACTACATCAGTAAGTTATGACTCAGGTTGAGTCTCCACCCTCTTGCTGGGTCTGATATAAACAGAGACATAGAAAGACAGACATGAAAAGGAAATAGTCATATTTGATCCTGCATGTGAGAGAAAGGACTCCAGGTTTGCCCACAGCTGAGTTCAAAGAGAGATTCCATCTGCCCCCTACTCCCAGAGGCACAAAGAGCTGAGGACCAGGGAGAGATGAACCATAGACCTGAGAGTTTGCAACTGAACTTGGGAAGAAAGCAGAGCAGCCAAGACTGTTAGAAGAGGCCCAGAAAGACAATCCTTATGCCTGGTTGCCCACAGCTGAGCTCTGGGAGACAGTAGATTCTGAAAGGAAAGGCAGAGACCTTGGCAAAGATTGGCAGCCATGCTGCTTAGTCATGAGGTAAGACACCAGGATCACAGTAGCTGACTTTGGTGAGAAAGCACCTCTGATGGTACTTTGATTTGTACATTTCACAACCTCAGAACTATAATCTTTTACCCCAAATAAATCATCTTTATAAAAGTCAACCTATTTCTGGTACTTCAAATTGGCAGCCCTTAGGCAAACTAAGACAGTGAGGTATAAGGACATATAGGATTGTTTCTTTTGGAGTAATGAAAATGTTCTAAAATTGACTGAGGTGATGACAGCACAACTCTGTGATGAAAATGAGAGCCACTGAGTGTACATTTGAATGGATTGTACAAAACATGGGACTGTATAACACAGGGAATCCAGTGGGAGAAGATGGACTATGGTTAGCAGGACAAATGTGAGAACATTCTCTTAAGAACTATAACAAATATATAATACTAATACAGGGTGTTAATAACTGTTTGGGTTAGGAGAAAATACACCAAATATAAGATGGACTACAATTAGTAGTAATATTTTGATGATACTATTTCATAGTTTTTAACAAATGTTTCACAACAATGCAAGGTGTTGGTGGAGGAATGATGTATGAATGGGAGTCCTGTATGATGATATGCATATTTGTTTTGTAAGTTCACAACTTTTGCTATATACTTGTTATTTAGGTATTTTCATGTATGAATGATATACTTCAATGAAATTTTATTTAAAAAATATCCAAAAAGTTATCTACATGAGTTCTTACTAATTCTTTAAAATCACAGGTTAAAACATTGAAATTTGTCACACTTCTGATAAATGTTGGCTCAGTTTTAAGTGAAGAAACACTGCCAAATGCTGTTAGATTGCAGCACTCATTTAAACAATGAGAAATTACTTATATCCTTTTTAAGACATTAAGAACGGATATGTTTTCATTGTTCTTCCTCTGATCAGCCTATGTTTAGGTTTAAAAGGCATGTGTTTTGGCTTCTCCTTACTCTCAAATAACAAATTTGTGGTTTGGAGTTTAGGCAAGTTTAATTGTGCAATGCATCTTAATACCGACACTTAAGCATATTTCCATGCTAACCAGCTGTTAACGCTCTCAAGCATTTATTTCTTATGACAATCGTAGTTAAGTTTTGAGTTAAGTTTTAAATATTTATGCTTAATATTTTAAGGAACAGATAATCTTTGAACATTTGTCACCATTTTTTTTTGAAAAATAAGCATTTTGTTTGCTAAACCATGATTCACTAAGCTAAGAAATTCTGACTAGCACCCTTCTCTCCATTCATAATGTCATCATCATCAAAGTGAAAGGACCATTCATTAACAAACGTATACTGAATACCTACTATGTACAAGGTGGAGGATACTGAAGTGAAAGGTGCAGTTCTCATACTCATGGGCTAGAGTGCTCACAGACAAGTGCTCTGACAAATACCTCACAGGATGATTAGTGCTGTGAGAAAGGAAAGCATGGATTGCTATGGAATAAAACGCCGGCCCTTCAATTCAAATGTGGGGGAAGGTTCCTGAAGAGAGCTACAGGGTTACCCTTGAAATAAGTGCTTAAGTTTTAGGTATTAGGCCAAGAATGGTGTGATGGTTAGGCTAATGTGTCAACTCGGCCAGGTAATTGTGTCCAGGTGTTAGGTCCAGCAAGCACTGGGCTAATTGTAATACAAGAGCATCTATGGACTTTGATCATCAGTGAGTTTACTGCATGGATGGCTGATTACATCTGCATCAATCAGGGAGATTGCATCAGCAATGGGTGACACTTTTATCCAATCAGTTGAATGCCTTAAAAGGGGAAGTGATTTCAACATTCAGAGAGAATTTCCCAGCTCGTCTTTGGACAGCCAACTTCTCCCAGAAACTCATCAAGGACCTTTCATCAGACTTTCATCGGAGCCCCTGGTTTGCAGCCTGCCTGCGGAACTTGGATTTGTGCATCCCCACGGTTGCGTGAGAGACTCTTATAAAATCTCATATTATTGACAGATATCTCCTGTTGATTCTGTTACCCGAGAGAACCCTGACTAACACAAATTGGTACCGAGGAGTGCGGAAGTGCTTTTGCAATTACCAAAATGTTGGAACGGTTTTGGAAAAGGGTATTTTTTGGAGGAATTGTGAAATGCTTGATGGAAAAGGCCTAGATCGCTTTGAAGAAACTGTTGATAGTTGTAATATGGACGCTAAAAAGACTTTTTATGATGCCTTAGAAGTAAATGATGAAACTATTATTGGAAACTGGAGAAAAAGTGATCCATGTTTTAAAGTTGCAGAAAACTTAACAAGATTAACTCCTGGTGTTATAAGGAAGACAGAATTTGAAAATGGTGAACCTGAGAATTTGGCTGAAGACTTAACTAAACTTGGAACTTATAAATCAGAATTGAAGATGCAGTTATCTCAGAGAGCCTTGTGGAAAGTCTTACTGTCTGATGGCTCGAACTCTGGCTTCCTGCATGCTAAACCAACAAAGTTTTTGAGAGAGCTATATGTACAAAACCACTGTCAGCTTGGACAAAAGAGGGCATGGAAAGGAGAGTTTGAAGGAGAAACAGCTTTAAGAAGAAAACCGTGGAAGCAGAGATTTGGAATTAAGACATCTCCTGGGGCCAAGAGAGGAGCCCCACCCATGTGTACAGAGAGGGTGAGTTTGCCCCAGCAGTTGAAGAGGGTGGATGTTCCCACCTGATGTTCAGGAAGAGTTTTGCTGCCTCAGGATACAGGGAGGGTGGAGCACATTCCTCAAAGATAGGGGCTGTTAAGGTCAGCACCCCATAGATCTGAGAGGGGTGCTCCTGTCCCCCATGGATTAGAGAAGGCCAGGTGGTCAAACCATTGCTCTGAGAGGGTTGAACCTGTATGCCAAAGGTTAGGGGGAATGTTGTCTTCACCTCACTGTACTAGGGGGGCTAAGAGTCTAACCCAAAGATTGGGTAAGGTGTGGCTATCACCTCAACACTCTTGGAGGGTGAGGTCTGGAACTTGGTTGACACCCAGATGCTTGATGAGGGTGGAACCAAGAAAATGGCCATTGGGCAAGCCTGTGGAAAGGGTGGATCCCCATGTGACTCCAAGGAGAAGAAACCATCGGCTTAAGAATGATTCTCAGACTTTGAGGATGCCCTGCAGGTTTACTGAACTGTAGAGGATCCATGACTTATGTTTAACATCCCAATTTCTCCTTATGTTAATGAAAATGTTTATCCTTTGTCTTTCCATTTGTCTTTCATTGGAATTTGTCTTTCCATTGGAAGCAGTTAAATGGTTTTGTAAGTTTCAGAGGTCTATAGCAGATGGGATTTTTGCCTGAAGACAAACTGTATTTCTTTAAAATGATTATGATATGATTTTGTACTTGCATTGTTACTGATTTAAGGTTTTTTGAATATTGTAATGTATTTTTGGAATTCAGAGGGTGGAGTGTAGTAGTTGGGCAGTTTGATGTAATTATGAATTCCAAAAAATAGATATTGGATTACACTTGTAAACTGGTCTGTTAATCTGGGCATGATTAAGTTATGATTAGGGCATTGACTGGGCCATGTCAGTAGGGCGTTCAGCCCCACCCCTTGGTAGGTGGGGAAATCAAATATAAAAGGCAAGGCAAAGGACAGAGGGAGCAGTTCTGATGTTGGAGTTTTGATGCTGGAGCCGGGGAGGTGAGCAGATGGAGGAGCTTGGTCATGAGGAAGGAGAAAAGGCCCCGGGGTAGAGACGAACTGTTTGCTTAATAATTTACTGCTAGCCTTGTTGAGAGTCCCAAAGCCTAGAGAGTCGCATAGTCTACAGCTGACCTTGTGGAGGAAACTGAGGCGCTGAGCCCGGAGAGAAACGCAGCCCCAGGAAGAGAGGAACCCAGGAAGCCTGAACCCCGGCAAACATCGGCAGCTGTCTTGCTCCAACACGTGGCAATGGACTTTGGTAAGGGAAGAAACTTAATTAAGCTTTATGGCCTGGTAACTGTGGACTTCTACCCCAAATAAATACCCTTTATAAAGACCAACCTATTTCTGGTATTTTGCATCAGCACCCCTTTGGTTGACTAATACAGAATTCAGCAGAGGAAGAGTTTAATAATCAAGTGGATAAGATGAAAACACTCTGTGGCTAATGCTCAGCCTCTTTCCTCAACCACTCCTGTCATTGCCCAATGGGCTCATGAACAAAGTGGCCATGGAGGTAGTGATGGAGGTTATGCATGGGCTCAGCAACATGGTCTTCCCCTCACCAAGGCTGACTTCGCTACAACCACTGCTGAATGCCCAATCTGCTAGCAGCAGAGACCCATACTCAGCCCCTGATATGGCACCATTCCTCGAGGTGCCAGCCTGCTACCTGGTGGCAGGTTGACTACATTGGACCACTTCTACCATGGAAGGGGCAGAGATTTGTTTTAACTGGAAGAGACACATACTCTGGCTATGGGTTTGCATTTCCAGCACGCAATGCTTCTTCCAAAACTACCATCCATGTACTTACTGAATGTCTTATCTACCGCCATGGTATTCCACACAGCATTGCTTCTGAACAAGGAACCCATTTCACAGGAAATGATATGTGGGAATGGGCACATGTCCATGGAATTCACTGGTCTTACCATGTTCCCCATCACCCTGAAGCAGCTGGATTAATAGAACAGTGGAATGGCCTTTTGAAGACTCAATTACGGTGCCAACTAGGTGGCAATACCTTGCAGGGCTGGGGCAATGTTCTCCAGGAGGCCATGTATGCTCTAACTCAGCGTCCTCTCTATGGTGCTGTTTCTCCCATAACCAGGATTCATGGGTCCAGTAATCAAGGAGTGGAGATGGGAGTAGCACCACTCACTATTACCCCTAGGGATCCACTGGGAAAATTTTTGCTTCCTGTCCCTGCAACTTTAAGCTCTGCTGGTCTACAGGTTTTAGTCCCAAAAGGAGGAGGCTGCCACCAGGGAACACAAAATGATTCCATTGAACTGGAAGTTAAGACCAACTGGCCACTTTGGGCTCCTCTTACCTGTGAATCAACAGGAAAAGAAGGGAATTACTGTACTGGCTGGGGTGATTGAATCTGACTACCAAGGGGAAATAGGACTATATCTACATAATGGGGGTAAAGAAGAGTTTGCCTGGAATGCAGGAGATCCTCTAGGGCATCTCCTAGTCCTGCCATGCCCTGTGATTAATGTCAATGGAAAATTGCAACAAACCAATTCAAGCAAGAGTAACAATGGCCCAGAATTTTCAGGAGTGAAAGTTTGGGTCATACCACCAGGCAAAGAACCACAGCCAGCTGAAGTGCTTGCTGAAGGTAACGGGAACATGGCATGGGTAGTGGAAGAAGGTGATGATAAATATGAACTTCGACCACATGACCAGTTACAGAAACGAGGACTTTAATAGTCATGAACACTTCTTCCTTGTTTCGTTATGAGTATGATTGTATACGTACACAAAATGAATTTCTTTGTTTTCTTCCCCAACCTTTTTCTCCTATCATATGAAAATTTGTATTAATTTCACATCATAACGTTTAAGGATGTCAAGTTTAAGAGTGAATATTACCCAAGGACTTGCACCCTATTCTGTGGGGAATTAATGCGTTTCTGGATGTATGCAGGGGAGTTGAACATTGTTAGGCAGAAATATATATGCATGCTTGTCTATTACTGTTTTTACTTAGAGACTAAGTATGGTTTAGGGTAATGTAGTATGGCTGCCAAGTTGACAAGGGGTGGACTGTGATGGTTAGGCTAATGTGTCAACTCGGCCAGGTAATTGTGTCCAGGTGTTAGGTCCAGCAAGCACTGGGCTAATTGTAATACAAGAGCATCTATGGACTTTGATCATCAGTGAGTTTACTGCAAGGATGGCTGATTACATCTGCATCAATCAGGGAGATTGCATCAGCAATGGGTGACACTTTTATCCAATCAGTTGAATGCCTTAAAAGGGGAAGTGATTTCAACATTCAGAGAGAATTTCCCAGCTCGTCTTTGGACAGCCAACTTCTCCCAGAAACTCATCAAGGACCTTTCATCAGACTTTCATCGGAGCCCCTGGTTTGCAGCCTGCCTGCGGAACTTGGATTTGTGCATCCCCACGGTTGCGTGAGAGACTCTTATAAAATCTCATATTATTGACAGACATTTCCTGTTGAATCTGTTTCCTGAGAGAACCCTGACTAACACAAATGGAAATGCAGGTATTAATAACATGTCTGAAGGCTTGCAGGCATGCAAGAGCAGGAGGCCTTCAGCAAACTGCAAATCACTAAAGATAGCTGGATCTTAGGGCCCCTGTGGGTGATGTGGCAGTTGATGAACCTAGAACGCAGGCAAGGGCCATAAACATCATTAGGAATTTGGAAATTTATTCAAAGGTCTGTGGGAAAGCCAGTGACCCATTTAAAGCAGGACAATGCACCTCTGCAGTATGGTAGAGGTGAGATGGAAGAGGCATGGAGGGTAACTCTGAGGCTATGTTTTATTATTCAAGTGAGAGACATAAGAAGGCAGTGATGGGATGTGGTAGGGAAAAAAGAGAGAGATGCCTGGGCTTGGAAACTGGGGGAGATTTGTGATCATCACAATGATAGTAAGCCATGGGAAGGGGAAGAGCAGGCGAGGACAGGTTCAGTTCCGGGCACCCCAAGCTTGTGATGCTTATGGTACAGTCAAGCCAGCTGTCAAGCAGGAGGTAGGGCACTTGGTTCTGTGCCTGAGGAAAGGGATCTGAGATGGTGACACATACTTGGAATTCATCAGAATATGGAGCAGTAGAGGGTCTGGGGCTGAGCCCCAAATCTGCATTTCTGCTAAGAGTTCCTAGGTGATTCTGAAGGAGATCATTCAGTGACCACATATGCAGTAACAAGGAGTACTTGAAGCTATTAAATGTGGATAAATATCTACAGGAGACTTTCAAAGAGAGAAGGAAGGAATGCAGGAAGGAACTATGAACATGTCAGCATTTAAAGGACAGGCAGGAGAAACTAAACATTGTAAGGAGAGTATGAAAAGGAGTGAACAGAGAGGAAGCTGAGGGAGAAATTGTCAAGAAAGCATGCACCAAAATAATTAAAATGCCCATGCTTATGAAGATCAGTACCTTCCTCTCATATCTCTTTAGTTCTTAGACCTTTCTGAAGTTATTATTTCAGTAGTCTATTAAACCTTTTCGTTTAAAGTTTTCTTCCCTAAGAATGCAGATCACCGCCCAAAATTTAGTGTCTTCCCTTAAATAAAAGGTAGTTATATTATTCAGCTTGATAATTGCCATAGATTCTTTGGCATAAGCACTTCTACTCCCATTTTCTTTTAACACACACATATATAAAATACACATCAATTACAATATCAATCATGCCACAACAAAGTTCATAAGATTGCATATCCACAGGAGAACTGTCTGTTGCAATGTAGATTTTGCTGACAACATAAAAAAGAAAAGCGTTTTCAATGCCTGCATTTGATATAAAGATATTTAATAGGGTTTCCAACGTCAACAGTTATGGAATGAGTTTCTGCACCACCATACTAAAGGCTCTAAATAGTGAATGGTCATAGACACTAGTCAGATAAAAGCTAAGATGGAGTTTTTCTAGCCCAGCATCCACAAGGTCATCATTGGCCCTTTGATGAATGTCCCTTTGTGTTTCTATTTTGTAATCATCAGACAGACCACGGATTTTTTAATAAAAGCCTCAAAATTCATGTCTGGGTTAACCATGTAGGCTTCATAAACAGTAATGTGAAATCTTTTTAAAGCATCTAAGCAGTCATCTTGAGCATCAGTGGCATATATCAATGCTACAGTTGCCCTGAAGACAAGGAAGCTGAAGTTTTAAGAGTTAATTACATAATTACCCAAGATCACATGGTTGGCCAGTTATAGCTGCAGATAAGCAGAGAGGCCCAGTAAGAAAATCCTGAAAACTGAGGGAATTGGGTTACTTAATGGGACTAGTTATAATGGATCAACAGGGATTGGCACCAAGCTGAGGCTTGACTAGGCAATAGGGAAGTGCAGATAGTGAAAGCAGACCATTAAGTCTCATTGTTAAGGCAAGAGGAAAGACAGTGTGGTAACAAGGTGGGGACCCAGTCACAATGGAGGTTGTCTTTCATTAGTTTCTCAACTGATTTTTGAGATGTTTATATTCTGACTAGGAAAAAAATAGAGAAGCTGGAAAGAGAACGGGAGCAAGAGTGAGAGAAAGAAACAGGCAGAGGGGAGAGAGCATGAATTACCATTTGGTACGTGCCTGTGCAGGGCACTTTGAAACACAATCACATTTTTAAAAACTTTAATGTATAGACATGAGAGTCTAACTCTATGTGTGGATACGATTATCCCCAATTCATGAATCAATGAAAGGAGACTTAGAAAAATTAAGTCATATGCCCTAGGCCACACAATAAGCAGGGCTGGGATCCAAATACAGGCTCTTTTTTCTGACTGCAAGACCCTTGTTCTTTTGGTTACACTAGTTTCTAAAGCTTTTAAAAACTTCTGTCTGCCTTTGACAAACATTAAAATCTCACCTCAATGCACCCAGCTCATCTAATATGTCCCTTTGATGTAAATCACTCTTATCTGCATATTCCGCCTAGCCAAGAATTTCAGCCCCTGTAGTTTGTAATATAAATCCAATCATAATCTTTATTTTCAAATATAAAATTTCAAAGCCTAATGTGTTTTTTCCTACTTACACATACTTCCCTACCCCAGTTCTCCTATTGAAAATCTCTGTTCCATACCACACTGTCCCTGGCAAGGTCTCTCCCCAAGGCTGCTTCAATATGGAAAATGATCCCTGTTGTTTACGATTTTTAGCATCAACCATTTTGAAAGACCGAAAATATCATATACATTAATTCATATAATCAAGAAGCAGTTTTCACAGAAAGCATTTATATTATATAAGGCAGATAAGTCGCTTTAGCAGAAAGACAAATATTGCAATAGGCAGCATGCTGATTTCACATGGTCCCTGGAGCTCTTCATTTTGATCCCCAAATGACAATCACTTGAATTAAAAAAAACTTTACCCACAGGACAGAAGCTGCTGCTGAATGCTCACATGAGTGTCATAGAGACTCCCGGGAAAAAGTAATATCTTTGCAGCAATGTGATGATTCCCTGTGGCTTCTAAAGTTTTGTAGAGCATTAGTGGTTCTAATTTTCTTTGGAGCCACCCCCAATTTGTTCTATATGATATGGACTCTTCCAAATTCTCTTCGTTTTTCTAACCTTTCAGAAGACTCTGTTCAGCCCACATTTATGTCAACATGTCTTCGTATTCTCAGCATGAATTACTCATTATCCTATTTTCTTAGTCACTCTTCCCATGTTTATATAAAAGCATTAAGAACTGCCTTTGAGAATGAATATTTTCTTTTCACTCCATCGCCTCCCCTCTCATTTTGTCCTCCATGTCACCATTTACCCTCTATGCCTTTATGTCTTGAAAGTACAAGGTTAATCTTTCACCATTTATAGATTTTCCTACTTCAGTAATTTTTTTTATTTTGTCAAAAACTCAGGTAATATGCCTTTCCTCCAGGACAAAAATGACTTTTAGTTTCTGTAAGGAGACTGAGTGACTCAAATCTCAACAGAATTATGTATAGTCAGAGACAAAACTGACAACCACTAATCTTCATATAATCTAAACATTCTACCAGGTATTGACATTATTAAACAAACACCATTATCTAGGGGCATTGGTGATAAAAATCCTAGTAATCAAAGGAGATGCTTTTTAAAAGGGTTTTATAAAAATTAATCCCAAATCCTTAATCTTTTCTGGGCTTCAGGTAATGAACAAATTTTAAAATGTTTACTATGGTCCTACCCATAATTTTGCATCTTGAATCGATTCATGTTTAGCAGTAATTGCATCTTTACTTACTCCCATACTCCTATATAGAAGCTACTTTGCTTAAACAATTAGCAAATAATACAGGGAAATTGTTATATCATTATAAAGACATCCTGTACTCTCAGGGAAATCTAAGGGGTATTTTCCCCCCAAGCAGATTTTCTGAAGATGTAACTCAACAATGAGACAAGTGAAAGGGGAAGCTTAAGCCTCTTTCCTTCTACTCTTGTTGGAGCCATTCATATCTGTACAGCTGTTCTTTAGAAGCCACAAGAATAACTTTGGCTCCCACTGACAAGCACAGCAATCCACCAAGGAACACGAAAAGATGTCATTCCTCTCAAAACTGGCATGACAAAGTGAATAAATATGATATAGATTGCTTAATTGGCATTCAATAGGATTATTTTCTGCTTGGTTAGACCATAAGATTCTGAATATTTGTTCAGTCTTTATAGGATTCTGAGGCTATGACATATCTAAGAATCAGCTTTCCACTTTCTTTTTTTTTTTTTCTTTTTTTTCTATAGAAGGACATAGATTATGCCAGTGGTCCTCATTCTCTTGGTGGCTAATGGGCTCTGCATGGCCCAGTCTCAGTGCCTTTCATTCACCAAGACCTACAAAACAAGAGCCAGCTAGAAACTATAGGAGCTGTCTTGGCTCATTGTGAGGACTGAATGAACTGAGAAATTGTTTAATTAAGTATTAAAAGCCATGTTTAAAGCTAGGAATTGACACTGATATTAGTGACAACCTAAGCTCAATATAGGAGGCTCCTGTCTATTTCCTTCATTATGCTATTCCCAAAGCCAATAACATGGTTGACCAGATCAGCTGGTTCTTTGAATGAATGCAACTGTCCCGACAGAAGCATGTAGTATCCATTCAGCAGATACCTACTGCAATGTGCTGACTCCTCTGCAAGGTGCTGGAATACAAGCTTTCTGTCTTAAATCAAGCCACACTGACCAAGAGGAAAGTGGTTGAAGGAAACTCGATAGAAAAATACAGCTTCATACAGGCTTGAGAAATCATATTTGAAATAATTATTTTTTAAAAAATTGTATTGTAAATCCAAATAAGAATAAAGCAACAATGTTTTCTGGAACTGAAGAAATGTGTTTTTTTAAAAATTGTCCTTAGCTTTGTTTCTTCAGTAAAGAGATACTATTAACAATACTTAGATATTTGCTTTGAATTCATTCTTTTTGGGACTCAGTACAACTAGCTTATAAAAATTAACTGTTATTTTTAGCATCAAATCACCTTTGTTATGTTCTTATTTAACTTCAATTGAACAATTTACAAATAGACTGGTTACTACAAAATACTTCTGATAAACATAAAGTTATACATACCATTTTGTCAGAGTACTTTGACAGACTGTAATAGCACATTTGTTATTATTTTTTTTACAACCCCTTTATCTCCAAGGAATTTGATCTCCAAGGTACTACTCTAAGACAAAAATATCCATAGGTAAACTATTATATGTCTGCAAAATATTTTATTCTATTTCACTAATAGGCATATAACCTATAATCCTTCATTCAACTCTTTACCAGTTTATATTACTATTTACAAATTCAATTTCTTGTAATAAGTCTAATGAAGTGCTGAAGAAAATAAATCTGGCTTTCAATGAGAAGCAAAAGAATAGTATTAAGGGCAAAGGACTGCTAATGACTTGTATTTATTTAAGCCAGATTGATGTTTTAGATGTTGAATGAGATATAAAACTAAGATGGTCATTAAAAACACGAGTAATGGCATTTTCCAGAAAGACCATTTGCTGGTGCCCTCTGACTAGATTCCAATTCATGAGATCAGACGCAAACTTTCCAGCTCTCCTGTTGTTCCAACTGGCATGCTTCTCTACTTCTTGCTTATTTCTCTGTGAAGGGACATGATGTCCCACTTTTAATATTTCACAAGACTTCCCTAAGGCAGTATGTGAGAGCAGGCCCTAGAATTTTAGTTAGGCATCAACACTCAACACATAGATTTCCTTCTCAAATCTTAGCATGCACACATACACACAATCTCTAAGAAAGTGAGCTTGTGCATTAATTCTTTAATTCACTCATTCAAAAAGTGGCTTTTGAATTGCTATTAGGTGTCGGGCACTGCCCTAATAATAGTTTGCAGTAATTAATGAAAAGAAGATGAGAATGTGGTTGGTCTCTGTTTCCTAAGGCTGCTATAACAAAGTAACACAAACTAGGTAACTTAAAACAACAGAAATTTATGTTTCACAGTTAGGGAGGCTAGAAGTGAAAAATCAAGGTGTTGGTAGGGCCGTGCTCCCTCAGAAACATATAGGGAGAAACGTTCCTTATATCTTCTAGCTTCTGGTGTTCAATGGCAATCCTTGGTGTTCCTTGCTGGTACATGCATCACCCCAATCTCTGCCTCCACCTTCACACAGCCTTCTCCCTGTGTCTCTCCTCCTCTCCTTACAGAGACACCATTCGTGTTGGATTAGGATCCATCCTGATCCGGCATGACCTCATCTTAACTGGAATATTCTCAAACCAAATAAGGTAATATTTACAGTACTGGTGCATTAAATCTTTTTGGGGGACACAATCCAACTCATAAGAGTCTCCTACTGTATGGATTTAAGATGAGAGAGAAAAGCCACAAAGAAGGGGGACTTCATTACTTTGACAAAGGGTAAATTTATTACATTGACATTTAAATCACGTTGCTGAAAATCTGTTTTATTTTTGTCAAAGGAAAATGATAGACTCTACAGTGGTCTTTCCAACTATTCTGCTAGGATTTGGTTCTGTAAGCATTCTTTAGATTACCCCCCCCACACACACACACACAAAGCGCCTCATGAGAATTGTGCAAAGCTACCCTCTGTCCCCTCTCTCTTCAAGAGAGAGCTCCATACTTGAGAGCTTCCAGGTACACTTTCATTTGAAGGAAAAGTTTCATGGCTAAGAAACAATTTATAAACCACTAGGCTAAATACTTTTTTAAGTTCTCTTCCAGCTTCACCATTCAGTGGTTGTAGGAAATGATGTTTTACTCTGGCTTTATAATTTCAAGGTAATTATCTTTAGAAGAAACATCTGCTGTCCTATCAATAATAGTTGTTGGAAATGATAGCTCCAAAGTCACATTGCAGTTTGAATGCCTCACTAGTCACTTAAAAGCTGTGTGATCTTTGGCAAGTTATATTTTCTTCTCAAACCTCAGTCTTCTTTTTTACAAAAGGAGATAGGAGTATAATCTACATCATTAGGATTAATTTCAATATTGCATGGGATTTTTTTAGTATGGTATTAGACAGTTAGTATGCTTGAGCATCATTTCCAGACTATACAGGTTCCTAGATATCAGTTGCTAACTCCATTTCATAGGATGCAAAAAATCTCTGCTGCAGAAGTAAAAAGTGATGTGAACAATCAATAGTTTTAGTTTTCATGTTGATGGACTTTTTCATTTTAGATACTCAGAATCCTTTATAAAATTTAATGGAAGCATTTGTAGAACACTCCAATAAAATAGGTAAAACTATATTCTTCTTATTTCAGAAAAGAAATGATAATGTAAATAGATTAAATGGCCTCTCAGAAAACATTGACTATCTAGGCGTTGATACAGAAATCAAATCAGAGACTATGTTCCTTGAAAACTAATATCTTAACTATGTAGACAAAGTTCTAGTTAAATGCCCAAGAGTGCTCAGCATTCTGGCGTTATGTATAATATAGCTATTCTACTTTTGTAAGACTCACAAAAAGTTGCCTCTTTTCTGATTTATTGAAAAATAAAGCAAATGTTATTTTAACCTTGTGAGATTTAACAAACAAATAAAAAATAAACAACTTTGTAAAAGACATTTGACTTGTAAACAAGTTAAAGCAATTGAAACCAGGGATATTCCAAGTTGTTATTTAACAGGAGAACACAGTTGCTCTCTCTGTGCAACCAATTAAAAATATTCAATTATTTTTAATGCTGGTTAGTACATCTAATGATTTTATAGGGGGAAAAAAAAACCTTCCATTTCCCCTTCCCCAGTGAGAGATTATATATTGGATATGAAAGGAATTCATTAACAAAAGTCATAAAGAGAAGTTCTCTGCTAGGGAAGTGATAACCACAATGAACATTTTCTCTAAGAAAGAAAGTGGAGACAATTAGGAAGTTGAACACAAGCTGGAGCCAGGTAGAAAAATATTTTTGGAAGTCATCCCTACCCCTGCCCTACCATGTGACAGTTGGAGCCAAAATTTTCTTACAACTCTATGGAGGGAAGGGGAAATTCTTGGAAAGACTTAAATCCTGAGAGAATCCATCTCCACTGCAGATGCTGCTTGGAGGTCCTTGTTTGGGAGGCCGATTTGCCTTTAGGTCAGGGTAGGAAGCCCCCGTGGACCAAAAGAGGACCATATCACATGCACAGCAGCTCAGCAGAATTATTAAAAGCAGCTCTCTGAGGTAGCGTGCTTTTGCCAGTAGCATGAGGCAGAGCCAGCTTCAGAAGCTTCCGTGGGGAACCCCACGCCTTGGCAGAGGAGGCCAGTGTGTATGTAGGAGCACCATCCTTGCAGTTACATGGGCCCGTGTTATTGTGATGCCACACAGATGTGCAACAATCCAGCTCTTCAGGTACAGCACAGATTTTCTTGATAGACTGGGGATTCAGAGACTCACCACAGCCAATAGGGAAGACATTCTTGTTTTGAGCTGGTGTAGGAGAATCCAAGACAGAGCCATAAATATTGATGGTACTATTAACTTTTAGACTGGTGCCTGCAAAAGTACTCATTACATGTTTATATACTTCATCTCATTTGAACCTCACTATATTACTGTGAGGGAGATAGGATAAGCAATATTATTTCAGTTTTATGAGAATGGAACAGCACAGAGAGGCTGGTGTTCAAGGTTATATATATATATATATATATCACTGGTGAGGGAATAGGGAGCACAATCTTCTCCTCATCAGCATTTTGACTCCACCACATTAATCCACTAAAACTCCTATTTTTGGACCATGAACATGAGATATTTAATCTATACAATTCTAGCCATGTATTTAAATTTTTCTAAATATGAAAATGATATGCATAAAATAATTTGCTGATTAAATTTGGGGGATTTCAAAGTATACTCACTTATATGTCATAAATTGCCTGACTGTAAGAAAATTTAAAATGAATGGAAATCAGAGGGCTCTTATATAATCTTAAAAATTTACGCTTTCTATGCAATGCCAAGCAGTTTAAAATTTCTGCCTAAAGCCAAGCATACTCTAATTCAGAGGTCAAATTTGTTACAGAGATTGATTTTTTCTTGGAATGTTATATTTGCCCCAAATCTATAAGGACACAGAAACATTGCTTTGTAGGTACCTATTGAGGTCAGCATGCCTATTTCACCTCTGCATTCCTCTAGGATGTTTTTTGGAACCATTCCCTTTCCTTTCCCGCATTGCTGGTTTGCCCTCTCCACCTCTATCTACTCTATGCTTGACTGCCCTCAACACAAGATCAAGTCAGCTAAGATTAGTCATTCAGAAAAAGATCACAGGCAGTGATTCAGTCTTGGCCAATAGATCTGGCAAACATTTAAGTGTTTATTATGTGCCAGTTGCTTTTCCAGAGGTTATCAGAACAAACTCCGACGTCAATACCATTATTCCTGCAGTTCAGAGGGTTTCAATGACTTGCTTAGGGTCAGGAAGGAATATTGCTAGGATACTAAGCAAGCTTTTGACTTTGAATTCATTGCTTTTTTCCTACACCAATAAAACATCATGGCTAAAATCTCAGGGTATGAACGAGTGTCTGATAAGTTAACTAAAGCAACAGTTTAATAAATGGAGTTCTTCTGAGAGATTAAAAATAGGAAGATAAAATTCCAGGTATGATAGTACTTGGTCAATACAGCACTTCTGGTTAGTAACTAATTTAGTGTTACACAGATATTGTGCCCAACCTATAACACCAAAGTTGATTAAAAAGTTTATGTGTGGGTGGGAGTGAGGGATGGAAGGAGGCTCACAACATTATTTTTCTCTGACTATTGGCAATGCAGATTTACTCATTTGTTCAACATTTTAAAGCACATATTCAAGCTTTTATTATTCATAATATAAGCAAGGCAGCATTCCTATGCTCAAAAAGCTCACAGACTATTTTCAGGAAGTGTTACCTGACATACAAGTGTGTTATGCTAAATCATTATGCTAACTGTCATCCATTCAACAAATAATTATTGAATATGTAGCACGTGACAGGAATTATTCTAGACTCTGGGGAACTATGGTATATAAAACAAAGTTCCTATCCTAACAGAGCTGACATTTCTTTAAGGGGAGACAGTCAACAAAGTAAATATGTAAGTTAGCTGGTGATATGTAGTATTAGATGGTGATAAGTGCTGGGAGAAAAAAGAAAGAAGTATAAGGGGGAAGGAAGTAACTGGATTGGTGAAAGCATGGTGAGGAGTGTTTTACAGGGATACCAGGCCTTTCTGGAAAAAAGTGATATTTGGAGAAGAGAATTGAATTAAACAAGGCACAAGCAATGTGGCTTTCTGGAAGAAAAGCAACCAGGCAGAAGCTCTGACTTAGGGACATGCCTGGAATGTTCAAGGAAGATTAAGGAGATCAGTATGGCTGGAGCAAAGTTTGGGGTTCTCCACATTTTTAAAGTAAGGAGATGAGGGAGAATCAACAGTGGTTATTGAGATGGAGTGGCCAGTGAAGTGGGAGTAGAACCAAGTGAAGAACCTTTTCAAGAAGGAGGGAGATTTTTATGATCTCAAGTGAGTTACGTGCTGAAAGGTCATGTAAGCGGAGACTGAAATATGACCATTGGGATTAGCAACACGAAGCCACTGAAGACTGGCAAGAGCTGTGTTAGTGGAGATGGGGACAAAACCTGTGTCAAGCATTGTTAAGTATGGGAGAAGAGGAATTATATACAGGTGAGGCACTGGGAGTTTTGCTATAAAAGATACAGCAGAATGAGAAAGAGAGCTGGAGAGAAATGTGGGTTTAGGAAGGGTTTTTCTAAATGGAAGAAGTGAAAATCTGTTTTCATTCTGGAAGCTCTGATCCAAAAGGACAAATTGATGCAATGTAGAGCAGGAAAAATGACTAGCGTCTTGGAGAAGGTGAGAGTAAATGTGACTTAGTACGTGAGTGGAAGTGACAGCCCTAACAGTCTGGTTTATAGTAGGGCAGTGAAGGTAAAGGATGTGAATGCAGGTGGAGTCAGGTAAGTATGTGTGCTGGGAATGTTGCAAATTCTCTTCTGATTACTTTTATTCTGTCAGTAAAACAAAGTCACAAAGAACTCCATCTGAGAGTGAGGGGACAGGTGATGATGTGGGACGATATGAAATAATTTCTAAGAGAGTGTTTGAGTCTGAAACACAGGAGGATTACCAGGCAGCATTAAGGAATTATTTGAAGTTGGTAGTCATGAATTTAAACAGATGGCTCTGTTTTTTTTCCCAGCCATATTCAAATGCCTAAGTGAGGGTATGGATGGATTGAAAGTTGGATTTAATGATGTTTAGGTTTTGCCAAAGAATAATATGAGAAGTAACTGAACAAAGAGGTTAGTAGTGTAAGGAATGGAGTTAATGCAATGATGATTCATTGAGTATGAGATGTGTTGGAGAGAAATAAGGACATAGGTCAGGGGGAGAGATCGGAAAATGGTGGTAGAATTAATGGATTGCAGGCTCCATTGGGATCAAGAATTTTTGGAGTGGAATACTAGAAGGAGTGAACTGGAAAGTTAGGAGGTGGTGGCTAGAGACTGAGATTCCTGAGCATGAGACTGTGGAAAGGGTACAGTTACTAGCTCTAGAGCAGGGATTCTTAACCAGGGGTCCACGGACTGCCAAGGGGTCTGTGGAAAGATTTCAAGGGGTCTGTGAGCTTGAATCGAAAAAAATCAACTTATTATCTTTATTTTCTCTGACCTCCAACTGAAATATAGCAATCCCTTCACTTATGAATGTATGCAGTAAATTACAGTAGTATTCATTTCATATCACATTACAGTTGTTGCATATCTCAAAAAATTGCTTACTCTAATCTATACTTCGAAACCACGGTAGTTGTTAGACCCAACACTAGTTGAGTGTAATAAAACTATCTGTTGCTACATCCCGAGCAGGAGTCTGTGGCTTTCACCTGACCGGCAAAGGGGTCCGTGGAACAAAAAAGGTTAAGAACCCCTGCTCTGGAGTATGACTATGGGTCCAGGTCTATATGGGAGCAGATAGAATTGCTGGAATAAGGAGATCAAGAAACTGAAAAGTCAGTGTTCTGTGTAGAACCACCAGGAAATATGGTTGGAGAGAGTGACAGTGAGCAAGATGTTAAACTCTTCAAGGACAAGTGAGCAAGGATCTCTGCATTAATTAGCATCAAAGCAACACTGAAAGAGATTTGGATAGCAACCCATTCTCCACAGCAAGAATTTTAACCTGGTGTCTATGGAAAGGCTTCTGTATTTCCAAGAACCCTCTTAAATAGTAAACTTCTTTTCTATGTGTAAACATGTGCATTTTTTTTCTAAAGAGAGAATCCACAGCTTTCATCAGGTTCTTAAAATGGTCTAATATCCCAATTAATAAAAATTATTATTAAGGTATAAAAAACCTATACACAATGAAAAACAGCAACAACAATAGTTGAAATGTAATCCATTCCTAGAGCAAACTTTACCCATAGCAGGCTAGTGTTTCCATGGTGGTGCAATTTCAGCTGCCAAGCTCCCACAACACATCCTCTTTCATTCCATTCCAGCCATAATAGCCTCTTGGCTATTCATTGAATCTGCCAAAATATTTGCACTCACAGGCTAATCCATCCCCCTCCCCATATATTCACAAAATTCAGTCTCTCACTGCCTTTAGATTTCTATACAAATGTCTCCTTATCAAATAGGATGTTTGACATAAAGTGATTGAACAATAAAAATTAGTTGTTGAATGAATCTCAAATTCATTCGTGCATCAGTTATTTCTTGAGATAAAAGCACTGAGGAAGGTTATTAAAATGTAAATGTTCTCAGAAAGGTTATAGGCCTATTTCTTCCTCTTACAGCTTACTCCATCACTCCTTACTTTCTCAAGCTCTCCCTGTTCTTCTTCTGCTCCTTAAATGCATGCCACTATCAGTTAAAAAGCAAGGCCCTTTTCTCACCACTGTTTTCTGTCTGGCTTCAGCCTTCTCTTCATACCTAATTCCTTGCACAGTTACCCTCCACATGCACTGCCTCCACTTCCTGACCTCCCCATCTCTGAACCCACTGCAAACCCACCTCCACTGCTCCAGTGCTAGGAAGGGGTCTCTCAAAAGGTCAGCAATGGCTTCATTGCCAAACATAGTGACCTGATTTTAGTCCTCAAAATATAAAAAATGTATGTTTGACCTCATTGGCCAGATCTGTGTCTGCTCTAGCATCCCTTTTAGGGTTCTGTTTCAGTCTCTCTAATCTCTCCCCCATACTCTCCTTGACCAGCTCTTTTTTCTCCCCCAATACCCAAAGCAGAGCTCCTTCCCCAAGCCCCATTCCATAGGACCCTGCCCTTGGTAATCTTACTCAACAGGTTCTCCCTGGAGCCTCCTTCCTCTCAGTGCTTCCTCTGGGGGGCTGGCTTTCAGATTTTGTGCTCCACCTTGCCTCTTGAACTTGAGAGTCTCATTTTACCTGCTCACTGAATGTCCTCACCAAGAAGATGGTGAACTCCTTGAAGCTTACCTATGAATTTTGTACCTTCACTGCCTTTTTTTTTTTACACACGAGGAGATGGAGGCACAGAAAAGCTTAATAACATAGCCGAGAGCACACAATCAGGGAGCAGCTGCTCAGAAGTGTCATAGCTCAGGATTTCAATCTTGGAACTGAAGAAAATTACTTAAATTTTCTGTGTCTAAATTCCCTTCTAGGGGAAGCGGCTGTGGCTCAATCAGTAGGGCTCCCGTTTACCATATGGGAGGCCCCGGGTTTGGTTCCCGGGGCCTCCTGGTGAAGGCAAGCCCGCCCGCACGGCGTGGTTAGCTGACCCAGCGAGCACAAGCAGCAAGGGGGGGGGGATAAATGAATAAATAAATAAAATCTAAATTCCCTTCTATATAAAAGGGGATGAAATAATAGTTATATGTCACAAATTGGCTATGAGAATTAAAATGAAATATACTTATAAAGTACTTAATAATGTTACTGGTATCTAGCAGGTGGTAAATTAATGTTAGGTTTTATTTTCCTTACCTGGACCTTGAAACTGTCTCTTTTAAATCTCAGTTCAGTACTATCTCATTATATGTTATGTTACAGTGTAAATTGCAAGACCTCGAGTGCAGGTGAAGGATTTGAGTAGGGACAGATGAAAGGAAAGATTGTGGATTTTCACAAGAAATGCAAAAGAACAGTAGAACACTAAATGGAAAGAAAGATAATTCCCTATATGTTCAGACTTTAATGGTTAATTTCACTTAAACAGTGTATGAAATATATTTCGTTTACCACATCATCACACTGAGTTTCATTAAATTTACTGTCCAAATGGGAGGGTGTGTGAAATCTTTACAGAATAATGAAAATTCTGTCATTTTCAAAGGTGTAAAATTAGTAATTATCTAAAGCTTTCAATAAATAACATGTCACTTTATCCCCTCAACTGTAAAAAAATAGCCCCCAGAGCCTTTACAAATTAGCTTTCTACCAGTGTTTCTACTTATACTGAAGAATGACCTTGTCTTGTACTTTTCAGAATCCCAGACACTTGGGAGCAAATAGAAGCTCATCAAAAAGAGCTGGTTGATATCTTTTCCCCATATACGGCCAATATTAATTCCTAATCTTAAAAGGTCATTTATTCTAATAATTATCACAGTTTTGTCAAACTGGAAAGTACATGTTATCTTTTGGAGAACAGACAGGGTGATTCATTTCAATATACTAAAGATAAATATAGGTTTTTCCCTAAAAGAAAGAGTGTCATAGCCCACTGTCTTTAGCAATGTCTATGACGGAATATCAGACACTAACCAAAACCTTCCTTGCCAGGTCTGGTCCTTAGTGAGCTCCCTGCAATGTGAAATGCTAGAGCCCTTAGGTCTATAACATTTGATGTTTGGTTATATTTCTACTAGATATCCCTTTTTAATGTCCTTTAGCAGTATCTACACACTGTCTGCACAGTTTGGACTATTTGACATATTCTAATATCGTAATTTCAGAGGGAAGCTTTGGACGAGAGATAGCCATTGAAAGACATGCAGCATTTTGGGTTCTTTGAGGTCTTTCTCTTCCTGCCATAAATAGGATCAGGTGAGAAATGAGAGCACTGGAGCTGGCGACACACTTGAGCCATGACTCTAGTACACAGCAACTATTTGATCTGGGTTATTTAGCCTCTCTGGGTCTCAGTTTCCTCATCTGTAAAATGGGGATAATATCACTCATCAGACAAGATTATTACAAGGAATTAAGGAAGTGAGCCTGAAGCTGCTTTTAAAAAATGTTAGTTCACTTTCTGAACTAACTTGGAGTTCCTTTCTTGGTGATTTAGCACTTAGAATGTTAGCTCATATAAGTACCTGTGCAAACAGAACTACTTTACTCATTACAACAGGCCCCATCACCAATTCTACCCCTCTGCTAAGCACATGGTTTTATTTGTAATCAGGAGGCATGACTCAGATGATGGGCAGGTAAGTCATCTGTTTTCTCTTTTATGACTACACCAATATTTCAGTGGTAACTAGACTTTAATGAGCTGCTTAAAATCCTTAGCTTTGTTTTTTACTTGATGCTTCTGCTTGCCTTTCTGAGAAACTGACTTTTAATTAATGTCTTCATCATGGATTTGTACCAGATTATATATATATGACAGGGTAACATTGGCCTAAAAGGCATATTTCCTTTACTTTTTACTTTCGTACAACAGAAAATTTTATATTTGGTAGACATAAAAGAGATGCAATAAACAGATCATTTCCCACTCATTTAATAGGTTGTGAAATATTTCAATGGAATTTGTTTTTTTAAAGATGCACTTGTTTTCATATTATTGTTTTATTTCCCAAGTTCCCTAAGGAAATATTTAGAATAAACTAGAGGCTTTTATTCGTGAACTTTCATTTTATGGTTGAAAGTATTGCAATAAAAATCTGGTCCTTGAAAAGTGCTTTTTAAAGCTATTTTTATAAAATTCAAATATAATCCAAAAATTAAGTTTAATTGATTAGATATTTTCAGTATTAATATGTAATCTTAAATAATCATTAAAATGTAATTACTTTGAAAAGTGACTCAACCCAATTCTCTGAGTCAAAATACTCTGCTTAAAAATGCCCCAAGTTCTGTGAGTTCATTTCGATATGGGGGAGCCTCAGGCAATTCAATCTTGAAAAACTGGGAATCATAAGGGAAAGGCTGGTCCCTCTGTTAGGGAAAGTAAAATATTCTACTTCTATCTACGAGAGTGGTTCCCCAAACAGCCCAATTATAACAACCTGTAGAATATTTTTAAAAATAACACTGTGAGATTTTGATTGGACAGTCCTGCTTCATGCAGAATTTATAAGCCTTTTGCAATTATGCTTATATTTTGTGGAAGAAAGAAAAGAGTTTTCATTTTTTAATGAACTGATCCCAATTGACTTGGAGTAGAGGAGAGGATAATTATATATTCAATATCCTATTTGATTCCACAGCTGTAAACCTGCCTCCAAATGACCTGATAAAGCAATTCTTTTTGTGTACTTTAGGCATAGACCATGGAGGGTATACTATAAAATGCAACCTTTATTGAAGAACAATTTATGAGGATTGTTAAATTATAACAAGACCAAATTAAATGGTAAAATGAAGTATATAAAGTCTGGAGGATTTATAAAAGTGTCAAAAGGAGTTTCAAAATAAACAATTGGCTGCTTTTAGGGCCATTTTTAAAAGACGCAACTTGTATTTCCATTTGCTTTCAGGCAAATTACATCAAATTTAAATGTTATTTTTCAAAAAGTTTGTTTAATAAAATACACCTACAACAATTTCTACATGGTTAGTGTCTGCTCCCATTACTGAAGATTAGCTTCCTGTCAAAACTTTCAGAGAGCCTCCAAGTAGAATGGATATTAAAGCATAGAACTTCTGAAACCTATATGGTCCCCATTCCCCTTTCTCTTTGGTCATTAAATTAAGCCAATGTACCTTGTCCCATAAAGTTCACTGCAAAAAAATACTTCTTGTAAAATAGGAGGAAATGGAAAGTTTAAAATTAGAAACAGAATACGCAAAAACTAGCTCTTAACTAGATTTAGCATCTTCAGATTTTCAAGCAGGGAAAGTGGTGAAGGAAGAGTTTGTTCCAAAAATTTCATGGTTATATCGTATATAATTAAAAATACCTAGAATGTAAGGGATAATAACCTGTTTGCTATAGCCCATAAATCCAAACAGGGAGAAATGAACTGAAATCTGCATGTTGAAGGTAATTTAATGATGATGAATATTTTAACAGGTCAAATGGCTTAATTGTAGAGATTTTTAAAATGCCATTCCATAAAGGAGAGAACCAAAACTCATGGGGATCAGGGTCCTGCTTGGTTAAAAGGCTAAGACGTAGCTAATCTGGCCCAAGAACTCAAGTTTTTTGATCCTTCATCAAGTGTATCGTCCTCATGAAGTCATTTCTATGACCCCTTGTAAGTAGAGGCTACTTTTCTAAATTTCTAACTATAAAAGATAGAGCAATATTTTTGGTGATAGTTCTATCTTTTAATTACATCCTTACAGATGTCCACATTCCAAATTATCAGTGTGGGAATGTTCAAAGGCAGAGTCCTGCCTGGTGCACACATATGAGAACCCTACAATCTACCTCCTAGTTCCCCTCCCTAAGGATTCAGCAGCCCCAGAAACATCATCCTGACTTGGTCAGATATTTCAGTATGCAAAGATGAGGTACAGTCTTATCATAGCCTTTAGCCAAACCTAGCGTAAACCCTTACCTGTGGTAATTTCTTTGTAACTCCACTGAATGAGCAACTAATAGGAAAAAAAAATGTTCTTATTCTAGTGTTTTATTGGGTTCACATGAGATGCAAGTCTCTGAAGAGACTCCAACTTTACTATATTCTTTTCCTTAGTTATCTGCTAAATAATAGCAGAATATTAGCGGAGTTTGTTCACATTTGCTACTGGGAATTTGCCATTTAATGTTCATTTTATAACCATTAAATAAACTTTTTAAATTTGGATGCAAACATTTCACTTCTATCTTACTAGGAATGAGCCAGACTTGGTAGGCAAGTGAGGAATTTTTTTCAAAGATTCAAGAAGTAAATAATATCTATTAATCACCAAGTGATTAATAAATAAAATATACAAATAATAACTGAAATGTAGCCATATTATATGATATAATTTCACATGGAATTCTTTGCAATAATGTAAAATCAAGAAACTTCTGTACCTATAACTAGAGATTCCAGGGTGTTGTATGGTGAGGAGGGGGAAGCTTCTGAAATATGACACTTTCTTTGTCTTTTAGAATCCTACACAGGATAAGATGAATATACTTATTCATATATACTTATGCATATTTATTCATATATGAATATATTCATATGTGTGTACATACAAATTAAAAAGGAAGAATTTATGTAACTTGTTTATTTTCTACAAGTAGAGTATGGCATTAATAAATCTTTGACACCCAAATCGGCCCATTATAGTCATTGTAGTTGATTACCTAATGATCTATGTGAATCAATTCATCCACTTGAAATGTGCATAATTCAATTTAAAACATCATTGCCTGCAAGGACACAGTAAACTCAGGTATGGTCACACCTCAAGGTTGTTTTGTTTTGGTACTTTGGAGGGCATTGAAGATTAAACAGTCTGCTATAACTCCTGCCTATCCACTATAAATTAGAGTTAACAGTTATCCTACTTTTCCCCTGGGTAATTTTCTATCTTGAATAATAAAAACAATTTTTTCTAATCATAAACTCTCTCATACTTTAGTTTCAGTCTTGTATCCAAAACAACCCAATCATAAGAACTAACTCTGCTCTCCACTTTGGCACTCAAAATGGTGTTGCACACTTAGTGTTCATGATATTTTTCTTACATTTAAATATTTTATAAGTATGTTTTAAATAATCAGGTAGGTCTTAAACCTCAAGGACAGGGGCTATAACGCTTGAATTTCTATTTTTTATGGCATCTTTCAGAGTGTTCTGTATATTAAAGACCCTTAGTTCATTTTAAAATGAATTATCACATCTTGAATGAATAGAAAAACAGCATGACAAGGAATGCAGAAATGAACTATGCAACTACCAGTAGAGGTGTGGAAAGGAGGAGCAGGACAGGAAGCCTCCTTGGTCCTAATATACTAAAAATTTCTTCTTTATTGTAGCAGCAAGTTGAGATATAATTATGGATATAACAATTGTTGTTCATGACTTCTGCTTCCTATAATAGAGAACTAAGTAATTCATATTTACATTGCTTTTGAAGACAATTTTAAAAGCTGGTCAAAATATTTTAAAACCTTCTTAAACTAAACATAGATATAAGATCACAAGAAATTAGAGCACCAAGATCTGGGAGAAAAAGGGAATCCAGAAAGGCAGGAAAACTCTCATAAAATACTTCCTTTTCCTCAGAAGAATATGCTGATATGAAAGAGATAGCTAAGAAAGTAAGCTTCACAGGAATTAAAAAGCAGAAGTCTGAATCCAAAGGGACCTAGTAAGTCACCACCACCACTTCCACAAGCTTTGCTCTGGGATTCTGAAGGACTTCATTCTAGAAGTTAATGTGAACTGAATTACACCCAGCTTTGAGTCATCTAGTTAGCCTAGACAATCTCAAACCATGATGTTTAAGGCAGTAACTAGAGAATCATGTTTGACAAAAACAATTGAAAATGCATTTTGGAGGGAGAGAAAGTCACCCTAAATCTCAAAATATTTCTAAAAATGTTTTTTAAACCAAATGTCCAACAGAAAATTAAACCAATAAATGAGACAAGACTCTAGAAATGAAAATTAACATAAACAACAGAAACTGAGCCATGGAGACTCCAGATGTTGGAATTAGCAAAAACACACTACCAAATAACCAAGGAGATAAATACTAAGTTAAAAATTGCATCAAAAAATTGCAAACTATAAAAAGTGACACAGGAGGTTTTAGAAACAATCAAGTGGAAATTCTAGAACTGAAAAAATATATTAACCATAAGTAAAAACTCAAAAGACTAATTTAATAGCAGCTTGAATACTACTAAAGATATAAATACTAAACTGCAATTGAAGTCAAAAGAATCTTTACAGAATGAAGTAGAAACAAAAAGAAAGAGAATAAAAGAGACATACAGTGTGAATATCTAACATATTATGTTCAGAGTCCCAGAAGGAGAAAAGAGAGAAAGAGAATGAGGTAGGGATATAATTCCATCAGATTATAGCTGTGAATTAGAGAATTAAAGTAGGTATCCATCTACAGAATTAAGAACCGCAATAAATCCCAAGGAGAATAAGTAAAAAGAAGTTTTATCTAGATGAATCATAATGAAATGCATTAAACAAAAGTCAAAGAAAATCTTAAAAGTATCAGAAGAAACAAATTTCCTTCAAGGGATCACAGACTCACAGATGGATTTTCAAGAGTGAAAATGGAGAAAGTCACCAGCACATATATATTAAAGGAAATTCTAAAAAGCAAATTTTTTAATGGAAACCCATATGGAAGGTCAGAGATGAAGGAAAGAATGAAGCACATCATAGTGCTAAATATGTGGATAAATCTAAATTAACATAGACTGCTATAATAATGACATATTCTATGGTTTAGGATATTATAAATTAAAATACACTTAAAGATAACATATATTAGAAGGGGAATAAATGGAGGTAGGTGGTCTAATGTTTTATATTTCTCAGGATAAATTAACATAACATTTTTATAAATTAAATGTGCATGTTATAACTTCTAAAGAATGACTAAAAAGACTAGAAAAAGAATATATATCTTCCAAACTAATGAGATAAAAACAGAATGATAAAAAATATTCTATCAGTTTTGTTTTTTTTTTCCCCAAAAATGCCCCATGTTACACCTATTTTTCCCTCTCCCTCCCCTCAGAACCTCTGGTGGCCACTGCCTTTACATCAATGATACAAGTTCTTCCATAGCTAGAATAATAATAAGTCTACTTTAGTCAATAGTTGCATTGGACTATGTTTGTTTATTTTTCAATCTTGTTTCAGTTAATCTTTTGGTCTTTAGAAGAGATTGGTTTAATATTTAAGTCTGAAGTCAGTTGTGTTCACTCTTGGGAGTGGCAGGGGCCCAAGGCAATAACACCTGAATTACAAGGGCCAGCAGTTTGAAGGACTCAACAAAGCAGGGCTCAGCAGAACTGGGAAGATAACATATTTACAGCTTGGCTTTCCAGATACACTTAAAGAATGGAGTAAATGACATTCATCAATAAGTCAGCCTATATTTTCTTATTTTGTTTCTCATGTTATTACCATGGTCAGAATAATTAACTTTAATTATTAACAAAATTATTAACAAAAATTACTACCAGAGACACATAGGATCACTACAGAAATATAAAAAGCACAGTTCATAAGAATTTTTAAAATGTGTGCTCTTAATAGTATGGCCTTAATATATACAAAGCAAAGTAAAAGGACTACAAGGAGAAATAGACAAATCCACAATTACAGAGGGAAACTTTAACAGACCTCTCTCAATAATTGAGAGAAAAGGCAGAAAAATGAAAAGTGAGCACACTGAAGATTTGAAAAAAATCCATGAACAAATTTGACTTAATGTATATAAAAAACTGCACCCAGCCTCATCTCACTATATTAACATGATCACTTTAAATCCATAGGCCAAATGAAAAAAAAAAATCAGTAATTTATGTTCTTTTTCTAATTTCTTGAGATGAATGCTTAGCTCATTAATTGTTAACCTTTCTTCACTCCTAATACGTAAATTTAAGGCTATAAGTTTTCCTGAAAGTTGTGTTTCATCTGCATCTGTTTTGATATGTTGTGTTTTCATTTATCATTCCGGTAAAAAATATCCTGTAAAATTTCATCTTTGACCCATGCATTAATTCGAAGAGTATTTATTAGTTTCCAAGCTAATGGGGATTTTTAGTTATCATTTTGTGTTGATTTCTGTTATAATTGCATTGTAAGCAGGGAATACACTCTATATGTTTTCAAGTCACTGAAATTTGTTGAGAATGCTTTATGACTCCGTATTTTGTCAATTTTGTAAATGCTTCCTGTGAATGTGAAAAGAATATTACCAGGTTCTCAGCCCACAAACCTTGGAGTTGTCCTTGGCTTTTTCTCTCATTCATACCCCATATCAAATCCACTGACTTCCTATATTACATTAATAAATACCCTCTTCTTTCCTCTCCACTTCCTATATTTTATTCTAAACAAAGCAGCCAGATTGCTCTTTAACAAAATAAGCAGAGCGTGTC
This sequence comes from Tolypeutes matacus, assembly GCA_026826555.1. NCBI lineage: Eukaryota > Metazoa > Chordata > Mammalia > Cingulata > Chlamyphoridae > Tolypeutes > Tolypeutes matacus. The sequence continues at coordinate 56,437,930 of JAKSZT010053929.1, read as the reverse complement.
ATCCATCTGCTCAAAACCCTCCTGTGTCCTCCATTCTAACTCAGAGTAAAAGCCAATCTCTTTAACATGGCCCACAAGGATCTATATGATCCCCCTGACCCTCTCTCTCACCACAACCAGCTCTTGCTCACACCTCCTGCAGCCACCCTGGCTCCACTGCTGATCCTTGAACATGGAGGCATGCTTCTGTTTAGAGTCTTTGCAATGGTTATTTCCTTTGCCTGGAACGTTCTTCTCCTGGATATATGCATGGCTTATTCCATCATCCATTTCATGTATTATTCAAGTCTCTTTCTCAACAAGGGCCACTCTGAAAATCTTGGTTAAAGTTACAACCCATCCCAGCACTCTCATATCCCCTTATTCTCAGAATCTTTGTCCTATTTCCATGGCATACTCCATCTTTTAGCATACTAAGGAGTGTACTTATTTATTATGATGATTGTTTCTTGTCTGTCTCCACTAATATAGCCTATGCAAGGAGGATTCTTGTCTGTTTTGTACAAATGATGTAACCCAAGAGACTAGAATTGTGTCTGACACACACACAGTAAACAATATACATATTTGTTGAAAGAATGAATGTGCTATTATCAGGTTTTTAGTTATATCTTAAGTCTAAAAAGAAAGGATGACAAACTAAGACATCAAAATAATTTGGATTTTCTCAAGTCATCAATATCCTCAGCACTTATCCATTTTACTTGTTAATTATTCAAAAGATTTAACTTTCTAAAATATATTAGCCCTACCCACAACAAGAAAAAATCCTGAACTTATTTTAATTAATCTTAAATTTTACCTTCCCTATATCGTCACAAACAATTGAATAGTAAAACCTAAAAACTTGGTAATGAAACACAAAGATAGAGATAAAATACAGTAGAATTAAAATTTCCATAAAATAGTGTACCTATTTTCTTATGGATACCAAAACAGAGAGGGCAAGTTGGAGGGTAGAGAAGTCATAGACAACAGTATTTATAGAGTACCATATCAGTAACTGTGTTAGGCATTTTATTTTATATATTATTTTGTTTTATATTTTTAATCAAGCAGTTTGCTTTTGAAAGGGTACTATATGCACATGATACAATGTTCTGAATAAGTAAAAGGGTATACCATAAAAAGTCTCCTTCCTGCCCATGACAATTGATATAGGCACTGAGGTCCTCTCCCTGGAGGGTAACCCATTTCTTCTATAACTTCCTAGAGATGATCTGTGTGCCTACAAGTGAATACATATGGGTATATTGACATATCTTTGTACAAATGATAGTGGACTCTTACCTTAAAAATGAGAAAACCAATTCAGTAAGGTTAAGTGATAATCCCATGATCACTCAGAGAGTTAATGGCAGATCTGGGAGTAAGCTCTAAGGCCAGAGAAAAATTTCACACGTTTCACGTACAACCTCTGAGAAAATTCACTTGTTCTCCATGAAAAGACTCTTCCTTCATTTGGCAGCTAGTTAAGAAGTAGACTATTAATACCCTGTATTCTTTTCCAGGTAATTATTTTATTTTGAAAAAAATCTGAGATAAAGTTGTGTAAAGGCAGGTCTGATTGTTAATTGTTAAGTGGACATCTATGTCAGAAAGAAAAAAAGATAGCAAGAAGCTGAGTTTTGCTTTTCCGTATGGCCTAAATATAAAAGCCATTTGGTCAGAATATGCTTGATTGAAATCCTGATACAGAACTTTTACATTTTAATTTTGTTTTAAGCTCCAGATATCCCATGTATAAATATTTAAACCTATCTCATACTAACAACCATGGGGAAGAGAATAGACACAGATTTTACTACAAAGAAGGCAATTTGCCTAACTTCAACTATTAATCTAAATTAAAGTTATACATGAAGAAATTAATACTAAAATCACTGGAGTATGCAATCTAATAGCTAATTTGTGCTATGTTTCTGTATAACTCATATATTCCGTTTCAATATTAATGCATTTGGATAACCATTTCACTTTGTTAAAATTATGTTTCCCTCATGATTTTCATTAATAACTTATGTGGTAGTTTGAGGCTTTGGTGGATCCCAGAAAATTATGTTCTTAAATTCATCCATTCTTGTGGGTGTGACTCTATTGTAGGTTGGACCTTTTGATTAAATTACTTCAGTTAAGGGTCTTTGATTAGATTACTTCAGTAGGGCATGGCCCAGGGTGGAGTCCTTTATAAATGGATAAATACAGAGAGATGGGGCTTTGGTGACAAAGAGAAACCCCCAGAAGCTGAGAGAGAAAGCCCTGGAAGCCAGAAGCTGAAATCAACAGAACACAGAGAGAAAGCCATGAAACAGGAAGCTGTGGGCAACGGAGCCCAGAGGAGAAGGGAGAGTCCCAGCAGGCACCTCTCCGTGCCTTGCCACGTGAAACAGGAGTCCAGGATCTCTTGTTCAGGGAAAACAAGAATCGCCTGATGAAACCTTGATTTGGACATTTTTCTCAGCCTCAAAACTGTAAGCTTTTAAACTTATAAATCTCCATTGTAAAAGCCAACCCATTCCTGATATGTTGCCTTCGAAGACTTTAGCAAACTAAAACAACTTAATACTTCCTTTGCTTCTCAAACAATCATGGATTAAAATCTTTGTTAACTACAGCATGGATTCAGACCTTGGGAAATTGTTTTGTTTTGTTTTTAAATTCATTTGGTAGTGAAATTCTTTCTTTGATACTTATCAAGTGCTGAATTTAAGAAAGATGCCATGATAGATATTGTGAAATATAAGAATTATCAGGAGAGAGTATCCATTCTCAAAGAGATTACCATCTAGTGGGAAAGACACTGATGCCCGTAATTATAATGCAAAGCCACAGGAGAGATATAAACAAAGGACTATGGGAGCACCAAGAAAAGAGTATTAACTGTAACAGAGGGGGTCAGAAATACGTTCATGAAGGCGCGGCATGACAAGCTAAAATTAAAAGATGTTTATGCCAGATGAGGGAAGATGTATAAGAAAACGGCAGAGTTATGGTGGTACAAGGTCATCTTTAAAGACAGCAACAGTATTTTTATGGGAAAAAAGAAATGGCACATTTAAGTTTATTACAACTCCTGGAATTCCGAGGACATTAGTGAATTTAAACTCACTCATACTATCCTGATATAAAACCAACAGTGTATTTATCATTTATTTTGGATTTACTACTTAGTTGTAAGCCTAAATCTTTAAGAAAATTAATGTATCTGTTAAATTATAGACTGGCTTTATGTTGATAGCCTTGAAGAAGCCAGTATGGGCAAAGAAAAGTATGTAAAAAAGCAGAAAGGGATTATTTCTCCATTCTATGTATGTTGATAGGAATTTTCAGGAAATCAGGCAGATAGTTATACCCTTCCAGTAAGAAGAGAAAATGATCAAATTCAAGGGGAAAGGAGTAGACAGAAAAGTTGAATGAGGCCAATGAATGTGTAAAGTTTACATCAGTTTTCTGTGGTCTCTTTGGCTTTTTGGGATGTACCTTATCTATGTGAACTGGCACAGATCACCTAATGGTGAGACCACAGATTCCCTAGGAAAGATTTCCTCCCATGCTTTCTTGTGACTCAGGGTTCTTCTTCTCACATGTTTCAGTTATTTTTTTCTCTCTTTGGTACATTTTACTAAAGTGTATAAAACATATCTATCCAAGCAAACCTTTGGACTCTACACTATCCTGCCCATTTAAAATCTACTTTAGCCCAGAAAGCAGGCCTGAATTCACCTTGGCCCTATGTCTAGCTCCACTCTTGGTAGTAGCGCTGGATCTCAAAATCTTACCTTGTGCCACAATTTGGAGGCCACTACATGCCTGAGAGGGTAGGTGAACATTATTCTAAACTTCACATTCAAAATGTTCTGTATTTTATCTACTAAAACAAGTTGAGCTCTATGGTATTGTCTATGAAGAGAATAAAGAACTCAAGACGGAAAATGCTGTGCAAAGGAGGTGAGATAGTTTGAATTTCTGTGAAAAGTATTATTATAAACCAAAATAAACTAATCTGTTCTGATAAATGGTATATTAATAGGAATTTCCAATAAGGAGCTAGGTAGAATAAAATGTCATTGCTATGGTGATTTCAGTCTCAGGAGGGTTGAAAATAACCCAAGTGATTATACAGACCAGGCCTTGACTGCTAAGTTTATTTAGTCAGAAAGCTCTTTGCTGTGGATTTCGAGATGGTGGTTCAATATACTGAAGTCCAGATTGCAAAATGGAGCTCACTGAGAAAAAGGGAAGCCTCTGTGGGTGAACAATTTAATTTTTTAAAATACCAGAAATAAACAGGATAAACATAGAATCTGTCTGAAAAAGACACACTTTCCATTTCTCTTTGCCAAAATCACATACTGACGTCCAACTGAGCCAGTACAGGTCAGTAAAGTAATATGACCATTGAGTCCTCGGGATCTTTACAACAACAAATTGAATGGAAAAGCTTTACAGTGACAGGCATTTATGTTTAGATTTTCTGACATGTTTTTTGTTGTTCTTGGTCAGGGACCAGATTGGTGGAATTTTTAGTAGTGTTTTTGACATGGAAAGGCACTTGAAAATTCTGTAAACCATCAATCCTCTGATTAGGAAACTTAAGATTTGTCAAAATACATTGCTTTCCAAAGCCATAGACTTCTAGACATGGTACTTTATTTGAAAATTAAAACACACACACATTTACAAATAAAGAGAGGTACTGAAAGTCTCTGGAGGATAGCAGTAGGGAAATATTTAATTGTACTGTGGGTATATAGTAAAAGCAGATTGGAATTTTAAACAGTTAATTGACCCATTCCAGTACTGCCTCAAGTGTCTAAAATGCCGAGGGAATGCTCAGACTAGTGTTCAGGGGTAACTACGAAGTATTATTTTTATTTAGCCATATGAGGATAAAAAATATTTTTATAAAAAGCAAGGTACAGGGGGTGGATGATGTGGCTCAAATGGTTGGGCGTCCGTCTGCCATATGGAGGGACATGGGTTCCTTCCCCGGGACCTCCCGGTAAAATAAAATATATATATATAGAAGGTGCATGGGCTGCCAGGCTCTGTATGCCGGTGAGCTGCCAGGCCCCAGGAGCCATGCAGCAAGATGCTGATGTAACAGGGGAGAGACAAGACGAGATGCTCCAAAAGCTCTGGAAACCAGGAACCGAGGTGGCGCAGGTGGCAGAACACCTCTCTCCTATGTCGGAGGTCTCCAGGATTGAATCCTGGTGAGGACTGGAGGAGAAGGATGAGAAGAGATGGCTGGAAACAGACACAGAAAATTGTCCAGCGAATGGACACAAAACAGCAAATGGGGAAGGGGGGGTTTAAAATGGATAAAGTAAATAAATAAATCTTTAAATAAAAAAAAAATCAAGGTACAGTAGAAATTTCTTTTGAAAGTTCTACCTTGTTGGGTTCTAGCAGGTTTCAGAGTTTTATAATAATCATTCATCCATGCAACATAGTTGAGCATCAACTAAGAGCCAGATACTGACCTAAGCCCTAGGACTAAGGGGATAAATAAGCTTTGCTTCTGCACAATTTAGTGTCATGAAATCAGAGAAATATGATGACATTTTGAGCTAAGAACAATTACAGAGGTAAGAACAAAATTCCAAAGATGGACCAAAGGAGAATTATTAACTCTGATGGGGTTGGAAGAGAAAGGGAAGTTAAAGGGCATTGTAGACCAAGGTAAGTAAATTGGATTTTATCCTATTGGTAATAGGAAGTCAAGTGAGCTTTTAAGTAGGGAATTAATATTATAAGATTTTGTTTTCAGGAAAATAACTCTTGTGACAGAAAGGAAGCTGAACTTGTCTAAAGAGATTACTGGCAGAGAAACCATCCAGGAAGCTGTTGCAATAGCAGGGTCAAATAATAAATTAGCTAAATACTCTATTATCAAACATTTGTGTTTCTATTATTTTTCATTATTTTTAGACTTGAAATTACTCAACAATTGATGAGAATGTAGAGAATATCGGTTATGTTAAATATTTTGTAATTATTAAGATTTGTAGGAAATTGCATTTGACTGGGCCTATTTGGTTCCTAATATTTCATGGCACCAATGACAAAAACTGTTTTATGAAATGTGAAAACTTTTCCAATGGATTGCTCATAAATCAACATTGACAACTAATAAAAAAGAGAGAAAATGGACTAAATTAATGGGAATACATTCCTCTTGGACACCCAACAAAGGTTTAACTACAAAAAACACATTTTTTTAACCTTACTAAGGATGATTCTAATTCCTGACTTAAACTCCATATGACATCTTTTAAAATGTCATCCTGTTCACGTCATTGTTGACTACAAAAGAGGACTTTTGTGATAGTAAGAGAGTTTGCCTCTTGTTACTCTTTCTACTTTTACAAAAATTTGGTCAAAACAATAATTTCTTCTTCTTTGTCGACACAGTCTGTAACTCTAGTATAAAAAAAAGAAAATAAATTCTCTGTAATTTCCTTCTCTGAACTTTACATTAACAATTGGAACAACATCTTACTTTATAGTAACAATGACTAGAATTGAAGATTTTTTCATGCCAGTGTATTCTTTAAAATGTTTTATTGAAGTGTAACACAGCATTCAGAAACATGCAGAAATTTTAAGTGACAACTTGACAAATTTTCATAAAATTAACCCATCATTGCCACCAGCACCAAGATCAAGAAATAGAATATTACCAGCACCCGAAAAAGTTCATTTATAACTCCTTTCAGCTCTTATTTACCCTCACCAAAAGTAATTACCATCCTGACTTCTGATACCATAAACTAATTTTACATATTTTTGAATTTAGATAAAGGGAATTATGCTGTATGTACTTTTCTGTGTTTGGCTTCTTACACTCAGCACTATGCTTGTGAGATTCATTTATATTGTTGCTTATAGATGTAATCCATTGCCATAATTTATCAGTTCTACTCTCTGTAAACATTTGCATAGTTTTTTATTTAGGGCTATGACAAACACTGCCTCCATGAGCAGTTTTGTTCATGTCTTCAGGTGAATATATGTTTGCATTCCTCCTGGGCATTTCCCTGGGAGTGTAATTGCTGAGGCATAGCGATGCTTATGTTAAGCTTTAGTGTGCTGACTTTTGCATCTTCTTTTGAGGATAGGAAGAAGTAGTTTCTCACAAAGAATGCATAAATACAGGGCCCACTGGGAAATGAAAATGTGAGGCCCCTTGTTCAAAAAGCAAGAAAAAAGTGCTATTAGAGATATAACGTTTTCCCTTCTTCCATAGCATTCCTCTATCGTGATTTTTATCTGCTATATAATGACATTCTGAGTGAAAAAAAAAGCAAAATTTTAGCGTGAATTTTACCATTCATATCTATATTGTACAATGCCAGTTTTAAATGCAAATATAAAAATATTTTACTTCCATATGGAATCACCAAAATGCCACCATTCAAATTTCAGAGGATGCCATGAGCTAGCCAGAACCAACACAAGCCAGACACAGGAAGGTTGGAAGGAGGAAAAGGAGTCCTCTCAGGCACAGACCTGCCCAAGGGAGCATTCCTTGGACACGGGGATACTCCCTTGGCAGGGTATACTCATGGTCCAGTGCAGACCTTCACAGGGCCTCACCCCGTGCCTTGAGGCAGTTGTGCGCCTCTCACGTTTGCTGGAGGCAGGGGTCTCCCTTCCACCAGATCGTGCGGGCCCAGCTGGGTACACGCTCTGGGGAGGTTGAGGCAGACATCTCCAGGTCCCACGAGCCCCACTCCCCAACCTTTTGCAGACTTGAGACCTCCCCAACAGTCTTTAAAAATCTGTGTAAGACACGCTAGGTACCTGTCCAAGGCTTGCCCCTGCCTACATGCAGCTTACAGCCACCTGCCCACCAGTCAGCACCACATCCTGCAACCCCACTCCCCACCCCAGGGGCACGTGCACCCGACATGAGTCCTCCTCATGCTCCGGCTTCTGCCAGTGTTAAAGAACAGGGGCCTCCCCTTCTTCTCATCCCTACCCGGTCAACACATCTGCTCGCCCCCACTCCCTAAAAGACAGCAGAGTCACCGGGCAGGGCCGGTGAAGGAAAGGCCAGGCTGGGCAGGAGCACCAGGGAACAGGAGAGAGTGACTGAGAACCCATCCAGGCAAGGAACGTGGTGGTGTGAGAGTCAGGACCATGCATCAATCAAGGCTCCCAGATGTGTCTCCACCTGAGTCACTTACAAAATGCAAGTTCAAGGATTAAATTTGTAAGGCTAAGATGGCAACAGCAGAGTTTTAACCCAAGCGTGGTGCCCTGTGTGACTGGACAGGCTTCACACCCATAAAGCTCCCCACCTCCAGATACATAAAAAATTGGCCATCAATAGCTAAGATACTCCTATAAAAAGAATGTTTGTGGCAAATCTCTCCATAGTTGCTCATACCTTTCATCAAAACTTTTAATTATATTTGAATTACTTAAATGAACAACAAAAGCAGCTTTGAGGTAAAAAGGGTAGGTATGTTTTAAAAGACAATGTAAAAGAATTGAATGATAGTGGAAAAGGATAGAAACTATGGTGGCTTGGTAGCCTCAGTGTCTTGGCCCTGCCATGTGAGTAAGAAGCTGCTCAGAAGACAGCAGTCTGTGCCATTGAGCAGGAAGACACCAGAGGAGGAACCTTGCTGAAGAGGAGAGAGCTGAAAAACAGCAACAGCAAGTAAGCAAGGGGTCAAGTTCATAGAGGTCAGCTAAGGTAAGAAGGAGCAGAAAAGTTCCAGAACTCTTGGAAATCAAGCATATCCTTAGACAGAAAACACACATACATCCTTGCAAATTGAAGTTCTCCAATGAGTGGAATACTAGAGAGTAATATTGGTGAACTCTTAACCAAGGAAAGAGGCCTCGTGCAGTGTGATCTCTTTTATAGTGCTTCATAATGAAATACCCATGGATATTAACGAATCATATGGAGTTCTAAGAGATTTAGGTGAAATCTGCCTCTGTGGGAGAAGTTCTGAGAGCACATCAATCGAAGTAAAGTACATGTCAAGGGAAACCCATCACGCGGGGAAATTAAATGGTAGGTGTTGTCACCAACAGGCCAGTCCACGTGCAGGAAGGCAGGCCTTGGGAAGTTGCTCTTGTGGGACCTAAATGCAGATTTAAGGCATTTGGGCATGGAATTCTAGGGTTCCAGTCTTCTCAAATACAGTCAGAAAGAGGGAGGGGCCCAGGCTGTCAGGGGACATTCCCAGTTGTCATTGTGCACTCACCCTGTGGGGATGAGGCTGGACAGAGGAGGGCCAGAGCCAGCTCCAGCCAGAGGTCCCCACTCCAGCTCTCAGAACACTAGATCCCGCCCCTCTGTCACTAACATCATCCTCACAAACTTATTCACCCATCTGTGTTTCTTCCCTGCCCTATGATATTCTGATCCCTGATTTATCTCTATGCCAAGGAAAGATCTGGCTGCTACCATTCTGTAACTTGGGTAGCTCCCTTTTTATGAACTATGACAAATTCAGTGTGCGCTAGTGGTGAAAAATGTCCATTTTCCTTTTGCTTGTTTCAGAAATATCAATAGAAAGAACATTGAGCAACCAGAACATGTTACTGGGGATAATTTGAAGAAAACGTGCATCTGAAATAGGCAGACCCTGTCTTCTAGGGACTCTAAAAATGATTTCATTAAATTCCAACATCTCCTAGGAGCACTTAAGTACTACAGACAATTTCTGCCTTACTGGTTCACTGTTTCTTCAATTTAACCTGTTTCCCAAAGTGGTCATAAAAATTCCCATTTTTTTAATAACTATAAATGAAGATAAGTGGCTAAACCTTCTAATACATTAGAAATGGACACATTCAGGTATATTTTCTAGACATCTGTTTATCTCTACTGTCTCAAACTGATGAAATCTAATTTCTTTGGAAATAACTTTGAAAATTATCAGGTAATCAGCCATACTAAGGCAGATATCTTTTAGTCCCTGATTATCAAGCTGGAGATGGGAGGGGGAACTCATTGCCAGTTTAGAGTATAAAAATTGAAGAAGATGGTGAATAGTAGATAAAAATATTCAGAGTGATATCAGAGAATAAGTAGGATAGTTGGTCTTTTTTATTTGTAATTTTGAATGTTTTTTCATGTATGTCACAAATCATTTCATCTGAGGTCAGCTTTAGCACTTTCCACTTTTGATCTGTAGCTTCTGAATGTGAAGTCACAGCCAAGACCCTAACTATCAGCGTTGTTCTGTCATGTAGATAAATGTCACTAAACTTCTTAATATTATTTGTAAGGCAATGAGTCTGAGCCATAATTAGTTGATGTTAATAATTTCCTTGATGCTAATGTTCTAGCAAATAATCTGGATTAAGAAGGTAAACTGGTAGGTGCATAGTTTGTCATATATATATATATAGTTTGTCATGTGCCAAAAATAAAATACAAGAAATATATACACATATTCACCTAAAATAGGGCCAGACATGTGAAAACATTTATTCTTACACACATAAGGGTGTTTTGAAAGAGAATCATTCATGAGTCTTTTGCACACCTATGTGTTCTGCTGGGTATGCCAAGAAGACTGCAGGACCACGATCTCTGTTTGCCAAGGCCGTGTCGCAGGTTGTATTTGCAGCAAGCAGGCTTGAGGGATGGGGTAATTACTCCCTTTAGGACAAACAGCAGGCTTGCTTATTGCTTACGATAAAAAGGAGGGCTCTCCAAGCTCAGTGTTTTTCAGCAGTGATGCAATCCCACTGCATGAGCAGTATCCTTTAGACTCCACATTTCATTGCCCGCCCCCCGCCCCATGGGATTTGGGGGGAAGGAGAACCAATGTACATGCTAATACTCATGCTGATTGCTGTACTGTATTAAAGTATTTTGCTTCTGACCCAGGAGTCTCATGTCTTCTTTCAGCATCCATGAAACAGTAACAATTTATTAGATTGCAAGTAAGGTAAAATCTGTTTCAAAACAAAGGGGCTAAAATATAAAATACTGTAACAAAATTTTTAAAAGCAATATCAAAATAGTCTAAATTTATATTTCATGTTCAAGGAAAATGGAAGGAAAGATGGAAGGGAGGGAGGGCGGAGGAAACTAAGGAAGAAAGGAAAGAAATAAAGTATCCTATAGGCATCAAAACTAGAAGATTCAATAAACTGTAAAGTAAAGTTCATTATGTTTTGTTTTGTTTTGTTTTGTTTTGTTTTGTTTTGTTTTGTTTTTTTAAAGAGTTCATTTACCTCTTGGCTGTGTGGGTGCTCTGCCCAGTTGCCAGCTGGACTAAAGGAGTTGCCTATAGGAGTTGACTTGATATGTGGCAGAAAGCATTTATTTTAGATAAGATTTTGTAAACAAAACACAGCTGCTGCATTCAGTTAAGCAGTGAATACATTTCATCTTGATTCAAAGAAATCATTAGCCAATTTTACTTCTAAAGTGAGAACTTTAAAATCATACAAAATTTAGCAATTTAACCTAGTGTAGCTCTAACACTTGAAGCACAAATTCAATAACTGAACAGCACAATTCATTTGCACTAGATCTAAGAGTTCCAATGAGATAACTATAAAGTAGAGCTAGTTAAACATGAACATCTGGTTAGTGAAAAAAAGTACTTAACAACTACTATCATAATTATATATGGAAAGCCACACGTGTAATATGCAGGTAAGAGTTAAAAACAAATACTTGCTAATGGCCACAGCAGACAAACACAATGAGTTTCATTATGTTTCCATTTAACCTGTTTTCCAAAAATCAATCAGTTAATTACTTCAACTCTCAGCATTTATCAATGTTAGCAGCCTAACTGGACTTTCAAATCCAGCATTCTTTGGTTTGAAATGCATATTATGAACACCAAATATATTTATGGAATACAAGTGTAGACTCACTAATTACTATATATCTGACTGCTGTACGTTCTAACTTTTGCCTCTCTAAAGGGAAATGTAATAAAAAACATAGTTCATTTACTTATTAAGAACGTTTCTTTGTTTGGCATATTAATATGGTTTGGTATTTTGTCATACCCTAGGCTCATCTGTAAAGGGACACAGAGAAACAAGACAATTTCATTTGTTCCCTTCTAGTTATAAGACACCTGATTTTATGAATCAATGTGCATAACCACACCATGCACCTATAAGCAAACCAGTAGGGAACACTGAAAATTCTTTTCATTTAATTAGAAAGGGAATCAAATGCAAGTGTACACATTTACAATATTTAAAACCACTTGTTTCACTTCTGTGATATTGAGTGGAGTATAGATAAAATAAAATACTTAGTGCATTAAGACCTCAGTTTATCAGCATGGAAATGACTTCCGAGCACCTAAATTCTCTAGTTAAATAAGAGTTTTTGTTTGATTTTAATAGATCTAATTATGTAGTGATCTTACAAACTAGTACGTAGAAACTTGCATCTTAAGAACTTTCTTAAATGGTTATGATTAATTAATGTATATATTGTGTGCTTTTAAAAATATATTACTTTGCAGCCATAGGACTTCAATCTAAAAACCAAATTATCAGCTATCTTTCTAACAGAGATCTGATGAAGACATAAATTAACATAGTCAAAGATTATTTGAACTAAGTACAGCAAATCTACAGGAGGAAAAAAATAGCTTACCAAGTATTTAGAGAACAGAAGTACATTACTGTTGATATTAGAGCAGATTACCAATATTTCTGGCTTTCCTCCTTCCAGATTCCCTTTAAGGTCATGCATGGTCATGTGACCTGCTTTGGCCAATGAAATGTGAGTGACAGTGATGTGTGTCATTTTTGTATGGATGCATTTAATTGCTAGTGGGAGAATCTGAAGAGCTATTTTCCTCTGGCCTGTGACAGCTCAGAAAATGGGCCCTCAGTCTGGATTTCTGAGTGAGGATAACATGGAACAGAACCCCTTGCTAACTGATAATTGGCACACAGTGTAAGCAAGAAGGAGATCTTTGTTGTTAAGCCACTAAGATTTGGGGATGGTTCCTCTCTGCAGCCTATTCTCGTCTATCCTAAATACTATGCTTTCCCATTAAGCATGATGTCCCCCACTTTGTACTACACATAATGTCACACTGGTGACTGCTAGTAGACATTCCATTAATATAGAAACTATCCATTTAAAATATGTGAAGGCAAGAACAAGATCACATTCTATCAAGCATGCAGTTTTCCCTCACATTAGGAGAATAAGATGCCTGGTTTAATCACAGAAAAAATCACATTTTCTAATTAAAGGTTCCATTTCAAACCAGAGTTTAGTTGTAACGACCTGGATGACACAAGTCAGTTAGCAAAAGTTGACTATAGCTATTCATGTTTTTCAGAGTAGATGTCAGAATAGGTTGGTAACTAAGGCTACCATCACCATTTTAAGAGAAAATTTAGAGTGAAAAATATCTATGGTAACCGCTACTTGAAAAAAGATCTTGTATTCATGAACAAATAAAGTGCTGAAGCTTATAGTGAATAAAGGGAAAATTAATGTAACTTTTGAAAAAAATTCAAATGAGAAAATTTAAGAAATATATTTCATAGAACTTTCTAATATTAACTTGAAGAACATTTTAAAATATAAACTGGAATTTTAGACTAGCAGTTTCTATGGATTAGCTGCAATGGTATTGCTTTAGGGTAAGGATTATTTCTTAATAATACAGACTCCCAGGCCCCAGCTCCAACTCACTGAAGTGGAACTATACGGAATTCTCTATTTTTAATAAACTCCTCAGGGAATTTTGATCCATATTTAGTGACTATTAACATAACCAACACCCATTTGAAGTGTTGATATATTCAATTGGTAAAAGAAATATTCAAGGGAGCAAATGTGGCTCAAACAGTTGAGTGCCTGCTTCCCACATGGGAGGACCCAGGTTAAGTTCCTGGAGCCACCTAAAACAAAAACAAACAACAAGCAAAACAAATGAAAAAACCAACTCAGGGGAGCTGATGTGGCTCAGTGGTTGAACACCAGCTTCCCACATATGAGGTTCCGGGTTCAATATCCAGGCTCTGGTACCTCAAAAAAAATTTTTTTAATTAAAAAAAAATAAATACTCAATCCAAATTTGGAGAACAGAGGACTAACTAGAAGCCTTGCATTTTACCTCACATTCATATTTGATATTATTCTTTCTTGTACATAATAAAATGCAAAGTGAAACAAATGTATAATGAAATGTATATATGAGAATACTCTATTGCATTTTGTTCAACTGGTGAATTATACTAAAAACATATGGCATATGGACATTCCTATCCTTAAGACTTAGCAATATATTCACATCAACAATTAAAAACAAATCAAGTTCTGAATAAGAGAATAAGGTCAATAAGTATAATTACAAATGACAAATATTTTAGGTCAAAATGATTGTCATTTTAAAAAGTAATTTTATTCTGATTTTTGTTCTTATAAATTAAATCTAGCCATAAAAATAAATTGTAAAACTAAGAAACAGTCAAAAGGATATTTCAATCCTATTTTACTTCTACATATTTTGTAAGGCTGTTATAAGCAGAGCTTGTCATACCTCATCAAACATCCAAATTTTACAGGTATCTGTTAATACTAAAACCACTGCCCTCAAATTAAAATTGCCTATGGTATTTTGTATTAAAAATAATTTCATGGTAACATTTTTTTAAAAAAATGAGCTTTTAATTAAGGTAGGATGTTAGCAGCAATGCTGTTTCTATGACAACTCATAATTTCAGTGTGATTCCTTTCACTGTAATGTTTAATGTTAACAATTCCAATATAGAACACATTTAATGCAATCTTAGGCTGTTCATTTCAAACGAACCCCCTCAAAATTATTCATTCACATTATTTTTAAGATGTTTTGAATTATTGGCATTTGGAGAGAAAGGTTTATCAATGATTTTATTAGAACCATTTATATTCTGTAGTAGAAAAGTCCTAGTTGAATATATAACATATATATGCACAACTTGAAGACAGCCAAAGGTCATTTTGATTTTAACAACAGCTTCTAAAATACCCTGCTAAGTCTTGATATTCAGGAACAAGTGAACCATAGAAAAATGCAAAAATATTTTTAAAAATGACAGAGATTTCAGAGACTTACTGAATAGTAATAGGGATTGCTTTAGTAGCATAATATGCTGGTGGGATTAAAAAAATAAGGAGGTTACATGGCTTTGGGTATATATATATTACATACTTTTTGACATCTAAGTTTGAAAATGAAAAGTAATATCTTAGAGTTTTTATTAATATTAATTAATAATCATTAATTTATTAATACTTAAATATAAATTTCTCATTAACTTATGAGCTGATCATTTTATGTTAGGCAGATCTTATAAATGGTTCAATGAGCTACTGAGAGAAAGAGCAAGGAAGAAGGAAAGAAAGAAGAAAAATGAGAAAGAGAAGATCAGAGAGAAGAAAGAGAATGAAAGAACTAGTTGTCTAAATATGTAGATGACAATATTTTTAATCATCCCTGAAGTAGGTTCATTGCTTTAAATCATCATAATAGGTATAGGGGAAAAGCCTATAAAACTAGATAACATGGATCAACACAAGTTCACTGGTCTTTCTTTAGGATAGGAAAGTCAATTCACAAAACTGAAAAACTAAGCTTTACTGAATTACTTTACTGCTAACTGCTTTTGAAAGTTGTAGAAAGCCTGTTTATTTCTATGACTGTTAGGATCCATATGATTTAAATTAGAATATCACACTTTCATATATACCTAAATTTCAGCCCTGGTGAAAATACTTATGAGAAATTTTAATGTTTATACAAAATACCTTTTGGTGTTTTCTGAAATTGAGATAATTCAAATTAAAAAGTGAGGAGAATGAAATAATATTAAAATGGAAACCATGCTCAAATCCATGAACACCCAGTAACTATGCAAAACACTTTTCTTTCTCTGAAGAAGGGCTGTAGGAGCCTTTAACAGGTTTCTCTAAGATTTGTGAGCTTTTCAAAAGTCTTAGTATTTGAAAAGATGATAAATACTTAGACCACAAAGATTATCACTCTATTCCATAGAGCCTTGCAGTAATGCTTTATTCAAAGTACAAGCAATAAATCATTCCTAGGAGTAAGTGTATCTTATTAGAGTATTCTTTTAGTACATTAGTTACTAAATTGCTATGGATGGAGCCTGAGAGAAACCAGCTTTATAGCTAATTTGGCTGTATTCTAAGTAATGTAATAAAACATGTCCCAGTCTTGATTTTAATTTAAATTGATCCATTATACTTTTTTTAAGACAGCTCCATTCATTTAAGGCACATGCCTCAAAGAAGTAAACTGACCATTATCGGTAGATAATGAAATATACAAGCTAGATGTTTAGAAATTTGTCCCAAGGCTGCATTCGACTCCACTTTTCCCTGGACTCTAGAATTCAAGATCAAGGGGGTTGGTTATGGGATAGGCAGTTGGCACCTTTTCCTTATATGGGAAGTGTTGCTCTAGTGGATTTGCTGGTCGCCTCTCCATTATTTTTTTAGCCATCTTCCCTTTTCCTCATGATTGCTGGAATTTCTCAGCCTTGTGTTTTAGGTAGAAATGACTCCATCTTTACACATTCTGAGTTGTCTTTAAAAGACAGACCCAAAGTCGCCACACTCTCATTTAAATCCTTTAATGGTTTCTTAGTGCTCATGTTAGAGAATACAAGGAAAGCCGTTGACAGCCTGATCCCAACCTCCTTTCCATACTCATCTCCTGCCTCTACTCAGCCATGCCCTCCCTTGAGGAACACGTAACAAATCACCATTCTCTAAAACCTGCCTTATATTTTCATATCCTAAATTCTTTGTTCATGACCTTTCCTCTGTACTCTTCCTTTGGGCTGTTCTGCAATCGTGTTTTCTCCCCTCACCACCGGGTTTTATCTTTTCCTTTTTTTTTTTTTTTTTTTAATCTGATAGCCTGTCTGTGCCTCATTTAGCACTTTGTTCAGATTTAGTTCATAATAGTTATTGCACTATATTATAGTTGCAGCTGCATTTTGCTGGTTTCCTACTATGCAATGAGTTCCTTGATGGCAGGGGCATTCAGTTAATAGTTGCCATGAGGGCTTACTAGGGGATTTTTATAAGCATTTTACATGTGTTAACCCATTAGATTCTCATAAAAACCCTGTGAGGTTGGACTATTATGCCAGTGTTACAGATGAGGAATCTGAGGCAGAGGAAAGTTAAGTAATTCCTCAAGGCTTTACTTCTTGTTATTGGAAGAGACCATATTCAAACTCAGACTAACTGACCATTACCCCTGTTTTTGAATAAATCTCTGCACAAAGAACAAAGTCATGTTCTTTCATTTTCATGTTTTTCCCTTCCTCTCTTCCTCCCTCCAAAGTCATGTTCTTCCCTTCCTCTCTCCCTCCCCCCCTTCCTTCCTTCCATTTATTTACTCTTTTCTTTTGACTTTTCAGTACCTATTATAGTTCCTTACATGTAGCTGTGCATGTGTCTTGAAAAATTAATTAACATTGTTTGAGTACAGATGAGTAGGTCTTTAGGAAAGTTAGGCACAGCTTCTTCCCAAACAAACTCTTTAAAACTTTAATAAATTTGTGTTAAATTTTACATAAACAGTTCTGTTTCCTTAGTTTGACTCTGATGATAACCAGAATCCATTTGAAAAAAAAAAATTTAAATACACTCTTACAGAGTGATTAAAAACAAAAAAGACAAGCCAAATATGAGCTGGTTAAAACATGGAATAAATAATGGCAATAAACCCTCTATCCTATACTTGAAGGATTTTACTGAGAGACTTTATAATGTAAAACCTCTTTTAGGGATGACAAATTTACAGGTTTTCAGCTGACACACTAGTGATTTATAAAAATGACTTGTTCAGTTTGAAATCGGTTCCTGGGTCTAAGGGCTTAGATGCCTGAGTTTATATCTATTTCTATGCATCAGAATGATTATCGATGTAATTTTAGTGAAGTGATTTTTTTTTTGAAATCCATGTCAGGATGGTAATTGAGTAGTTAAAATCTGCATGGGATTGTATATCATAGATATACTTTATCAACTGAGAATAAGGCACACAGCAGTCAAGAAAAGTAACAGGGAAAAGGTTAAGAAGGCATTTTCCCATGAGCTTCTTATTCCTTGCATTCATAAAGCTTCCTGTCTAAGGAAATTCAGATGGTCACACTACACCAGAAATTACCCGGCAAAGAAGGGTAAGCTTAGCTTGAAATTGCCTAGCAATTGCATGTTTATTTAGCTTTTTTCCTTGAAGATGGTCCAATAATTTTATAAAGTTCAAGCTCTGAATTTCTAAATTCTATAGAGTCCTCAAAATGGAACAAATACCAGGAAGGAACTGCTCCAGAAGTTTCTATATAGCATTCCTCTTTCTCACAGGGATTATTATATGAAGGCTACACATTCAAAATGTATGAATTTGGGCTCCTTTTCATTCCTGATTACGCCAACTCCAGACTTGGCAAGCAATACTTTGACACTGTTTGGGAACAGTTAACATAGATACCATTTCTGAAGAAGATGTGATAAATTACTGCAACATTTCCTAGTATGCATTTGTTTGTGATTAATCTTAGCTTTCATTATCTGACATGGTGGAATTGTTCTATTTTACATCCTTTAAAATGTCAACTTCTTTATCATGGACTTTTAAATTTGTATAATCTCATCCATCACTCACAGTGATTTGGCAGGCATCCCAATTTTCTCTTACTTGGTTTAGAAGCTAATTATAGTACACTTTGTGAAGCACTGTGGAGGTGGCTGTTAGATTTCATAGAAGAGCCTCTGAATTGCAAAGCCAAACACAGGGATAGAAGGTTACATTATTTTTTATTAAGTTTGTCTCAGTATGAAACAGTTTTTTCCTAACTTAGTGTCAATTTAACCATTTCGCCCCATTTCTAGGGCCCATGATACTTTTAGGGGCCAATGAAAATGTTTTAATTTAATTTTCTCTAAAATCTGAAGAAAAATTGAGTATAGTAGTAATACATATGTCATAAATAATCCTACCTGGATTGATTTTAATATCTTTTTTGATGGAAGAATGGGCCCATGAAGGCAAAAGTTCATGGCCACAAAAGTCATAATGCAACCCGAACTCTGTGGATCAACTAGATGAATTCCTGAAAAGCTTCAAAATATTACTTTGGTTCTTAGAGCACTTGCAAACAAGTTTCAGGTCCATGAGTCATGAGTTTTGTCAACTCCCTGACACTAAGCTTCTTTATCTGTAAATAAGAGTAATAATAATAATAGCTTTTGTGTCTGGCACTCTCCAAGGTACATTACCAGCATCACCTCCAGTAGTCCTACAACAGCTCGGAAAAGGTTTGAGCTGAATGAGGTAGGAGTGGCAATCACCATTTTACATCCTCCTTAACCGAGGATTAGAGGGCTCAAGAGATTACCCCAATACCCACCAAAAGTGAGCACTGGAACAAAAATTTGAATTCAATCTGATTCAACCTCCTGCTCTCCTTCCAAAGTCACTGCGAGGATCAATAGACAAAAGGAAGTGATTTCTAAACAATTAAGCATCATTAAAATGCAAAATATTTCATTTCAAATGATCTTCGTTTTTTATTTGTTTTTTTTAAACAGATGTAGGTTTACAGAAAACTCATGCAGAAAGCACAAGGTTTCCATATACCTCCCCACCCATCACAAGCAATTTTCCCTATTATTAACAGTTTGCATTGGTATGGTAACTTTGTTAAAGTTAATGAAACAATATTATTATAATAATATTAACTGCATAGTTCAAAATAAGGTTCACTCTTTGTGTTGTACAGTATTAATATATTTTTTTAAATTTTTTATTCTGAAAACATAGATGCAACCTAAAATTTCCCCTTTTACTATATTCAAATATTCAATTCAATGAAGTTAATTACATTCACAAGGTTGTGCTACCATCACCAACATCCATTACCAAAACTTTTCCATTACCTCAAACAGAAACTGTACCAATTAAGTATTAACTCCCCATTCCCTACCCCAACTAAGGCCCTGGTAAACTTTTTTCTAGCATCTAGCTCTATGAATTGGCTTATTCTAATTCAGGAGTTCTTAACAAGGGGTCCATGACCTTGAATTGAAATTCAAAAATCATTATTCTTGTGGGGATGTGTTGCTGCGGGTGTGATTTTTTATTAAATAATACACAGTATAGTGTGGACTTAGTAAGGGGTCTGTCTGTGGTTTTTACCTGAGTGACAAAGGGGTCCATGGAACAAAAAAGTTTAAGAACCCCTATATTATTTCATATCAATGAGATCATATAACAGTTATCATTTTGTGTCTGGCTTATTCCACTCAATCTGGCATTTTCAAGGTTCATCCATGTCGTACATATCAAAACATCATTCCTTTATACAGCTGAATAGTATTTCTGCTATATGTATAAATCACATTTTATTTAACCATTCATCTGTTGATGGACACTTGGGTTGCTTCCATCTTTTGGCAATTGTGAATAATGCTGCTAAGATCATCAGCGTGAAAATATGTGTTCTTTGTGGTACATGCCTAGGAGTGGGATTGCCAGGTCATGAGGCAATTCCATGCTTAACTTTCTGAGGAACCACCAAACTGTCTTCCATAGTGGCTACACAATTTTACATTCTGTTTTTGTTTTTTCTAATAGTTGATATTCTTATTGGTATAAAATGGTATTTCATCATGGTTTTGATTTGTATTTCCCTAGACAGTGTCTGACATCTAAGTGATACTTACTGGAAAGATGGATGAATGGATAGTTTGATGAATGAATGAAATAATGAATATTATCTTGGGCAACTTTATTTAAACTCTAGCTTCTAATCTATGAAGGTTTTTATTTTTTTTTAAATTCCAACATTCACTTTAAATATAAAATCTGATTTTCAGTAAATTTATACCACTGGAATTTTCAGTGAGGGCATGTGTCTTTGTTACATGGCTGGAAATAACAGGCTCATGTCTTATCAGCAATTCTTGTAGCAATTTTCTTTTCAACACCAATAATTTTGCAATTATGCATTTTAAAATATAATAATGGAATTACTAATTAAATCAAAGTATCATATTTAGTATCCTCATGCAGCACTGGTTTTCAGATTCTTTTATTAGCACCATCAGAATATCTTTGTCATATATGATTTTATACAGAATATACAAAATAGTAAAAAGAAAAACCATTCAGGTTGAGTTAAAATGGAGGCACATAGCCTTTTACCCTTATTTACTCCTCCTCACCTCCTTCATTTGGAGGCTACAATGTAAGTTTACTGTATTTAGGAATATTCGTTCTTTTATATTTAAAAAAAAAACAAGGAAGAGAAATCGGATCGTTAACAAGCAATTAGCTTGTGAGACATAAGTAAAAGTTATAAGATATGTTAAGTATAGATGAAAAGTAAGTTAGTACCTTGTAAGATACATTATGGATAGATGAAATAAATGGAATATATGATTTAAAAACGGATAGTGTAAACAAGAGTGCTACATATAGATGGAAGAGATAGAAAGACCAAGTCAGAAGTTACTAATCATGCTACCTCCAGATTGAAAAGTACCTTATTCCTAAATCAGGCACCCATTGGGGACACATATTATGGCTCCATTTTGATCCCATCTATGGTCTGCTCCAGATGTGAAGATAAAAGGTCTGGCTGCTCAGCTGATCATGTGAAAGTTACAGCAATTGGCTAAGTCCTACACCTAAACATCTCCAATAGATAAGTTTGTTCCCAGCACTTTCCTTCTTCAGAGTCCCCTTGCTCAGTGCAACTCTGGTCCTTGTAACCCCACCTTCAACAAGGAAGGCTGTTGTGACAAAGTAAGGCAGAACATGTGAGCATTGTTTTCCACAGGCTTCAGGTGGTGTGGTCCTTCCACCCCTCTTGCACCCTATTCCAGTTATGTTAACATACCCCATCTCTTTCCCTTGTTTCTTGCTATGTGTTTTCATTTTGTTCACTAACCATGTGATGTGAGCACCTTAACCTGGGTCTGTGAGTCTTTCTGTCCTTTGACTCTTGGGAATGTCTATCAGGTAACACACAGGGAAGCTACCATTACCTCAAGGTAATTTCCCTTATGAAATGTGGTGCCTGGGAATGCTATGTCTGAAAAACACTGTTATAAAGCAAGTTACAAATCAATAAATACTAATTCTACTTTTGTAAGACTTTCATTAATCTTAAATGTTATCAATCATAGTTTAATCTAATATTGTTTTTATAGCATTCCCAGTCTATATTAGAACTCTGAATTACTCTGAATTCTTTTTTTGGAATCTTACCATTTACAGAAAGGGTCAGTACATAACTCTAACATTTCATGACAATTTGGCATCAAAATACACCCAAGTTTTCTCTGTTTACCACACCATCTCTAACTTATACACCTCAATATCCTACAAGGTTGTGTTAAATAAAAAGCTACCTTAATTTTCATTTTTCCTGATGAAGAACTTTTAAGATTTTAAATTAAAAAATCATCAGTTATTTAAAAATAAAGAATAATATTTTTACAACACTATAACTATAAAATAAACTCCCAGTTTTTTGACAGACCTTGCATTAATTTGAACCATATGAAATCGCCATTTTTGTAAATGTAAAACAGCCAAATGTTGGTACTTTCATGTGATTAAAACTAAAGATCTGCTATTTTAACCATTATCTGATGTGCTTCCCTAAAGCACTCTTTTAACTAATAGTTTTTCAGCATTCATTTGAGGACCTCTAATGTTTCTCTTGTTTCTCAAGACAATTCCATTATTGGACAATTTTTATTCATGCAAAGTTCTTCCTAATATTTAGTACAAATATATATCACTATAACTTCATTCATGAGTAATATTTATATGATTTGGTGTGCAAACCAGAACACTTTGAGAGTGAAATAGGACACTGTAGCAATTACACAGGGACAGTGGGTGAAAAGTGAGATTATTGCAGGCAAACAAGCAAGTATGATTACCCTCTTATGGGTCAGAATTAATATATCTGATTTCTCTTTTACAGCTAACCTTTAAAATAGCTGATGATTACCACTATAGATGTTTGATTCTGTCTGCTGGCATGACTTTGAACCCTATATATTTAACTTAGCTTAGTATAAATATATTAAATATGTATTACCAAGTAAAGGAAATCAAATTAAACTAAATCAGCTTCTAAATCACAAAAAGGACAGATTACAAAACTCATGGCAATATATGTCCCTAACTTAATCCTTGGTTACAAAGCACTGGCTGCTCATGTGCTCCTCCTTCCCTTTCTTCCTCTTTAAGCTATATTCTCCTTCTTATCCCATCCCCCACCTTTCTCTTATTAGTGTGTAGGGTCTGAAATTACACAATTAGTATTAGTTAGGCTTGCCTCTATTTCTCATGATTGAAAATTTGCTGATCCTCATCTAGGCTCCTTTTGATTGAATATATGATACAAATATCCATTTTTAGCATCCTTGATTAGAAATCTATTCCTCATTTTGCGTTAAACTCCATTGTAACTGAAATCAAACTAGGAGATGAAGAATGTACCATGCATTTTACAGAACTTTGTACCCCGTAGATTCTCAATAAATCACTGTGCTTCTCTCCTCTTCTGTTTACCATACTCTTACTAGGTGTGCTGCCAAACATTGAAAGATGCTAAAATGGCTGCAACATGGAGGAATTTGCCTCCTAAGTACCAAGCGATGTTCATTTGGCAATAAACAGTTAAATTCTCTGACACACTGTTGAAAGGTGATGACGTGAATTGTGAGAAATTGCTATTGCTTTAAATAGGAAGAGACATTCTGAGATATTCCTCTACTATCATAGTTTTGAAATTTTAATTATTGCTTATGTGTTTAGTGCTTTTCACTCCCTTTGAGGTTGACACCAAAAGTTCTAGTGTTAAGGAGTTTGCCTCATACATGAAAAGGGTGAAATTCACTGTAATAAATGTTTATTTTTAGATTGTTGATTGACTAATGTAAGTTAAAAATGAGAAAAAAAGAATGATGGATGTGTTCCCTATACACTTTGATGGTTGAGATGGCATTTATGTTAGTGCCAAATCTAAAATAAAATTCATCTATTGACTGTTTTGCCTGTTGCTTTTCTTAAAATTGGTCACATAACCTTGAAAACCCTAAAGTAATTATCTCTCTATAAAACAATTTTCCCCATTCCCCTTAATTTAATAATCTATTGTTCTTGAATTTTGAAAGTTAAGTATTAACAGAACTAAAAAGTAGTATGGTAATAGGAATATGGATAATATGAAATTGGAAACACATTTCACATTTAGAGACACTTTAAGTATGAGAAGCCAACCCGTTTATGTAATGATTTGTTTTCAGACATTATCTTTCCCTTTAATGGAACACCATTTCCTCAGATTCCATGGGTTACTATGGTATCTGCTTATATTTGCTTCTGCTAATGGTCTTGAGTTCATTAATGTTCAATTGTGAAATTGTTTTGACTAGTAGACTTGGCAGTCATGGCTAACGTGGAACAAAGAGAGCAGGTCTTTGAGCAAAAAGAGTGGAACAGAAAGAGAGTAAAGCATCATTGTTACAAACCATTATGAGCTGGATTATGATGACAAGAAAATATAAGTCTGACAAAACACCACAAACAATAAAAGCAAGTGAGTTTCAGTTACTTGTTGGCCATCTTTCTTCAAAATACCATTGGTCACTATGGCAAAAAAAAAATTCTGCTTGTTTTGGTAAAAATATTTAATGGTTTATAAAATTTGCAAGTTAGAAAAAATAAACAAGCTTGTTTTATTGATTACTTTGATTTGGAAATCACATGGAAAAGAGGGAAAATGCATATCCCAATGGAATATAAATATTGAGGCAAAAGCAATCCCTTGTTGATTTATTATTAATCCTTGTAACTGTTTAGTCTCATGTCTGGAATTAGATGTAAAATGCTTTCCTCCTTTGTTCACAAAGGCATGATATGCATAATATGTGGTATAATCAGGAAATATCTTCACTATGGCCTCTGTAATCCCCTTATTTCCTTTTATTTCTAGTTCAAATTTGTGTTAGTTTTTAAAAACTGTATTAGATATCAGAAAAATCATTCTAATACATTTTGAATTCTAGTGGTGAAAACTGTTATCCCAACACAATAAGTGAAATGGAACCAAGGAATATTCCAGCATCCTGGGTAAAAGACTTGGGTAAAAGACCATGTCAATTGTTTTTTTGTTTTGTTTTGTTTTTATTTTTTTTAATTTATTTATTTTTAGGAGGTACCAGGGATTGAACCCAGAACCTCATACATGGGAAGCAGGCACTCAGCCACTTGAGTTACATCTGCTCCCATTGATTATTTTATAGAATTTCCATATTTCAGATTTAGATAATTTTGTTCTTGTCATCACCTCTTTTGTTACAGAAGACTATATTGGAACTGAGAAGGATTAAATGACTCATCTTTTGTCACAAAACTAAATGATAGAAAGGTAGAGTTGAAACTCAGATTCTCTGTTGTCAAATCCAGAGCCTTATACTGTACAGTGAAGAAATAAGAGTAAGAGGTTTAGAGACTGACAACATGAGCTGGGAGCTCAGTTCTAATTTAGCAGGTGAGTGACCTTGGGCAAGCTACCTAACCTCTCTGGGCATCATTTCCTTCATATCAAAAATGAAGATAATAAAACTGGCTTCATAGATTTGGAGTGGGGATTACAATATAAAGTTTATGCAATCCATTTCATGCCAATAGTGAACACTCATTAAATGGTTGTTGCTTTTACATTATTTCAAGCTATATAATTTGTCTCTTTTTGAAGAACATGTTTGTTTTGATCTAAAATAGCAAGTTTTTGGTTCTTCTGCTGGTCTGGTGGTAAGGAGTTATACTTGGATAAGAGAGTTTGAAGAGTCAAATCGTTTTGAATGCCAAGTCAAGCAGCAGGCATATTCTATCACCTTTGACTCCTTCCCTATCTGTCTTTCCCACTTTTGACCTTCCCCACAAGCCTGGTTCCCTAGGATGTTTAGAATCCCTCCCTACCTCTGCATTCTGTCCGTCCCCACTCTAATCTACATTCGCTAATGGCTCCTAGCAAGTATGTCTGACTCAGTGACTCCATTTTCTCCTTTTACAACACAGCACAGTGTATACATCATTAAGCTAAACTTCTTGATATACTGTTTACTGTTTTTATACAATAACTTCTTATTAGACATGTTAATAATTGTTTAATTTGTAGGGCATCAAGTAAAATTAAGTTAACCCTATTTAAAATAGAGTTTCTTGACTGTTTAAAAGACAGCTACTGTAATAACGTAAACAAAGTGCTCCGTCTTCTGTTTAATAAGGCATTTACTGGAAAGAAGTGAGGGGCTGCCTTATGGTAGCTGCATCTTTACCAAGAGTAACTAAAATGGATTTCAGGTGTCTGGGGTGTTGTATAAATGAGGAAAGCTGATCATTGATGGTCAGAAGTGATAAATCCTGCAGCATGATTAAGGAAAATGAGGAGAAAAGGAGATTTAGAAAACAAACTATAGCCATTAGATAATACCTTAAGGCTTTGGAGCAGTTCCATTGATATGGTAAGGACTAAAGCTAAATTATAGTGACATAAAGAAGAAATTGGAAGGAAGGAATCAGAAGAAATGAATCAAAAATAAGTTTGGTGGCAAATAAAAGGCTAGAGATGGAATCATTACTTGAAATGAAGGTGTGGAGGAAGCTTCAGAAAGAGGGCTCAGCATTTCATCTGAGATAAATGGAGAGGAAGAAAAGTGGCTAATTAGATAAGTTTTGAGGCGGAGATGGATGAAATGAATAGGGTTTATGCCCAATGGACTCTTGTTTCTTTAGGAAGCATGATAATGAACAGCTTTTTGAGTGTTGGCTTGAAGGGTTGGAGGTTTGAGGAAAGTTGTTAAGATCTGGAACACTTAAGAGAATGTGAAATAGATTGATTAGCAATCAGTAATGGCTGACCATGACCAGAAATCTTTAAGAATGACTGGCAACAGTGTCAGGCAATCTGAGTGACAATCACTCGGGCCAGCAGCGGGCATGGAGGAAGCAGATGATTGAGTTGAAAGCAGACAGGCAGGACACAAAGAATATGACAGGATTGTTGTTACTGGTAAGACTGCTGTTAAAGAGATTTAAAATGAATTCCAGATGGGGCAGGAAAAGAAAAAAGTCAAGAAGGAGTGGCAGGCTGGGAGGAGGGGATTACAATCAGCTAGTGGGCATTATGGAAGGATAGAAGATTGTGGTAGAAAGGGAACTTTCAAATTTCAAGTTCTTAAAGACAGGACCATGTGAGTGTACAGCTGCAATACAGAGGAAAGCATTAAATTAGAGGAGACTAGGTGTTTGTTAAATGGATTATTATTGATTTATGATTTTTTCAGAAGCAACTTTGTCTTCCACCAAAGACCCAAAAGAGAAGGGGGGTGGGAAGGAAACAAAACTGGAAAGATAGGTTCTATAAGCTCAACATGAGGTGGAGAAGAAGAGGAAGAGAATAATTCAAATAGAATTAACTAACATCTGAGAAATTCAAGAGAAAAAGCTTTCCCAAAGGTGCAGGCTAGGCAGAAAGTCTTTGCCTATGCAAAGTAGCAGCTGTGTGGGATCACAATTTAATGTCATTCAATTCTAAAACCATTGAAAAACATTAGAACCACAGTTCCAAAAAAAGATTATGGAAAAAGCAGTTAAAAAATATGCATTATAAACATTTAAATATAGATTTCTTCCATATTAAATTATTCTTTTTAATACCTACAGGAATCAGTTCCTATTTAAGATCAAGATCCTACCAAATTTTGTTTTGTTAAGAGAAGAAAACTAGATGAAACTTCTCCAAGCAATATTTTATTTGAAATGTTATTTTGAAAAATGGCCATCAGGTCTCCTGAGATGAAAATTTATTCTGATAAAAGTTTATTATTAACAGGACTGAGGGAGCTGAGTAAAGGGAGAGGAATACACAGAGACAAGATACTAAAAGCTGCAAACAAATTAGGAGGGAACTCTCTCCACTGTCTCAAAAGATATATATATATATATATGGACATTATCAAGAGAACAATTTCCAATGTTAATAAAATCCTGGAAAGTAATACCAAGTGTCAATATCTATAATGTGGGCAGAGGAATAAACACATTTACAGTTCTTCCCTAAATCATCGCACATTAGAGATTTGGCTGGTCATGGACACTCATTTGGATAGCGGAAATTCTTCCCAGAAGTGATAGTAATAACTATTTACTTACATGTCCCTGACACTTAGTCATATTTTGCCCATAACAAATCATATATTATTGCTTTTATTATAACTGTTAAAATGACCAACAAGCATAGGTTAATTTTGAAGTTTATATATTACTGTTAACGAGCATCATTTTTCTTTTCAGATATGCATAACATAACTCGCCTGGAGGTAGTAAAATGCATCATTTTATTTATACAACACATTTGTGTAGAACTACTATGGGAAGACACTGTGTTTCGCAATATGAAGGGGAGAAAGCAATGATAATGATGGAGATTTCATCTCAGAACTTAGCTAAAATGTTTGGTACATTGCATATGTTTAATAAACATTTGTTTATTGGACTATTTTTAAGGAGGGATGGGTGTCACTGTATTCCCTTTTTTTCTTCTTTTAAGGCATTTTAAGAAAAACTTTGAACAGGCAAGGCTTTCACACAGGCAAGGATGTGAAAACAGTAATGACAAAGAATTAAAGTTTGAATCTGTATGTATCCCAAAAAAACATGTTCTTAAAGTTAATCCATACCTGTGGTTGTGAACCCATTGTAAATAGGACCTTTTGATGAGGCTACTTCAGTTAAGGTGTGTATTAATCAGTCAAAGGGGTGCTGATATAAAAATACCAGAAATCTGTTGGCTTTTATAAAGAGTATTTATTTGGGGTAGAAGCTTACAGTTACCAGGCCATAAAGCATAAGTTACTTCCCTCACCAAAGTCTGTTGCTACGTATTGGAGCAAGATGGCTGCCAACATCTGCAAGGGTTCAGGCTTCCTCTTTCTCTTAAGCCTCCTTGGTCCCAGCTTCTTCCAACCTTAGCCGCAGGCTGGGACAGGTTTTGTCTCTCTCCTGGGGCTTGTTTCTCTCCAGGCTCAGCTGCTCTGCTCTCTCCCCAAGGCCAGCTATAAACTGTCAGGCGAACAGCTTGTCTCTTTTCCCAGGGCCTCTGCCATGTCTAATGGACCCTTCTCTCTTTCCTCATGTATCTACTTCTCCGTGTGCTTACTTCCCTGGCTCCAGGATCAAAAACTCTGTTTCCTCTGCCGTGTCGTTTTCTCAACATCCTACTGACGTGGCCCAATCAAAGCCTTAATCATTATTTAATTAAGTAAAAGTGAAACCTCTGAATCCAATACAATATAATATGCCCAGAGGAACAGACCAGTTTACAAACATAATTCAATATCTATTTTTGGAATTCATAAACAATACCAAACTGTTACAAGGTGTGACCCACCCTCAATCAGGATGATCCTTGTTTGCATGTGGGCATTATCAGAAGAAAAATTTCCAATTTTTATAAAATGGTGGAAGGCAATGCCAAATGATAAGGGGCTGAAATGGGAAGAAGGGAGGAAGAGGGCAAAAGAGCCAACAGTGTAAATTACTTCTCCCACAATCTATTAGTAGAGGCACCCTTCTTATGTTTGAGAACTTGAACAAACTTAATGAATCATTTGGCCATGATGGAGTTGTAAGCACAAATTCAAAGGACAGTTAAAAAATGGTGGTAGTGCTTTCTTTTAAGGTGGCTATCCTTAAAGTGAAAATCCAAAATTTCTTACAGAAAAAAGTCACGGACTCCAGTGAATATATAATAGCCCTTCTGTTTGAGAAACATGAAGCAAAGGAATGAAAAAAAATAAAGGGTTGTACTTGGGTGAGTAGCATGTTGAAAATGAGTAGTTTTTATTACCCCTGAGCAAGTTTTTAAAAAGTGAAGATGGAATTTAGGAAGAGACAGAACTTAAAAGTATGTACAAGAGGAAATATTGGGGGAGGGGGGCTATTAAAGAAAGTAAGAGGAATGTTATTAATAGCATAGGAAAAGAAATTAGACTCTCACTTAATGACTGCATTGATTTACCAAACCATGTATTGCTGCTTAAAGAGACTATAAAGACATGTGGTAAATAGAAAAGGATAAAAACTAATAGATGTTAATGGGTCCCTCACCTTAATAATTCAATCATTCAAACAATAAATACTTACTGAGCATTTGGGGAATCGTGGAGGAAAAATATTAGACAGAGAACTGGTTTTCAAAAAAATTTAAATTTTGTTAGGTAAACCCACAAGTCCACAAAAAATGAGTTAACAATTCATATGGCATATAATTAAATGATAATTTTTCATATGTGATTTTTATGAATTTATACGTGCATTTATTCATGCATAAAATTAAACTCTTAAAAGTTGATATGATAAGCTCTATGATGAATCTCATCAGGAACACCTTGATATCCACATGGAAAAATAAAATAAACATTATCCCCTACCTGAAACCATACACAAAAGTGAATTCAGGATGAACTGAAGACCTATACTTAAATGATAAATTATAAAACTTATAGAAGAAAACATAGGAGAATAGCTTTGTAGCCTCCGAGGAGGCAAAAATGTCTTAGGACACAAGATGTGCTAACAACAAAATTTAATCAAAATAAAAACAGCTTTTCCAAAGAGATTATTTAAAAAAAAGAGAGAGAAGTGCCATTGGGAAAATGGAAAGGCAAGTCACAGACTAGAAGAAAATATTCACAAGATGAAAGTCTTGCATACAAAATATATAAAGAACTCCTACAAAGCTATAGTAAAAAGAAAACATAAGTGGACAAAATCCTAGACACTACACAAGCAGATACACAAATGGTCAATAAGTACACAAAAAAAGATGTTCAATATCATTAGTCATCAGGAAATTGCAAATTAAATCTAATTAGTTACCACTTTGTACCCACTAGAATGAATTAAAATAAAAAATTTTAAAGTGACATTGAGAAGTGTTGGCAAGAAAGTGGGGCAAGTGGAACTCTCCTACATTGCTGGTGAGAATGAGAAATGGTATTGCCACTTTAGAAACTTGTTTGGCAATTTTATATAAAGTTAAATATACATTCTCTTTATGACCCAGCAATTTCACTCCTAGGTATTTACTCAAGAGAATCGAAAATATGTGTCCACAAAAAAGGATTGTACAAGAATATTCATAGTAGCTTTATTCATAATAGTCCCCATATAGAAATAACCCACATGTCTACAACAAGAAAACAGATAAACAAAATGGGGTATATTCCTACAATGAAATACTCAGAAATACTGATAAACAAAACATGAATCGCAAAAATATTGTGTTGAGCTAAAGAAGCCAGACACAAAAGAGCATATATTGAACGATTCCATTTATATGAAATTCTACAACAGGCAAAACCAAGGTAAGGTAAGGTAATAGAAAGGTAACATAAACCAGACAGGCTGCCTCCTGGTGATGGTGAGGGGTGGTCAGTATTGATTGGGGCAAGAGGAAACTTTCTGGAGAGATGGAACTATTCATAATCTTAATTGGAGTGGTGGCTACATGTGTGTCAACAACTATCACAATTCATTGAAGTAAATAGATATGATCTATGTTTTACCATATATAAATTATGCCTCAATTAATAAAAAAGAACTGAAATTGGACCAAATGATTGATCCCTTTCTTCTGTAATATTTTGTCAAAACTGAAATAATTTTCCAAGTGTCAGTTGTGATGACAATCATTTCTGAAGGAACTCTGTAATCATACTTACAGCCATTTACATGTTACTGTTTTAAAAGTCTAACATACTATATCTCTTTATTGAGTTTCAATTTTAAATGAATGAGCTGTCCAAATAAAATGCTGCTTTATGTGACTTAGATGTCATGCATCATATTACACAGTTTCAGTTCCCAACCTTTCTCACCTCATCTGCAATAGCAACTACACTACTATGTTAATCCTGCTTTTTTATTATAATTATTCACTATGAAATCTATTATCCAGTATTTTTGGATTTTTAAAAGTGATTCCCATTTTAGCATTAATGGGAATCACTTTTAGCATAATTTTATCTGCAACAAAACTGGCTAATCTCTTACCTGAACATAGGATTTGTTTAGACTTCAACATCCCCCCAAAGGCAACAAGGAACAAGTTGAGGTTTTTTTTTTTGATAAAAAAATTAGTTTTCATGATTATAAGCCATTGAACAATTAGAATAGGGAAGAAATTGTTTTGTTTAAATCCCACTAACTACTTTCAGAAGTTAAAATAACAACTTCTTTTTAAAATTTTTTAAAGAGCAGCTTGAAATTTTCAAAACCTACTTGATCCTTGAGATAAATCTCACATGCCACATCAACACCATCTGTCTTAATTATCTTCCACTTAGTGGTCTAAGTTGAACATGGTGAATCTCAAACCCCTTAAAAAAATATCCGTCCTAGAACTACTTAAATCTGTGCTTCATGCTAAGTGACTGCACAAGATG
Organism: Tolypeutes matacus; assembly: GCA_026826555.1. Classification (NCBI taxonomy): domain Eukaryota; kingdom Metazoa; phylum Chordata; class Mammalia; order Cingulata; family Chlamyphoridae; genus Tolypeutes; species Tolypeutes matacus. The sequence goes on along the minus strand of JAKSZT010053929.1, from coordinate 56,405,388 downwards.
GAATAATGACATAATTACAATTTTCTGAAATGGATTTGATAAAGCAGTTAGAAATGTCCTGAAATGTGAAAAGCCAGATATTACATGCAGTTCCTTCTCACTCTGTCTCTTACATCCTGGCAAAGATTAAGATGTTAGTTTTTCCAAGTGAAACTGTGTGAACATAAAGCTACTGAGAGAGCTCATGAGAACTCATGCCCCTGATGACTGACACAAGCTCTACTGATCCTTTGCTCCAAACTCAGAAACTACAGAATCCCAGCTGTTAAAATGTCTGACAGAAATAAGAGGTTGGATGAGTTCCATCTGGCTGAACTTTTACAACACAAACAGGAATAAAGCAATGCTCAAAAGCAAGGATTTTGAAGGACTGCATAATCCTGCAAATAGAGGAAATAAAAATGCATCCATCTGTAAAGGTGATGTGGAAAGAAATGTACAGCAACGTAATATAAAATAAAGAGTCAAGCATAAAATGTTAACAGGGTGGTCTTTACTTTGAGATTCCATCTAAAATAAAGATAGCCATGAAATTTATTTAGGAAATATCTTTCCTTTCTAAAAAGCAGGTATTTGTCAGGATCATCTTGTTTGGTTTAAAGCTGTAGGTGAGGGTTCTGATCAGGAGAAAGACCCTTTCCACTGTTTCATCCATCCCGGATGTTCCAGGGACTTGAATGAGCAGCTTCCTGTGCAGCACATTGTAGGCAAAGCTGCAATGATGGAAGTCCTGGACCCTCATCATCATGACACACTTCTAGGAGTGGCAGACCAGATCCCCCAAAGTCTGGCCCCAGTCTTGTTCTCTTTCTCTTTTCTCTTACTGAACCCCATCCTTTAGGCTCCTCACTAAAGTCCCTTGCTCCCTCATGCCTCTCTGACTTTCTTCATGCTCTCCTTGATTCCCCATCCTCAACACTGACTCAAAAGACTTAGCTCCTCTTTAAACTTGCTAGTTTCCTTTTTTTCCTTTCCAGGTAAAATGGACCATTCCCTCTGTGCCCATTCATGCTGATTGCTCCTTTTAAGAACAATGTATTATGTGCTAATTTTATAATTTTTAAAACAAGTTATTTGAAAGTTATCTTAAATGGGATCTTTCAAAAGGACCACTTCTTTAACAATTATTACTTGCACTCCCTCCACTTTGTAGAATATAAAAGTAAAATTTGACAGTAGTCAAATACACATCTGTGGTAAGCAGAATTCTAAGAATGACCTCCAGTGACCCTTCCCCTTGTGTGATCCTCTCTCCTTTGAGTGTGGGTAGAATCTGTGAATATGATATTGTAACCGTTGGGGAATTTGATGTAATTATGAATTCCAAAAATATAATTGAATCATGCTTGTAAACTAATCTGTTAATCTGGGCATGATTAGGTTAGGATTAGGGCATTGAGCCCACCCCTTGGTGGGTGGGGAATTGAATATAAAAGGCAAGGCAAAGGACAGTTGAAGCATTCTTTTGAGAAGCAGTTTTGTTATTGGAAAGAAGGCCCCAGGAGAAGAGAAGCAAGCCCTTTGCCTGATCGTCTACAGCTGACCTTGTGGAGGAAACAGGAGCTAAGCCCGGAGAGAAGTGCAGCCCTGGGAAGAGAGGAACTCCAGAAGTCTGAACCCTGGCAAACGCCAGCAGCTGTCTTGCTCTAACACGTGACAATGGACTGTGGTGAGAGAAGAAACTTAATGCTTTATGGCCTAGTATCTGTGGACTTCTGCCCCAAATAAATACCCTTTATAAAAACCAACCCATCTTTGGTATTTTACATTAGCACCCCTTTGGCTGACTAATACAGATATCCCTGCTGTGATTATGTTATGTTAGATGGTATAGTTAACCTTAAAACAGGGAGATAATCCAGTTGACCCTAATCTAATCACATGAACCCCATAAAAGCAGAGTTTTCCATGGCTGGTGGCATAAGGGGAAGGCAGAAGGAAAGTCAGATATATTAGAAGCAAAAGAAAGATTCGACACAGTTTGAAAAAATAGGGTCCTATGCAAGGATCGAGAGCAGCCCCTAGAAGCTAGAGTAGCCTCTGATTAACTGCCAGCAAGAAGACAGAGATGTCAGTCTTACAGCTGCAAGGAACTGAATTCTGCCAATAACAAGAATGAGCTTGGAAGCGGATTCTTTCCCAGAGCCTCCAGAAAAAAAGCCCCTGTCAGCCAAGAACTTTATTTCAGTCTTGAGCATAGAACAAGCCGAACCTGCTGGGGTTTCTGGCCTACAGAACACTGAACAAATAAATGGATATTGTTTTAGGCCACTATTTGTGATAATTTGATACACAGCATAGAAAATTAACACAGTATTTAAAATCAAAGACACACAGCTTAGTTTACTATTTAGAAAAATATTAAAATTTGGGGGTATTTTTCTCTTTGGGCAAAGTATTCTAAGAATACATTACCATTCATTTAACATCTAAATTTTCTATTCTGACACTATCACATAGTTAGTCCTAAAAGATTTAAATGGCCATTTCCTAAAATATGAAATATAAAATTTTGCATGTTAATGGTCAAAAGTCTGACATTTACCAATATTTTGAAAAGTTTTTGAAAAAATATTTAACTGTAAGGTTAATAACTGCAGCGTTTCCATAGCTAAATTAGTGAAACTCACCATCAAGATTAATCATTAATCTTGGTGACTCATCAACAATATAATAAAATCCAAAGTCAAGATTTCCCTCATTCTGATCCCAAATCCTCTCCCAAACCCACCTACTATTAATCTCTTTCCCAGGCCTTCTCCCACAGCCTGAAGATATCTGAAAGTTTTCTTCCATTGTCTTTCTATTACGCCATTCTTCATTACCCAGACTCCCTTTTCTTCTTTTCTTCCTATTCAAATTTCACCTATCTTTCAAGACAGTCAAAATTCTTCCTGAAGTTCTTCCAATTTTCTCCAGCTCTCAAGAGCTTTTTTCCTGAATTCCCAACCACTTCTTGTTATTTTGCCATTCACACATATTTCTATTATTTCAAATGTCACCTTGAATTATTACTTACATTGCCTCCTCTCTATATAGGGATTGTAGATTTACTGAGGGCAGAAGGTAGGTCATAATCATAGGAAATGACCAATATATAACTGTTCATTTGAATTTTTATAAATGTGAAAGAAATTTTAAAACTAAAGTTAGAATTCATAGCTAATATAATGCAGTGGGAAAGTAAATGAAATCACATTATAGGCCTGACTAGAAGAAAAAGAAGATGTGCTGACCAAGAGAGTTCTGCAAAGGTTTGTAGTTATTTGAAGTCTGTGTTTCTTTATAGTACAATTTAGACGAAGAACTTTTAAAACTTTTTTCAAGAAAGAACAAATATCTAAATTACCATATTGCACTGAATCTAAAATAGCATCATTTTAAGACACATTTATCATATCTCTAAGAAAAACAAAAAATTGTCATTTAAACTACAACAAAATGCTTTCATGCTGTTTCTGCATGTCTGATTGTTACACTAGCTTTTCATTGCTTTGGCATTTCTTTCATCATTTCCAGGTGATTTGGCAACTGCTCTCACCTCAGGTTGAAAAGCAATGATTGTGTATACCCAGCAATTAGTGTGGTGTTCCTACAATTATTACAATGTATTCAGACAAATATTTTTCTATCAAAACTCACTTTTGTAAAGGCTGTCTGTGTTTTCATGGAAATTGAGATAATAAATATCTTTATTTTAGAATTTAAAAAGGTGATCAATTCCTACTTGTCCGAGTGACTGCATGTTAGAGAAATGTAAAAGGAGTATGACATAGACTCTACGGTTAAGGTACTTACAATTAATTTGGAGACATAAATCTAACTCACATAGAGCAAAAAATATTATATTCTAAATATGGTAAGATTTGAAAAATTTAGCATTATTTCCAAAGAAGTTTACATGAAAGTCATGGAATTTCAACTGGGCTTACATGGTTTAGATAGTTAAGGCAAAAAAAAGTAACAAAAGCAAAGGGAAAATATCAGGAAAAAAAGGTTGAGTTGGATAAAGATTGTGAGGAAATATAAAACAGTTTATATTTAAAATGTGCTGTCTTGAATTATGATCACTTAAAAAGCAGATGGATATTTAATATTAATTAATACTACTGAAAATGGCCACATCCATGTTTTATAATACAAGCTGTCATCTTTAAATATGCAATTCTGCTCTCTTATGCCACTTAACTCATATTGACATAAAAGCACAGAGTTCACCGTTGTCATAAGATGGATAGAGCACCACCAAACAGATTTCAAATTTATTATACTTCCATTTTAACTCCAATGACCAAAATAAAATAAATAATTTACCATTGACTCTATGCACCCCTATTTCCTTAAAGTCCCTTTACAAATGAATAGGTCAATTTCTTTTGCACAGTTCCTGGATTCAACTATCCATTTAGAGGATTATGATACTTTGTGATCATTCTATCCACAGAGCTTCCAGAGGTGCCCCGGTCAGGTATAGGCAACAAGTAAGTGTGTATATTGAAGGTCTGTATTGTTCCTCTTGCTATCTCAAATCCTGCTTGACTTTTCATTGCTTCTTTACAGTAATTAATTCATACAAATTATTTGTATCCTATATATATTTTTTACTTTTGGAAATCCTGACCTCTTTTCTTTCAGAGTTGGGATTTCAACTTGAAGTCGTACAAACTGTGTAGTACTGGGTAAACTACTATTAATAAATTGTCCTAAGCTTTAGTTGGGTTTTTGGTAAAATAGAATAATAATACCTATTGACCTACCTTATTGACTTATTGACTTATTCTGTTTACCAATAATGACAACATGGGCTTGAATTGGAAAATAATCCAAAGTGACATAGCTTTCTCTTGGAAAAAAGTCTTCAGATTAGATTTTAACCAGCAGATTTTGGAGAACTATTTTCAATGACCTATTTCTTAGTATTCTTTTTAAATTCATAGTTTTTCATTCACTTTATTTATTTATTTACTTATTTGAGTCCCGGATTTTAAGCTAGAAAAATTAGGCTTCCTTCCTAAATGCATTCCTTCATTACCATTATTATTAGAGAAGTTGTGGATTTATGGAACAATCATGCATAAAATACAGGATTCCCATCTATCCTCCCCCACACACACACCAACACCTTGCATTGGTGGTACATTTGTGACAATTGATGGAATTTCTATTCACTTATTTTCATATTTCATTTTAAATTCATAGTAAAATGTACTTTTTAGCATGAAATTCTATGAGTTTTGATACATGCACAGACTTATATAACCTTTATTACAATCAGGAGACAGAAAAATTCCATCACCCCCCAAAATTTCAAGTTCTTCCTTTCAGTCAACTCTTCCCCCCACTCCTAATACCTGGAAACTACTGATCTGCTCTCAATGTTGTACTTTTTAATCATGAAACCAATGCATAATTATAAAAATTTTAAAAATACTTTCAAATATAAAGAAAAAAGTGAGTATGTTCCCATTCCTCTTTCCAATTCCATTCCTCTAAAAGAATCAACATTAATAATATAGTGTATATCCTTCCACAAATTTCTCAACACTCAACTTATAAAGAATTTGTTAATATGTCTGAACATATAAGTTGAGCTCCATTTTTTTTTTTGCTTTTAGTGAAATAATTCTAGTGTAGGCTTTATAGTTTACTTTTTCAGCACTAATATATTTTAGGAATATTTCCAGATTAACAAAGAACTCTTTCACTTTTTAAAAAAGAGCCTCATAATAGTCAATAGCTTGATCATAATATAATTAAGTTCTATATTGGCAGACATTAAGGTTGTTTCCAATTTAGGCAAGTACAGACAATATAAATAAATATACATTCTTTTGTTCTGGTGTTTTTATTTCTGTATGAAAGATTTCTAAAACAGAATTGCTTAGCCTGGTGGTATGTTTTTTGTTTTTGTTTTTGTTTTTGTTTTTGTTGTTGTTGTTATTTTAGGTACCAGGGCCGGGGATTGAACCTGGGACCTTGTATGTGGGAAGCTGGTGCTCAACCACTGAGCCACATCAGCTCCCCTGAGCTGGTTTTTTCATATGTTTGCTTGTTGTTTTTTTTGCTTTTTAAGGAGGCACCAGGAACCAAACCCGGGACCTCCCATTTGGGAAGCAGGCACTCAATGGTTTGAGCCACATGCGCGCCCATGTGTTTTTAATTTTAATAATGCTAGCAGACTATTTCTTCCAAGGACAGTAAAATTCACACTCCTCCACCTTTTCCCCAAAATGGATGATATCAGTCCTTTTCATTTTTACTTGCTCTGATAGTTAAAAAATTGAATTTTGTTTAAATTTGCCTTCCACTGATTACTACTAAAAATTAGCATTTTTACATATTTATTGGTCATTTGAAATTTTCTTTCTTACATTTCTTGTCCATAACTTTGAACACATTTCTATTGGGTAATTTGTCTTTTTCCCTATTTTAGAAATTCTGAACTCTCATTGGTCTTCTTACCTGAACTGTAAAAGAGGGGCAATATTAGCTTATTTTATGATTAAATGAAGATTAAATGTCCTTTACACATAGCAGGTACTGAACAAATTAAATCAAAAGGTTTCTTTCTCTTTTCCCTAGCACATCTCAAGTTAGCAACCTCTCTGGCATGTCAGCAATAGATTTTCACATGTTAGAATATATTTGTTGTGGATTGAATCATGTCCCACCACAAGGACATATTCAAATCTTATAAGCAAAGGAAATGTGGACATGGGAGCGAGAGTGAGGAGGAAACAGGAGACAGATTGCCATGTGATGGAGGCAGAGACTGAATTATGGATTGCTGGCAAGCCAGCACCAGAACCCTACAGACTTCAGAGAGAGCATGGCCTGCCGATGTCTTGACATGGACTTCTAGCCTCCAAAACTGTAAGAAAATAAATTCCTGTTGTTGAAACCAACCAGTCTGTGGTATTTGTTACAGCAGCTCTAGCAAATTAAGGTAATACTTCTATAAAATAAGAAACATTCGCTTCACATATATTATAATAATTCAAATTAACCCCTTTATGAATAATGCTCCAAGATAATGCGTTTTTGTTTATGGCAGCAGAAAGGACTTTCACACATGTGTATGTCTGCTGTCTCCCACATCACTCACAGGAGACTAGCAATGTCTTCTTAGATTCTGCAGCCCTAATCAGCTTTCCTGATAAATCTCAAGGGCTATCCTCAGGGGATTCTTCCAATTAAACCATTATGAGACCAAGCATAACAGTGTTTTCACCCAAAAGAATCACTCTCTTCAGGCAAGAGGAGGAAGTGAAATTTTATCTTTCGGGTCTAATACAGTGGAGGGAAGAGCAGGTTGGGGAAAGTTTAGGAAATTGAGGCCAAAATAGAGCAGAGCAAAAGAAAGAACCACTTGCTGGGATGAATAATGGTGTACACTCCCTTGGTTGAACTGCTCTAAACCTGCCATAGTGGTTTCTTTTGCAAAGTTTAGTGCCTTTGCCAAAACATCAGAGTGTTCCTGACCTTCAAGTTCAGTTCAAAACATTAATGGCCCCTACTAGATGGAACGTTTTATCATTTCATGGGTGTTCTCTTAGTTCAGAAGTCTACTTCTGAATCATGAAAGGACATGAAAAAGCCTGCACACCCTCCAAAGTCCTTCTCCAGACAAGATAAAAGGCCAGTTTTATTTTTGGATGTCACTTATTTCAATAAGAATAAAATGAAAAGAAAAATGTCATATTCTATAAGAAAAGTATGCTTGGAAACTGGCCTCAGTAAATATGAAATAAGCCAAGAAGTTCCATACTCCAGATAGGCTGTAAGTTCATCCAAGTCCCAAATGTGGCAGCTCCACTTTTTTTTTTTTGGATATCCTTTGTCTAATGGCCAGAGAAAGAGCAGAGAAGAACTCACTATGGGAAGTGTATGGGATTCTTAATATTCCCTAGGTCAAGACCCAAAAGAGAAGATTCATTCTTTGGCTTTCACAACATACCACGAAGCATCTTCTACACAAAGAAGAATAACAGTGACCAAACTTTCACTGACAATTGGAATCTAACTTTTTTTTCATAACAATTCACTTTATAGCCGATTTTTCATGTCCCCATATCCAGCAAATAAATATATTCAAATCTAGACTAACACACATCCATTTGTGTTGTTATTTTCAACTTCATTGACTGGATGCCATTAGCATCTTGAAAGATTATATACAAGGCAAAAAAAAAAAAAAAAAATTCAAGGTCTTTATTATGAGGTAAAATTCAGCCCTTAATAAGGAATTCAATATCCTTCGCAACTTGACCCCAATTTACTTTTTTGACCTTCCATACAACAGTTCCAGATGCAGAACATGGTCATGGAGGATCAGGGAGACCAGAGGTGGAGGAGAAAGAGGAATTCAAGGTGAGGTGTTAAATGAAGGGCAGGAGTTAGACACTTCTAGAAGATATTGAGTAAGACAAAATTGGAGCCTTGAAAGCTCGGCAATCCTACAGAAGTCAAAGCCTACTCTGGTAGATGCCATCCACAGAAAGTAATGAGGAAGAAACAGAAGTGAGATGATAAAGCCAGGTCTTACAGATGTCAGAAACCGTACACAGAGAGTCCAACAGAAACAAGAGCCAGAACATCTTGAAACCAAGGCAGTAATGCTCGCAGGAAATCTTTGGAGAGGATAAGAACTGCTTTAAAGCCATTTCAGCCCAGTAATTGTAGATGAGAATAGATGAATCCTGGTAAATTCATCTGTGCATAAATTCTAATTAACTTTTCCAGGCTAAAATTTAAAGTGAACAGTTGGACATATAAATAAAATCTTTCACTTTGGTATTTAAGTGTGGTCCAAGTGGAACATACTCATCTAAGAGTATGTAAGAAAGTTGGTATCTTGGGCCTCACCTCAAACCTACCGATTCTAAGTCTGCATTTTAACAGAATCCCAGGTGAAGGATCTGTTTGAGAAGCACAGATTGATTAAACCAATCTCTAACTTCAGTCAGAAGAGTCCACTCTCTCTCCCCTAAACACCTATGTGCTCAGCCTATACTCTACGCATACTCTCATGCTCTTCTCCCTCATCTAAAAAGCCCATCCTTCTTTCTCCCCAAATACCTGGCTCCCATCCTCCTGCAGGGTGCAAATGTTTTCCTACCTCTCTCACAAAGTCTATTACACTATTACACTCAGAGCATTGATCCCTCATCTAAATTCGCAATATTCCTTTGGTATCACTTATTGGAAAAGAGTCACCTACTAATTTGTTATTTGAGGATTTAGGTATATTTTAGACTAATTTTAGGAGACAGCAAATGTATGCTGCTTGAGAATGTTTCCCTTCATGGAATCTATGCAATTCATTTGTTAGTCTAATCAAAGAAATATAATAGAAATAAAACCTTTCTGAAGGGAATAAATCTAGATCTAGGAAGACAAAGTGTGCATTACAAAATATGAAATTATGCACAGCTCACAGTCAGGCAGTTTAGATAATAAATGAAGAGTAGTCAATAGAAAAAGTCTGTCTTATTACATAAAATCAAATGTTTTTTTTTTTTTTTATGTCCTATAGGTAATTGATTTCCAGCTGGAAATATGTGAAAACTAGCTCTTCTAGTTTATCATAATCCAGACTATAGTGTATTTATTTTAAAAATGAAAAATTCATATTATTTCTCTGTATTATAAGAATTTAGGAGCATAATCCTTTGCCACAGCAAATGAGCACAATCTACATAATTAATTGAATCTGGCAAGCATACAGGTTTTAGATACATTATAAAATAATGATATGCACTATTAGCCTCTTCAGTTCTTCTTTATATTCTATTTTCCCCCCAAAGAAATTTATAAAAACTAATATAATTAAGACTTTGAATAATTTTTGGACAACTTTTTAAATACTTAATGTGTTTCAAAACCTAAAAGATCATAATCTGATTATGCATTACAGTATCAAATAATATTCAGTTTCTCTACTACTAGTTCTTATTTTAGACATATGAATATAATACTATTGCACTTTCCATTTCATGTGTGCTACTTCACAAGTTTTCATATATAATGCTAATCTAATTAACATTTAGGGAATAAAAATCAACTAGCATTCAATTCAAATCCAGAAAATGTTAAGTACTGCAATTAACAGAATATGGAAATTATGATTGAATTAGAAAAGAAAATGTGAAAATTCAGAGAAGTAAAATCAGGATAACTATTCTTTACTGGCTAATACCAGAAGACATCCTTCGTCATATGTTGTTTCCTTTAGGATGGTGAATTTCTGGACCAGAAACTTCTGGGCCAACCTGTAAGCCCACCACTATGAAGTGACTGTGATTTACCCTATTGACTGAGAAAGGAAAGTAAAACTGGAATTATAACAGACTTTTAAAGGCTGCAGATATCTCTATAGCCTGAAGCACAAAGATTTTTAAGTCAGTTGTAAGAGTAAATCACAAACCTGTTTTGGCTACAGAGTAATGTCTGTAGGTAGGAAAAAAACATTCCTCCTGCCATTCATCTGTTTTTGACTCCTTGCTAAAATCAGGTGTCCCTTTAGCTGCTCTTTCAAAGACACTCTAGAGTGACATTCTGCCCTCTGCCCACCACTGCCTCTTCTTTCTGATAATCTGCTCCATCAACAGCCCTCAGGAAGCTTATAGGAACTTACTAAATTAATCGTCCACTTGGAGAAACAGCTGGGGAAAAGAAATAGAACACGGAAGTATTAGCTTTTTGCTTTGGCCTCAGTTTCCTCCTTTGTAACTTAAGGAGGTCAGAGTTGTGGTCTCTGATGACCCTCCCAGTGGTGCCCTGCAACCAGCTCCTGCTGGCTTTTCAGTCCATTGCCCTCATCTCTTCCCAATGCCAAGTTTAGGGACCAGAGATGCCACATCACAGGTTGAAATCAGCCATGATAGGAATACTGTCAACTGTGACAAATCAGGTTTTTTTTTTTTTTTTTTTAAATTTCTTTTTGTAGAGCCAATTTATCAACACTCCACTGCTTTTTTGCTCTAAATATGAAAATTAACTAAGTCCCATCAGTGGCAAGCAGTGGGGAAGTCTGAATTCCAGGTCACTGCCTAATAAAAGGGCATAACAGGAATCTGAGGGTTAGTGGGCAGGGACTGACAAGTCAAGTGCAAATAAGCTGACTGAGTGGTCCCACAGTGGTTATAAATGGAAATTATGGAAGATAGGCTGTCAAGACCTAGATTTGGGCAGAAGTCTCTACTGATGGCTGATTTTCTGGTGGCCAGCCCCCGCTCCCGCAACTCTCAAATTGCAGAAAATCAGCAGTAGTGAAAAATGCTTGTCAAATGTGCACCACGAAATTGTCTTTCAGAGTTGCTTATTAACTACTTGGAATTAGTATTGCAGTAACAACAATACCTCTCCTATAACTTGACTATCTGTTCAATATACACATTGGAAAATAAAATACGGTAATTCAGTCTTGGTTTCAAAACAAAACACAACAATAACAAAACACTCCAAATTCCTAGTTAAATATTATTAATTGTATAAAGCAACTTATCCTATCTACTGTTTCCTAACATTGGACAGCATTTTCACCACAAATTTCTATAATAAAGTAGAAAGTGCCCTGGACTGGGAATTTGGGAGGTCTGGCTTTACTACTTACTTACCATATAACCTGTGACTCTGCACCTACAGTCTCCAATCCACAGACATCTTATTTTTCATATGTATAGGAATAATAATAACTGCTTCCCCTTCCCTGGAATTCATGCCAAATCTAAGTGAAAAAGATTTAGAAGAGGAATGTTTATGAACTACAGAACCACAATAAGTGGTTAGATTTATTATTTCTGTAGTGGCTCAAAGGAAAAAATGTATGACGGGACTATTGTTTTTGCCAAAACAACTAAGCAATAAAAAAGTGGTCTAAGCTTTAAGTTCATCACAAGAAATAAACATTAATTAGCCTGAGGTATTTAAACTGTGGCTCTAAAATTCATGGATCTTTTTAAATAGTTGCTCATCCATTCATTTCTATTAAAATAGGAGCCACACAAAGATGTGCAAGAGTGTTGCCTGCTCAGATCCAGGTACTTAATCTTTGTTTTCCAGTTAAGAATTATCAAACCCTGGTATAAATAAGATGCTGAATACCATATTTGTGGTACACTAAAATTTGGATTTTATTGTTTAAAAAAAAAAAAAAGTGGTCTAACATGAAATTAGTAAATAATATCCAAATGGCAACAGACAGAAAAACTGATGACAAAACAGAATACAAAACTGATGAACAACTTAGTGACAAGCAATGCACATCTCAGCTATGTTGCATGATGGCATCTGCATGACCAAGAAGAGATTTTTTAAGTGGGTATATATACACACACGTACACACACACACACCTACATATAAATGATTCAGTGCTACAGCCCTTCCTTAGGATAACATGAGTATGCAGGAGAGTAAAGATTTAAAGGAATCCTTACTCTTCTACTTTCTCCCATATCATTTATACAAGAAGAATAAGAAAACATAGCTGATAGTCAAAGGAACCCTGTTGCTGCCCAAAACCACACAGGACTGCCAGGGCAGTGAAATCTTGCGTTTCTTGGGACTACGTTTTGGAACGGATGTTGTAAAGTGGTCCTGACATAAACTTGCAGAAAACAGAATATCTGTCACATAGATTTAATTCCTTTTCTGCCATTTTCTGGCTTTCACTTAATTCTATTAAAAACACTCACCAAATCCTAATGCCCTAAAAATTTTTAAAGAAGAATGGAATATTTGCCTACAAATATTTTAGATCAAAGTAGTTTTATCAGAAAATTCAAATTTCCCATATATTAATGACAGCTGTCATTTATTAGATGCTTCCAAGGTGCTGAGCACTGTGTTACGCACCCTTTCTACAGTTTATTCTCACTTCAACCCTGTATGGTACTACTATTATTATCCCCACTTTACAAGCAAGGAAACAAAGGTTCATCAAGGCATTTTTAAGGGATCATGCTTCAAGCATTCTGAAGTTTACTGCATTTATTTAGCAGTTTCACATTCAGCATAAACCTAAAGTATTTTTGATTAGCAAATTATTTTTAGATTTATAGACTCACAGTCAAAATGTAGATTTCCAGGAATGCTAGCAGACCAAACATGGTATATTTTAAGCATTTGTTTATTATTCATTATTTGTGCTTTCATTCAACAAGTATGTAATATCAACTGCTATGCTTAGAATTCTGGTGGACATGAAGAAATTAAATGCTATTATTTCCCACAATCTTCTGAGAGGATTTTAAAAAATAACTTATTTTTAGTCAATGATGTACCTAGCCTATTGGACATTTGGAATGAATCATGTTTAAATACCTCTCTTGTCTGGTATGTCAAAATTATCCTCAGAATCACAAAATGAGACAAATAATAATAATAACTAGAAAAGAAATCCAGGCTGTAAACAGTTTCTTTAGTTGAACTTATGTAAGATGGCTGTATAAAAATACAAATAATAAGATAAGTACTATAGATATTATAAAAGATGAAAAAGTAATGGATTGCTGCTTTTAATTATATTAATGTATTTTTTGTAAAAAGGCACGAAAAGTACATGCTGTTCTTTTGCAGTAATCAGTAACATCACAGTTTCTGGTTTTAAATGTTAACTTTTGCATATTTTTCAATGATGCCTTCAAAATGGACCTTTTTCACATTCTCATATTCAGTAGATAGTATAGCCAGATTTGTCAATCTGTCTTCTCTCAGAGTTGTTCAAAAGGTATTTTTATTTCAAAATATTTCATTCACATGAAGCAACTTATATAAAAATATTTAGGGAAAGTAGTAAAGATAAGTTTGGCAGAGGTTTATGTAATCCTATTTCACAATAAAATGTTCATGTCTTTGTTTCTTCAGGAGTTATTCTAACAGCTTTGAATGTCTCTGAAGCTGAAAAATCATCACTGAAATCTCTTCATGAGAAAAGTCAACACAAATTTGTGTTATACCTTCAAAGTTTATAATTGTTCAGAATCATTTGAATTTGCTTTAAGCACAGTTTTGCTTCCTCCAACACATTTTAAAGAGTATATCTGAAATAAACAATGATAGCCCAGTGACAAAAAAGAAAAATAAAGCAGAACTCGACCATTCATAAAACAAATATGTGTAGCTGAGTCTGCACACTCCAGTGGACTGCCCACACTAGACGGATGGATAGAGAGATAGATGATTGATTGATAGATAGGTAGGTAGATAGATAGATAGATGAGAGAGATGATAGAAAGATGGATGGATGGATGATAGATTGATAGATGATAGACTGATAGATATTCATAAGAGATAGATATAAAGATAGATCATTAAAACAGCAGTACAACAGCAATTGCTTAGAAATCACACCAACACACGACTCTCGAGGAATATTTTTTATTTTTTTAAGATTTATTATTTATTTATTTATTTATTCCCCCCTTGCTGCTTGTGCTCGCTGTGTCCATTTGCTTTACTTTTTTTTTTTTTTTTTTCCTCCCTGTGTCTGCTTGTCTCCTTCTGTTGTGTTATCTTGGTGCGCCAGCTCACTGCACCGCGCAGGAGGGCTTGCCTTCACCAGGAGGCCCTGGGAATCGAACCCAGGGCCTCCCATATGGTAAACGGGAGCCCAACCAATTGAGCCACAGCCACTTCCCTGGAGGAATATTTTTATCACTGATATTGTTTATAGTTGCTGGCACATGATGACAATAAAAAGCAGACTGACTTTTAGTTGACTATTATTGCTTTTAAAATGTATAGAAAATGTAAACTTTTATTGCCTATACCCGGTAAAAACTGATCCCACTGCCCCTACATTTGGCATGCCATTATTTTTGGCTAGTAGGATTTTTTTTAAATTTGTGTAAAAATGATGATTTTTAAAAAATAACCTATTACTGAAAAACAGTGGCTACCTAAATTTCACCACCCATACCCCCAACCTTTTATTCCCCCTGTTAATCACTCCCAACTATTAGGAGACAACATGAACCACGAAAAGCATAGATTTTATATATAGTTAGGCAGAAGTGGGTTTGAATCCTATCTGTGCTATATACTAGCTGAGTGACCTTGAATCCCTCTGAGCTTCACTTTTAATTTCTCAAATTTGAAAAATACTCATTAGAATGACATATCTTATATAAATAATAAGTGAAAAAACACCTCCGCATGGTAGACGTTCATTAAATGGTAACTATGATGATCATCCCCCAGTTATGGCCCTCAATGCGCCACCTGCTGCAGATCTTGAAATATTTTAGGTTCCTTAGATTAGTAACTACCTGTGATAAGGGGTAGACTAAACAGAATTTTTGTTTTTCTAAAACACCATTTAAAATTATTATGAGGAGTATTCCCTGCTACCAATCTAGTTTCTGCTCCCTCTTTATTATTACCCAACATTCCTAAACTGACACTTTTTTTTTTCATTCTTCTAAAGGTGGCGCTTAATCCTACCAATAAAGGAATAATCAACTCTAAAGGTCTTTGCTCATTCTCACAGAAAGTTTTCACAAAATTAGAGGACTGGGAAATCCATTAGTAGCCAAGTTGCTATCCTTGCAGAGAGAAAACTGAAGCCCAGAATGGCGAAGTGATTTGCCTTCCTCCTTAGAGAGGCTGCGCAGAAACACAAGTCTCCTGCCTCCAGGCCAACCCCCTTTTGCTCCATCTTTGTTTAGCAGAGTTCTGCTCCTATACTTTCCATTGACTTCCTTCATTCTCTTCCCTCCTCCTAAAGCTGAGAATTTTTCTAGTTTCTTTCGTTAGTCCTCTTCCTTTCTCTTTTTACACTCTCTTCCTTGAAATATAATCCCCCCACCCCCGCCCTTCTTCAAACAGTCCCTTTCTTCAAGTGCCTCCTAAATCTGAATCCAGCTCTAATACTAGGTCATGAGTAATCTGCTAGAAATTTCCATTAAATGGAGCAATGGCTTCAATGATTAAGCTCAAATAATGGGTTCCAACCTTACTAGATAACCACTAAGAAAAGTGTGGAGACTCTTAAATTTTCCACTGATGTTTATTCATTCATTCAGCAAGCATTTATCAAGTACCTACTAAATAGGAATAGGAAACACTCTGCAAGACACTGGGAGTACACAGTGAGCAAACTCAGCTCCAGTCATGTAGCCATGGCTCTTACACTACAGTAAGACAAAAGACATACACTCAGAAAATCACAAAAGCAAATGTATAAGTATAACCTGCAATCAATAATCAATACTTCAATTGAAAGTTACAAAGTGCTATGAATAACCACGTTCTTATTTCCTGGTAGATCTCTGAGTGCCTCTTCACTTACCCTTCCAGTCATGACAACCAAATCAATGGGAAGACCACTAGGGTAAAGGAATTAAAAATCACTGTGCTTGATGAACTGCCAGTTTTGTTGCTCTCCCTCAGCTATGCTCAGTTGCACTGGTCAGAAACACTAATATTGTCATCACCATATGGCCTATCAGTAAAAATATTAATATCAATTAAATATGATTTCTCCCATCATGATAGAGATATTTAAATCTGATAATTAAATAACCAAATCACAATTGATAGTAAGAATAATTTTCATCATGAATAAAGCCTTCTAAATAACATGTATTTTCTTGCTTTCTCCCATCCTCAAAGGAGATATTTCATTAGATGTCACCTAATGAATGGTCTCTAAATTTATAGAATAAATTTATGAAAAAAATTTTTTTAATATAATGAATGGTTTGACTAATTTACTATCTTAAGATGCACACACAGTTTAAAACTATGAATAAATATTTAGAGTGTGATTTAATTTAAAGAAAACTTGCATCTTGATATGGAATTGCTCCCATCTATAACAATGATGATAAGCATTGCTAAATATGAATGTGAGAGTATCTCACTAATGAACATAAAGAATTGTAGTATAATTATTAGATTGATATACAATAGAATAATATAGCTTGGCTTACTTGGTATGTGTCATTCTATGTAAAGAATTGTCATTTCTCAAACTCTACTTCTTGAGGATAGTATAATCACTTTTACTAATATTGTAGAATAAAACTTGCAGAACATGTAGATAAACACTGAAATTTAAAAATTAAACACATGCCCATGAAATTTTAGTTTTCCTCCACATTTGTTTATTATTATTTTGACAATTTTCTGTTGGTAAGCCACATAAAAGAAGTATTGTTCATATAAGGTATAAGGTCTTTCCAATGTGATCATTCTATACATCTATGAGTATGACAAGGTCTTAGCCATCAAGTTCATACTAAGAAGGGAAGATAGGACATGCAGTAAACAATAATACAAGTTTCTGAAAAATATGTTCAGAAATACAGAGCTATGAATAAAATATTACTCCACTTAAAGCCCAAGCGGGAAAAAGTTTATTCTGGCTAGAAGGATGAGGGAACACTTCATTAAGACAATGATACTAGAACTATTACTTGAAGCAAGGATGAGGACTGGGAGTTCAGATAGGAGCTGGAGGGGAATCACTGAAGCAGAGGAAGCTGAGTGGACCAGGGCTCAGGAAGGCAAGCATAAGGTATGTCCCAGGGGGGCAATGAGTCATCAGAATGACTGTAGCATTGGATTTGTGACAGGAAAAAACGGCAGATAAAGTGATACAAAGTGAGTATAAAGTGGCTGGAATGCCAGGAGAATCAGTATTTCACTTAGTAGAAAATGAAGAGTCAATACAACTTACTGAAGAAGAATGTGACAAAACTTTAAAGACTAATCTGATAACTCTCGAAATAAGGAACTATGGGAGGAGGGCTAGAGATTAGAAGCCCAATTAGAAAAACAAATCATAAAATTTCAGATGAAAGGGAAAAGGCTTTGAAGAGAAGGGGCAAGAAGAAAAAAAGGAGAGATTTAAAAAAACTTTCTTAGGACATAATTGAAAGGATTTGATCATTGTTTTGTTATGGTAACCAAGAATTAGAAAGGCATCAGAAATAATTGAGCCTCAAGTCTAAATGACAAGAGGATTAGAAGCACAGGGAAATGTTTTATGGGTTCCTTAGGGACTCAAAGCAGCTGGGCCAAGCTATTGTTGGTCTAAATGGTATTTCTCAAACAATGCTGTACCAGAGAACTTGATATGTTTATAGATATTCAGCACAAAGGGGGTTTCACTGTCAATGTAGGAAACACTAAATATATCTTTCTCTGAAATATTTACAATTAAAATAAACATAATAAAGTTCTAGAAAATTGTGTAGTAATCCTGTGTATGTGTGTGTGTCAAACTATTAAATCTCATGGGACAGCAGAGTTGCAAGGGCAAAGTTTGCACACAAATACTCCTGTACTATTTCTCATAGAAAAATATGTTATAATGATTCTCTTTAAGATAAAGTATCAGGTATCAGCAGTTCATCCAGGAGGACATATCCAAGACATGGGTAGAAATGTAAATTGTCACTCAGGATAAGGGGGAGTTCTGCCAATATAAATTTAGGAGTTGCCTAACAGAGAAGATAGTTGAGATTATGAGAAGCGGTAGTTTTGCAAGGGACTAGAGAAGTCAATAAAGAATGTAGAAGCAGCAGGTGAAGTCTACATTTTAAAGACTGGTGAATAGAAGGGAAAGAGATTGAACTGTAATGTGAGGGTCTAGAAGAGCTAAGGAAAGATTATTTTAGAATGGGCATTTCTGTGTAATTCAATAAGTTATGGAGGTATTGCCTAAGCATTCTAGTCTAAGATGAGTCTTCAATGTGAAATTTCAGACCCTTCTCCAGGGGTCCCAATCTTTAAGGGAAAAATCCAGACCCAATATGCTACCTGAGAGTCTTGAAGCAATGGTCTGTTCAGATTTAAACTCATAGCTCTGAAGTGGCCTTGAATATCCTAATGTTTATAGCTATAGATAGAATTCTCTAGGATAATACATTAATTGGCATAACCAATTTCTGTGTATATAGCAAATTGTTCTCACATAGGAAATGCTAGATATTCTGATGTCTGGTAGGAGAAAAGAGGAAGAAGGAAAAGATCAGGTAGTGGGAGGAAACAACAATCATAGTTATCTAGTTATCTAGACATCTAAATGAGAAAAGGAAAATTAGATGGAAGCTAGGGTCCTTCACCAGTGCTGTGCTGATATAGCCTACATTAAATAGATGAATGAGTCTAAACTGGGCTGATGGGAGCAGGGAATGATGTGTCAGCAGGTAGGAAGAATAAAGCAGAATAAATTATCAAGATCATATACACTGATCAAAATTATTCAGCTTTCCCAGCTCAACATTCAAATCAATTTGTCTAAAAGCTGTATATAAGAATTGATAGGAATTTTTATATAAAGTTTAAGTCAATGGTCAATTGGGACAGATTTTCAGCTCCTTGCAGTACAGTCAGAAGGTATTTTCCATTATGAAATAATGGGTCTACCCTAAAAACAAAATGTGTTTTAAATAAATTGTGCCTTTAATATTCTGTACCGGATAAAATATATTGCCTTTAGTAAAGATTTTTTAAATATTTGGTTCTTAAAAGAGAAAATAGCCTTGTAAAAGCACGATAACAATGGCTTAACAGAACATGGGATTTTTCCCTCTAGAAAATAAATGAAATTTCAGATAGAAAATCACAATAAAACAAAATATTTTAAAATAACAAAACATGGAAGTTTTAAGGCATTCAAGAATGATCTAAAGTACATTAAAATAAAACATCATTAAAATAGTGAATTCCCAGCAGTTTGGATATTAGGAAATTTGGGGAAAGCAATGCCTAGAAAAAATTGGTTCATAAGATGGCTACTATAAAATTATATTTTAATTATTTCTACTAGTGTAATCAAATACCTAATTTAGTTCTAGTCTTACAAGACCTAGAAGGCACATCCTTCAGGATCTACAAGAATCTTTCTACTCCCCCTTATTGGCTTCTTCTGGAGACAGTACTTTATGTAAGAGGGTGTGTTCCTAAAATTCCTAGTAAATACACCATATGTGACAGGTCAAATCTATGTACAATCATCACAGTAAATCATATGATCCAGAAAACACATAATAACCTAACTTTTCTAGTTTTTTTTTTTCTCTCTCTCTCTCTACCTCTAAAAAAGAAAAATCTTCATGGAAATCATCAGTATTAAATAATTCTGAGTAGCTTACAAAAAATTTAAATGTGATCCAAATGACTTCTTGGTTATACCTCAAGGAAGGCTCTTTGGCTGACCTGCATTAGCATTAAGGCCTTCTAAAATTACCTGTTATGAAGGTACAATCTGTAATAGCAAGATGCATTTTACCTGCTTGTTCTTATGTCAGTACTCTTAAAAGTCTCTTCTAACTTGCTGTGACACTCTGAGTCTTAATATATTTACCTATGAAAGGGGAATATCCATAATTTCCTTTCTAATGAACAAATGGTATAACAGATATAAAAAAATTAAAACTCTTGATTTTGGATTCTATACAAATGTAAGCCATCATTATTCAAAATGGTCTTATTTGCAGATTTTGAACTACTCTTCACTAAGTGTGAATTTAGAGGCATTGCTATAAAAATCTCTTCAACATGAAACAAGGGAAAAGGCTCAAGAGCTAGGTACACTGCTGCCAAACTTGTGTGTACAGTGACACCTGGGTGTGATAATCCACACATAAGTCCCATCTGTTATTTCTTAATTTATCTTCAGCTCTTTCAATAATGTGGCATTGTTCATAGTTTCTCAATCTCTTCAAAATATTTCTTCTTACTTTTTAAAAAAACTCATACCATTCCAGTTATGTAATATAGCGTCATTCTCTCAACTAGACAACTTTGTCTAGCTTTTCTAAGAGGAAAGATAAAATGTTAACCAGAGAGAATTTTCTTGGGATCAGACTGTTTATCAGGTGACATAAATAAGAAAAGAAATAATCACAGGAAGAAAAAAAGACTGAAGCAAAGTGAATTTCAGAAAAATAAAAGAGGCATATTTTGGGAAAATTTAGGGGAGTGAAAATATGTTCCTTGGAATACTAATTTCTGGAGATTTTAATAAGTATCATGCAGAAATAGAATATGTTTGGGGAAATATTGGAACAAACAAACATAAACAAGTTTTACTGCAGAAATTCCAGTACACTTTGTAAATCTCTAAGAAGGGAATGATTATGACAGGCAGCACTTCCCAAACTTATTTGATGCTTTGAGTGAGAGTATCTCAGGGGAATGGAGCTCTATGACAGAACAGCATTTTGGAAATGCTGAGCTCTGATCATCAGAGTTATCAGTTTTAACATCAGACCCTGTGGGTGGCAGCTCAGCCTTCTGTATGCCACTGGTCAAGTGGTCCTGGGTTACTCAGCTACATGTTAGTTCAAATCTGGATAAAGGTTTTCTTTCTTTCTTCTGTCCTTCTGTCATTCATTTCTTCTTTCTCTCACTCTCCTCTCTCTCTCTTATTACAAAATAAATGCAGTACAGCTCTTCTCAAGCCCTGGCAATCTCTCAGCTGCAAATCCCAGCACACGTAGAAGCTCAGCTCTGTGCTCCCCAATCAGGAGTTCTCTCTATTCCCAAAACTTCCACAAGTACTTCTTGTACCTCCATATCTCCATGCCTTTGCTCATGCTATGCCATCTTCCTGATGGTCTTTTTCTCTTTCTCTTACTTGTCTGTCATAATCCTACCTATCCTTCAATGTTCACCTTCAAGTGTTTCTCCTCCAAATCTCCAAGCACTCTGGCCATAAGAAAATTCTTTCTTCTCCCTTATTGTACTTCATGAATACTTCTCTTTAGAACATTAGTTTTCAAACTCGGCTGTACATTAGACATACCAAGGAAATCTTAAACATACTGATTCCTGAGTCTCGCCCAGGAATTCTAATAGAATAGTAGAATAGGTCTGAGATTTAGCCTGGGCCCTGGGATTTTTAAAAGTTCCCCAGTGGTTCTAACACACAACCAAGGTTGAGAACTACTGCTATAGAGCTCATGGTAGTTTGTTTCCATACTTTATAGACCTATATTCTAAAAAAAGGTTTAAGATTTTTCAGAGAAAAAACTTAGCCTTCTTCATATTCATAGGTCCCTAGAACCAACAGAGTTTCTTGCACGAAAAAATAAAATAAAACCTTAGCTTATAGTTGGAATGATGATGCTGATCTTATTAAAAGATTTTCCAAATTATTCTGTTATTTCATTCCTATCTATATACTAATTACATCACTAATGAAAGTGGTTCCCAAATCCAGCTATGAATCAGTACAAACTGGAGAGAGTATAGAATTATATCAAAGCTTTCTAACCCCCAGACGTCTTGAATCAGAATCTCTGAGGTTATGGCTCCAAAAGCTGTTCTTATTGTTATTATTTTGTAAGCTGTGATTTTAACGTTGATAGTAAACAGATTCATTTTATGAAATCACTGATTTAAAAGAGAGGTTACATAATTTGTGGCTTTAATGAAAACATTTATTCATTACAGAGGGTTTTTGTTTTTTGTTTTTTGGGTTTTTTTTTGGGGGGGGGTCCAGTAACAGACCACATTATCAAATTTTATGCCATAAAGAACAAATACTTTTTTTATAATAGTCACATTCCCCAAGAGAATCCATATCATGAATGTAATTCAAATATAATCCAAATGCATGTGGAAGCTTTATTCTAATGTTACTATTTTCGATGCCTCCCTTTCATCTCATAGTTTTGATGGAATTGGAATTGAATTGCCCAAAATTACATAACTAATTATATTCAATGTCTATTAAAATAATTAATTTTCTCAAGTCTGTTAGCATGGCACTTGGTGGAAATCAACCATCTAAAAGGATCTAAGAAAATGTGGGTAGTCATTACAGGTATAATAGCTCATGTGTTAGGCAATTAGGTGAAACTTTTTTTAAAACCAGGAACCTCAGGCATGCTGTTCCCTGCAGTCAGGTGAGCCACATCTGACCTGTGGGCATCACGTGACAGTCATCTGTACCTCATTGTTCTGCTGATATATATATATTTGCCCATCCTCACTGGTCACTCAGACAACTTAAACAATATGACAAATTTCCAAATTATTTGCTACCTCTTCAGTGGCTGAATGAACTATGGATGGACTAAAGGACAGAAAAAAGGAAAAGCAAGAGGGCTTTCAGAATGGATTAATTGCATTAATTGCCCCAATTGTCCCTATTTCCAAATCTTTTCCTATACTGCAGGGGTTCTGAACAAGGGGTTTATGAGCTTGAAATGAAATTCAAAAAAAAAACCACATTATTCTTGTGGGGACGTGTTGATGTGGGTGTGATATGTTTATTAAATAAAACACATTACAGTATGGACTTAGTAAGGGATCCATGGTTTTCACCTGACTGGCAAAGGGGTACGTGGAACAAAAAAGGTTAAGAACCCCTGCTATACTGAGCCTGGGCTTGCCATGTGACTTTTTTTTTTTTTCTATTGGGGCAGTAGTAAGTTGACTCAGAGGCTTGAAAAATGTGTTTGATAGTTTCCACTTCTCATCTTGTATCTCTGCTATCACCGTGAAAACAAGTCTAGAGAGATATAAGAGACATGTAGAGGAAAAGAAAGCCCCATTGAGACCACCCAAACCTGGCTCAAATCAGCAAAATGTTCCACTGACCCATAGACTCACGCCAGTAAGTCGCTATATTTTGGAGAGATTTGTACTCAACAAGGGCTGATACAGTCATGTTCAGAATTTTAAGTGCTGTCCTGTGAGAGTCTAGATCCTTCTTGTTCCAGTTCCACTAAGAGAGAGAATTAAACCAAACATGGAAGTGATAGGAAGGCAGATTGCAATTTAAGAAAGTACCTTTTTAAAAAGTCATAGCTATTCAAAGGTGGAATGGGCTGTAAGCACTGAGTCCCTGATATTGGAATAATTCAAAAAGACACTAATACATTTTATTCATTCAGCAATTATTCATTTAGTCATTTACTCATTTAATGCTACAATATTATACGTAAGTTATCAGTAAAGGCGTGTTGTGAAATACACTGGTTTTCTCATTCTTTAACTACCATAATAAACAAGAATCAAGTACCCATTCCCTAAGTAATCTTATTGAACATAGCCACCAGAATTTACAGTCAAGCTTTAGTGGCCATAATTCCCACTGAAAATGGAGAGTTGACCACTGTGAGGATCTAAAACCAATTATTCATTTGATCACTTATTCATTCCAGGGGTCAGCAGCTAGTAGCATGTGGCCTGATTTTGTTTAATCTGTCAATGTTTTTAAAAAATATGACACTGGATGCCATTATTCTCCCATT
The DNA here is from genome assembly GCA_026826555.1 of Tolypeutes matacus. Taxonomy (NCBI): domain Eukaryota; kingdom Metazoa; phylum Chordata; class Mammalia; order Cingulata; family Chlamyphoridae; genus Tolypeutes; species Tolypeutes matacus. The sequence continues at coordinate 56,381,169 of JAKSZT010053929.1, read as the reverse complement.
GACTTCTGTTCCCAACACATCCTTCTTCACAAGTTAAGACCTGGTCCTTTTAGGCATTTAAGTTTGATGACTAGATAGGAGCTTACTTATGAAATATACTGTACCAAAATTACAGGAAATACAAAAATTATTTCAATATCGATTCCAGCCTCAAGAAACTTACAGTTTTGTCGGAGAGTTGATCCACTTACTCAAGCAATTATAACAATGAAAAAAATGGATACATGCAGTAAGAGAGATGCAAATAAAATATTATAGGATCTCAGAGTTAAGGAACAATTGGATGCAGCTGGACTGAGCAGCAAATGCTTCTAATTAGTGGGCACAGAAATTAGCAAGAGTTTATTTTTCTGTTTTAGGTTCTTTCACAGAGGTATCATCACTGGAACAGACATAAACATTTGGAATCTTTGTTAGAGAAGCTCTCTAATGAACAGGTGCTCGCATATTGTCACATTTCCCTACTTTCATGCAAATGTTAATTTAATGATATAATTTGAAAGTGACCTGGTAGGATTTTCTTTCCTTTCCTCAATTAGGACACCCAGAATTGCCACTTTTGTATGTTCAAGACAGCACTAGTTCCAAGCTCTTTGACCCTTAATTACTTTAAGTATTAATATTTTTAAAGCTGAAGTGATGGTTTTTATGATAAACCTCCATAATTTTCAAAGCACATAAACAATTGGTTAATAAGTATATTATTAATATTTAAATAGCTATTTTGATTTAATAAAAAAAAAACTCTTCTAAAAATAACTTCTTGAGATCTTAAAGGTTAGAGTTACCAAAACACTAAAGGCAGACAGTTTGACTCAGAACTAACATCTCTCCACAGCAAAAGTATAGTTTTATGGAGCAGGCCTGGGATGTTACAAAGATAAATCTGGAAGCATTATCATTTGTTCCTTCAAATGCACTGCGACTTCCCCATACTCTTTCAGCAGCTCCAATTCAGGAAATGTTGGATTTTCCTCAGTTAGAGCTCATGTCCTAGTGGCCATAATCAAATACATAAACAAACTGAAGCTTTCCCATGAGAACTAATTGTCAAAATTATATTACGTCCAGTCACAGATCTGAAGGGACTAGGTTTATAAATACTTCCGACTCTTTTAATCTTATTCCATCTCTACAAATCCACTGGTCATTTTTCAAACAAGCATCCACCAGCATGACTATTTTTTACATTGTTTTTTACCAAACACTGTGTGTCACAGGCTGATTATTGGGGAAAAACCACTATATTATCCCCAGTATATCATTATACCTGCATAATCTTAATCTTCCTCATTTCAAACATTCCAAATATTTGAAAAACCACTTTCAATCATACCAACATCCAAGATAAATGCAAGTATCTCCAAGCTGTTATAAAATGAGATTTGTGTAGCTCCTGAGCAAGAGACACTTACACAGGTTTTAATCTGCTCCTTGTTCCTGACTCCATAAGTGAAATTATTAATTGTAGATTTAATACCTTCTCATAGAGTTGCTGTGAAGATTATGTATATGTAACTTGCCTAAAAATAAAATTTCAATAATGGCAGCTATTAGTATTAATTTAATACTTACTGCTAATGATAATAATGATAATAATAAGTTTACTGGAGGTCATTTAAACTTATGTCTACTACAGGCAAAATAATACCAGCAAGAATAAATTACTTACTGTCTGACATAAAAACACATAACAAATTACTTTTATCTATTTGTGCTGACTAGTAACAAATTAGAGCTACTTTTATCACTACTGGAAAAAAAAAGACACAGTGATGTTAGTTCATTTTCATGATAAACATTACCTTCTTGCATTCAGATGTGTTCAGTTTTGCTTTTATCTTTTTAATCTATTTTAAAGATCACTTTGTTTCTGCTCCTTGCTATTAAGGTATACAACAACATTTGACCAGGAGTAATAACATCCTGACCTATATGACAAAAAATATTTCTATTATAAAATATAATGTTCTTTTATTAACTAGATGGTGGCCTATAAGTCAAAAACATTAAGTTCATTTCATGCTGTGTATTTTCTATATGTATTTTTCACTTTCAAAGCAAGGGGGAATGACCAAAATATAGTTGTTTTGTTCTTTTGCCTAATTATCACTTACATAAAAATAATCACTGACATTAAAGGAAAAAAAAAAACCCAAAACTAAATTTCCAGTGACTATGTCAATCTTTCAGGTAAATTCTTCCTCTCCTGCACCCCACTCCCAATAAATGAATTCATAACCACTGTCAACTTGAGAGCTAAATATTCATCAAATATTTTCATAAATACAGATTGCACTTATATTTCATATTTGATTTACATGGAGCTTTTCCTTTGAGGACACTAATTACATTAAAAAGAAGGGATATTTATTATAAAACTTCAACAGCTCATATTTAATTTTTTTCTGAGTAAATTCTTTTCCTTCCAACGATTTGTACTAAATTATATTTGTCTCTAAAGGTGAGAGGAAGGTTTAAATAAGGTTTAAATCAAAGCATATCATAATACTTAAATGTTTATGAAATAAATATACCTATATCCAACAATGTATTAAATTTCTTTAAACTTTAAAATGACTACATTTTATATTATTTGTTATGGAGTTTTATTTTTGCAAAAGACTGGGAAAATGGACCTGAAACATTTTAATAATTTAATCCTATGTGGACATGTTGCCTAGAAAACCACCATAAATTGGCAAAGTTGGTGAGGTGCCATACCTCATTAATGTGCAAAAATGTGAAATGGATTGTGCCCCCTGCTTGTTAGCAAATTCTAGTTCAGCTTCGATACTGATGTTAATCCACTGAGTTTAAATGTGGGAATACATAAAAATTATTATATCCAAAGTTTGATGATTTATAATAACCAATATCTTACGATATTCCTTTATAAGGCATAGATCACAAATGTTGAAATTAGAATTCAAGCACAGCAACAGGTTACCAACAATCTCTACTAGGTCCACAAATAAAATTAGGATCTGTCTTTCTTGTCCTAGGTGTTCTTACTTTATCCTACTGCTTTCTACATCTCTATCTGAATACCATATGCCTGCCAAAAACACTCAGAATTCCTCCACTAACACCCTTGCAAAAATAAAACTTTTGAAGAGACATGAAAAGGAGAAACAGTATGTTCTTAAATTTTGTGAAGATACCAACATGATTTTCATAGTCTTGGCCCTGGCAGCCACTTGACTTGTCCTTTACTGTCTCAGTTCCTAGATGCACAGACTAGTGCTCATTTCTATGGCCCATGAAGAACTATTTGCATGATTTTGTCTACGGATTGTTGGTGCTGCTTCTAATGGAAAATCGCCTGAAAGAGGCTCAAAATTTTGCCTATTCCAAAGAACACTAAAGAGTGCTTAATATATACAAATCATTTTAATTATCTATTTATTTATTTAATGCCCTACCTATTTCTATTTCTATTTGAAGGAACAGAGAAAGATGTACAGGTGATGGGAATTGATACAACCAAATATCAAATCAAGTTGGAGAAGATTATTATACATATATATAAAAAAAACAGACATAAACACTTCATGGTACTGAAATTCAGACAAGAAATATGTTCAATTAAACAATTTTATTGGAGAAAGAAATTGTTCTTGGTATTGAAGTTTAAGGTTCATTTGTCATGTGGAAATTTAGAAAGATTACTAAGCAATAGGAGTGTGCGATAAAATGGAAATTTTTTTCAGCAATTTAATGAATTTACATCACAGCACTTCACTTGAATATGTATACCATGACTTGATAAAAGGCATAAGTGTTAATATTCAACATAAATTGATGAATCTATTGAAATAAAGAGATTATTATGATCAAGGTATACAATTCTCTGATATTACAGAAAAAGTAGTTTTTGAAAGCTTAAAATAAGGTCTCGACAGGAGATCTCTGATATCAGGAAGAGAGTCACACCTTGGATTTTAAGGATCTATGGAATTTTACTCCAAGTTTTTCTATAAGTGCTGGGGGACAAGACAAAGCTCACTGTTGTTGACTGAAAAATGTCAATATTGTTTTTATGACAGTGTTTCTTTCCTAGAAAATTATAGTCTTCTCTCCTGAGTGGAGGGAGCATCGTCTTTTCTCCACAGGAGCCTGAGCTGCAAGTGTCTGCTGGCAGAAGCACAAAGTGTGCTGAGGCTTCACTATTTGTATATGTTCAGGGATGAACATTCTCAATGATTCCAAAGTTCTAGCTGATGTGCGTGAAAGAGATAAAATAAACCCTAACCGACTGTGAAAGAAACTTTGCTTTGCTCTCTGCCTCACAGACCTGGCATGAAAATGTAAATCTAAAATTTCCAAGGAAGATTTAAAAAAATAGATTAGATAGTCTAGCTTTGTGAAATGATTTGGGAAGCATTATTGTAGGAGACAAAGACATTCTCAGTGATGGAACCTAAATAATATTTTAGTAATATTCTTTCCAGTCCTCAGTCAGCTTTGGAAAGAAGATTTCAATATCTGCCATAGACCCCAAAACTTCTCAACTAAGTTTTTACACTTGATGACGACTTTCACTTTCTGAAGTTTAGGAAGATTATTTTGATGGAATACTGATATTAATTCAGTCTCAGATATTAAAATTAAAAAGAAAATTCTTGCTCTCAGATCCCTCAGTACCTGTACAGGTCAGAATTAGGCATTACTGAAATCTGTCTCCTCTATTATAATCTCCCAGCAGTTACCTCCTTTGGGGCACCCATCATCTGCCTTGTACCATAGTTATCTAGGCATATACTAGGTGATTTGTCATATGAGTACAAAGATAAAGATTTTTTTTCATGACTGAACTCCTAAGTGCCCTAACATAGTATGTGGACACTTGCAGTCAGTCAAAGAATGTGAGATAAATTGACTGAAACTCTGGCTTCAATTGTAGGAGACAGTGGCCTGTATATTGAAATTTGGAAGCTTGTCAATTTGTCTGATATTTACACACACACAAATTTCCAGGACTGCTCTATCTTAAATCCTGACACTTGAAACAAATTATTTATAAACAGCTAAGACAAAATTTCAGTTGAACATGTAACTGGTACATATGGGACAGATTAGCACAGATTTGCAGATCAAATGGGTTGAGAATCAGTGTGTAAGGCCCTTGATGTGGGGTGGGGGGTGCCGCAAGAACAAGTGCATAGTGATAGGGAAGGGTCTGGAACATGGGTCTTTGGCTAGAAAGTGCAGCTCTGAGAAAGATGTCTCACCGTGAAACACTGGACAGCCCAAGGACAGCTTGAGGGGAAAGGGCAAGCAGGGAAGGAGGCTGACAAAGAAAACCAAGCGGGACATGGGATTGGGGCCAAAGGTAAGCTTAAACCACTTCTCAGAATGCCCCAAAGCACAACTAGCTCTTAGGATGTCCATGCTGTATTTTATTAAAGATCAGCCAAACCTTTCTCTGAGGAATCATGTCCAGTCATTTTAATTCTTCTAGACACCCACCACCTTTCCTTTCCCCTCATCAAAATCACACCTTGTCGAAAGCAAAGCCAGATGTCATGGTGGCAGTCGAAAAATCAATCCCCTTCCACACCAAGCCTTAAACGGTTTTCAGGCAGGGAACCATTTCTACACTTTGCTTGAAATATTTGCCTGAGTGAAGGTAAGACCTTTTTTGGTAGTTACATTTTCTTTTCTACATCACCAGGATCATGAAGTAGTCATTGGAATCTACCAAATTTGATTTTAAATCTCTGGCTAAGAAATCTCAACTTCCATAAAAGATCTGATCTTTATATTTAAAAAAGGGAGTGGGGAAGGGGTTTACATGCAGCTGAATTGCAATCCACTTGAGAGTAGCACTGAAGCATGTAATTGATCAGAAAGGGATGAGGATTTGACAGAGATCAGTGGTGAAGGTCTACCTGCCTCAACCCCAGAAGCTTCTCAATGGGGTAATTAATACCTAAAGACGCTGACTAAGTGGATCTGATTTCATCCAGCACTGCCTTGCCTTCTTGCACTGCTGTAGGTGTCCTCTTTGAAAGGTGCCACAGTGGGGTGGAGTTTGGAATAATATGTCCAACTGTCATGCCTCTTTGAAGTAGCACATGTACCCGGGAGTAAAAGGAGATTAACCACAAATGGTTAGGAGAACTTATCAGAAAATATGGCAGATAAATATGCATTTTGGGGGTCATTTTGGATTCTTTTTTTTGGTTATCGCAGCCATTACTTCAAAAATTGACAACTACATATTTAAGTAGACATATGCTTTCCATCAAAACCAGCTAGAGATTGCATGGATTTAAATATCATTTAAAGAAGGTTTTAAAGCAGTATTGACCTAGCATTTTATCTTAAGCATTACAAAAGTGTATAGTGGTAATCAATAATACTAAAGTAATGCTTGATAGATCAAAATGGCCACATTTTATGTAATTATACCCCTTGAGGTCCATTCTTATTATGCAACAACAACAGAATGCCAGGGATTCCATCCAAAATTTTCTATTCTCCTGTAGCTAATTCTAGAACAACAACCAGTAGCTGCAACTTGACTTTAACATTTAGTATTATGCCCTGTAGTTCACAACTATATTTAAAATACTATTTGAGGGAAACAGAAAATTAATATCTAATTTACTTTTTTAAAAAAATTTGTTTTAAGAGGAAGAAATTGTGTTAATTTTCCAGCCACTTTAAAATTCATAATTTCAAATTCTGAATTATAAAGTACATAATGGCTAACTTTAAATAATCACGACTTGAAGAATCAATGAAGAAATTGCTGCTCCCTTAGAGAAAAACCAACCTTCTGACAAAAATAAAAGTTTAGCTCAGTCCATTTTACTGTATCTGCATTTTGCCTGGCCACAAATTCTACCTCGGTGTCAATCCACAGATTCCAGTACACTGTAAAATTCCTTCTATTGCTCCGTTCTTCCCCTAAACTGCTGTTCTGATACTGCTGATCTAGCTGCAAAATATGCACTCTAGTATAGTAGCTATTAAGTACAAATTTATCTCCCCATGCATTACTCCAGAAAGGTATAGCATTTGCAGCACTAAACACTGCCTTCTGAGTGTAATCAAAGAACCAAGAACAGTGTTTCCCATTTAGAGAGCTGTGCAACCATCAAAACCAGCTAGAGATTGCATAACATTTCAACAGTTTTTCCAGCGCTATGTCATTCATGCTTTTAAATAGCTAAGATGTTTTTAAAATATATTTTTAAGATTTGATAAGCGCTTGTATACAGAGTTTTAGAAAAGAGAAAAAGGAAAAGGACCTCGTCGATGTGAAGTTAGGCTTTAGGCAGATACTTTATTGCTTTGCTGTAGCTTAGTGCCAGAATTCCCAAGTTAAGGATGAAGGAGAGAAACTGTTGTTCCTGACAGCCCTGCGGCCACCTGTGCTATAGCATTACTTACCTAAAGATGGGTCTTTGGAGATGTTTCTTCCTGATAGTGACATAGTCATCCATTTAAAGGTGAAGGTTTAACTTCTTCCTGGAAACCACTCCAGAAAATCCAGGGAGGGAATGTGGGAGCTGATCCTGATCTATTGTGCTGCAAGGAGCCCAGAAGGAAAAAGGAGTTTCCTCTTTCTCTTTTTGGGTGCTGGGAGAAAACTTCCCTGCTCTCTGCCAGCTGAGCAGTGTGTCCATAGAGGCCACATAAGATAGGCACGTTGGGGCACTCCCCCCACAGAGCAGGGTGTGCAGAACCACCAGGAGTCACGTTGCTCCAGGCAGGAAATGTGCACGGGACCCTCGGAAACAGAGCAGAACACACGGAAAACTGCCTACCCCAAGTGTCACCCAGGTAGGAGCTCCCTAAGTGATTGCAGCCATGAGAGCACTCTTTCCACATGCTGGTCAAGCTTGGAAAGGCTAAGTCCCTCCCTGTCTTTAAAATACGCTGCTCTGAAGCTCAACTTTTTTTCTTCAAAATAAAAGTTGTACAGCTGGCTCAGCAGTCCCATGTGAGTATCCTCTGAAAGTTTGTTCTGTTGAAACAAGAACAGTATACAAATTAATGAAGAAAGATGGGCTCAGGCTGCATGGCTGGCTGTGCTTCAAGAGATTATAATTATTTTACAATCTGGCTTTTATTCACGTTGGATGAAGTGTGGAGACGACTCATCATTTCTGGCACTCATAACCTAATAACCTACACTTGGCTGAAGTTGAAGATGCCATTTCAACTGATAGAAGCCCATGTGAAGCTGGCCAGAGCTACAAAAGTTAGAAAAACAAAAATTGCTCAATCCTTTTGACGGCATTGTACCCAGATGTCTGTACCCAAATTTGTTTTCCAACTAGGAGGGACACTGCAAAAAAAGAGAAGAAAATGCACATGCACACACACACACAACACACTATTTTTAAAAGCCTCCACACACACATACCCCAAATGTCTGGTATGCCTAAGGTTTTTTTTATATTATACGATCGAATTTTTACTTACAGTAATAAAAAGACAAGCAGGTATGAAAGAGATTGTGAGTGGCTGAAAAATAGATGACATTAAAAATAGTGTAAGACTTAGACTTACACTGCAGAAACTCTTCTAGTTACAGATAAGACTTTCCTGTATCTGAATCACTAACAAAATATCTATTCAATCGATACTGTCAGGATTCATCACAAAGCATTAAAATATGTTTAAAATATACATGTAATGATTTCATAAGATGAGAAAATCTAACATACATGCCCTTAGTTTAATAACCCATAAAAATGAGGCTCAAATGACGCAGAGTGAGATAAGATCTCTGTGGTTGGCTATCTGTAGTGCTTAGCACTCCTCAAATATTTCCACAGGAGCAAAAACATCTTTTTATTTTTCTCCTGTAAGGGAGATAATGAAGAAAAGGGAAATGAAATGGAAATCACTAATTTCATTGAGCAGTTTTCTAATCCACACAAGGAAATGGATGGTGTATGAGAGCATTGAACTAAAAATAAAAGTAAATGGGTTCTAGACCTACTTCTATCATGTACATGCCGGACCATTGTGGACAAATTTCTTGACCTTTTTGAACCCCAGTTTATTTGTCTGTAAAATGAGGTTATAATTGAACTCTAAGTTTCTTTCTAGCTTTAAGACACAATGGTGCTATTTCTAAATATGATTAGTCTGCTTCTTACAAAGAAACTACCACAGAAGTTGTGATGCCTGATACTCCAGAAACTACACATTATTTACAGTTATAAATAAACAGGAAGTCATAAAGAAAAAGAAGATTTTATATTAAATACAAAAATATTTAATGTAGATATTACATATTTATATAATGACCTCTAAAACAATGATCCCTTCACCACTAATAGACTTCCAATCACAAATTCACATGTGCAACAGAACAGTTAAATATGGAGACTAACTACATACAAGCCGATGTGCAGACATTTAGGGTGGATGCTTTATTATAATCATATACTTTGGCTTTCTTTGCATATAGGAAGGTACATAAATAATAACACATTGCACAAGTTTCTGGAAGGAATTTTGCATTTGTGGGTATTACTCAACTTCTGTAGTTATGGTTTGCCTATATTACTACTGATTCAACATAATTACTCCTAAGGAACAATCCAATGGAATAAGTCCATCAAACTTTTAAAAATAAATTTTATTTTGTCTACTTTTGAATTAGAAAAGGAAGATTTCTCCATGAACACAATGGAAGGAAATCAACACAAATGCCCCACATATTTATATAGCCAAAGTGCAGTTCAAATGACAAGCATTTAAATATACACTCTAATTGAGTCTCAAAGGCTTGATTATAAACTACAGAACCTGAAAGCTGTTAACTTAATCATAGAAAATCCACAGCATCTTTACTTGCATTAGGTTTACTTTTTTTCCTCTTAAATGACTGATGTAGACATTTTAAATTCCCATTTAAAGCAAGCACTTTATTTAAAACCAGTCTTACAACCTAAAAAACTGAGAATATAACATTAAATTATTCACTTGACAAAGAGAAAAAAATATGTATTGCTTAAATGTTTTCCCTAACTTTTTCTCAAAGAGTATGTAAAATTAATTTTGGGGCAAAATTTGCCTTATTCGTTTATTTAATTTAAACAAGTAATGAATAATAGGAAAAAACCTCCCCACCGTTGCATAAATTAGAAAAATACATTCCTTAGATTAATACAACTGTACTGTGCTAAGCATGAAAATTTATTGCTGGTCAACACTACTCTCCTATAAAATAAACAATTTATTATAAATAATTTTTCAGGGGTGGGGACAGTCAGAAAATGGTATGTAATCATTCCTGTTATGGTACCCTCTCAGCAGGACTTTGCCCACTTTCACCTGTATTCACACCACCCCCTCCTCCACTCAGCACTGTGTTAAAGTCTGACCTAAGAACACAATAAAGATTTGTTAGACTGATTTGTTAATCCACTTGGCTGAAATATGTCAACATGTCATCCTAATTCACTCATTTCCTGTGATGAAATGTCTGGATCAGCTCACATGACTTCAACCAAATGGATATGATGAGTGTCATGGTGTTTTGTGTTAAGCATTATTGAAAACAGGTAAGTTTTCTTTTTCCTGTTTTTTTTTTTTTTCCACAGTAATAATCTGTTCTCTGGTTCTGCTTATAATATAGAAGTGCCAAAACATGGAATGGATGAAAGACCATGTGACCTTATGCCAGCCCAAGCACTGAAAATGAATTTATCTGCAGATTATCACCTTGCCACCAAAGTCCAGTAAAAAATCAGTCTGAGATGAGGTATGTTTTTTTTGTTGTTTTTTTAAAGATTTATTTTTATTTATTTACTTTATCCATTTTAAACCCCCTTCCCCCACCCCACCCCCATTTGCTGTTTTTGTGTCCATTCGCTGGGCAATTCTCTGTGTCTGTTTCCTGCCCTCTCTTCTCATCCTTCTCCTCCTGTCTTCACCAGGATTCAATCCCGGGGACCTCTGATGTGGGAGAGAGGTGTTCTGCCACCTGCACCACCTCAGTTCCTGGTTTTCTGGCATGTCTCATCTTGGCTCTCCCTTGAGCCTCTTTCCTGTTACATCATCATCTTGCTGTGTGGCTCAGCAGGCCCTGGCACGCCTGTGTGCCTTCTATATTTTTCTTTATTTTACCAGGAGGTCCCGGAGATCGAACCCAGTTCCCTCCATATGGGAGATGGACACCCTACGATTTGAGCCACATCTGCCCCCCGTATGTGTTATCTTTTTAACACAAGATCCAGAGTAATATGTGTAAGCACATTTCAAATTCAGTGGAAGAGGGGGAAGGAAATGCAAGAAAGGGTTGGATGTCATTTAAGTCATCATTATATACATACCTCATATTATTTTAAATAATAAAAAAGAACTGCTTCTTTCAGTGCTGTCTGTCCACTGTCCACCAAGGCTAGAGCTAGCCCTACCTAAGATTAGAGTAGTTCATACAGCTGAACTCCAGTTCAGTTTTTCTCAGTCTTTTTTCTGATGTATCACACATGAAAGATGAAATGTAGACATGTGCTATTCTCCCAGAAAAGCACCTAGACCTCGACAAAACCAAGATAAAGTGAAAAAATGTGCATTAAATGCAGGCACCATCATACTTTTCACTTGTCATGGCTATAAATATTGCTTTAGTAAAGTGGAGTGCCACTTGGTCAACTGCCACCATGAGATAAATGGCAGGGTGTGAACTATTCCTGATGGACTGACCACAACTCTGCTCCTTTTCCATAGGGGTGGGAGTGTGAGGGTAAGGTGGGGGAAAGAATTGCATGTGAGTGCGTGAGAGAGGCAACATTTTAGACATAATTTAAATCTGATTTAGCCTTTCAAGGTACATCATTCACAATTTCAGCATTTTACCCATTTCTTATAACAGAGTTCTTGCTACAACTTTCACAACTGATTAAGATGCTTAACATATTAATAGAAGGTAGAGCTAATATTTGAACCCAGATGTCTCACTTCTGAGTGTAAGCTTTTACCACCTAATGGATAGGTTGCCATCTTGGTGTTTACTATTTGAACACCCCACTCAAATATCATTACATTGCTCATTACGTTCCTAGTACTTAGAAGAGCCAGACCTTGAAACTCTTCCAAAGGGCCTCCTGACATCAAGGTGAATTTAACAAGCTAATTGATTAATATTTTCTACTAAGATCCAAATGAAAGCTCTGTTCCTAGTCTAACATCAAGGAACATACATTTAAATCCCAGCTCTAGCCTGGATTTTCTCTTCAACTTCTTGCACATCAGTTTCCTTATCAGTCAAACTAAGAGGTCAGGCCAAATGACTTCTAAAATCCTTTCCAGCTCTGAAATTCTGTGACTCTATGACTGACCTATGCTAAAATGTCAAGTTATTTAAATTTAGTGTCCAATGAAGAATAAACTCTGAAGTCATTTTCAGCTTTTAACTACAACAAGGTCATATGTACCACCAGAATACTTTTCATCCCCATTGTTGCATGATTAAAAGTTAAAACATACCAGTACTCAGATGTGAAAATAAATTGTAGCATCTTTACTTTTCATATTAACCTGTTCTTCTTTTTCCTTATAGCTTCAACTTAGAGCTATCTTCACTAGAATGTAATTTCCAGGTGGGTAGGGATTAGCATCTACTATTTATTCCCTGGGCAGGGTATATAGGAGACACTCAATGGTTATTTATTGAATGAGTGAATACATGAATAAAGTGGTGGTTAATGCTATCTTATCATATTCTTACATAGTCTCATTCTGGTAAAAGCTCAGTCTTTCATAATTCCTCCTGCCTACTGTTTTTCTTCAAGGAGGCATCTGGGTTTATAGGCAGGTGGCCTTCCATGACCTTGTGGTGGCAGGACAGAGGTGACCTCAGACCCAAACCTGCAGGAGCCTCTGTCTCTGCAACATTGCTTCCTGTCCATCTGGTCACTTGGCTTCCAGAAGATATCTACACTGAAATCTTTTATTGATCTGTTCAGTTGGCTCAGTCTGGGAACCATGGTCACCCCCCTGCTGGTTCAACCCAATCTCAGCCTTTGCTGACACTGTAGGGCCCTCTATATCTCAGCCACAGCTTCTGTCTAGATTTCTACACCAAGGCTGTCAACCAATGGCCTCTGTGTAGGATTCCCTGACCCCTTGCCATGGTGAGCCATGGTGGGCTCATGGCAAATCCACTGACCCCAGCTCAGCTGACTTCTGCATTCCTCAATAGGGCAGGTAGGACTTTGTGAGCCCTCCAGCATACCTAGACACCAAGGGCAGCTTGGGATCGGCCACACCACATCATCATTTTTTACTCTCTGATAGCTATCTCACTAACTCATGGCAAAACCCTCACTGAAGGCTTTCTCCTTCAACCAAACATGCTCCCCACTCTGGATTTGCAACACTGAGATAAAAGGTCAAAACACTTTATCTGATGACTTGTATCAGACACCTTTTTTCTCTGCTTATTCACACCTAACAGGCCAGAAGAGGTATGCTTTTTCCATATCACATGGGAGAAAAATCTTTTATGTCCTGAGTTCCCTCTATCTAACACATTTAATTTGGTACAGAGCGGTAACGATGCATGGTTCAAGTCCATGAGCTTGGATCATGCATGTTAGTTATAGCTTAAGGAATTTGGGAACCCCTTTTTGGAATAAACATAAACAAAGCTTGGCTTTCAGGACTATTGTCTTACTTGGGGCTCAAAAGTTCCATTAAGATATTCAAAGCTAGGTTTCTTATTTCTCTTTGTTTTCATTTATACTAACATTATTCCCCCTCCCCACCCCTTCATGAGGCAGATGCATGGATGGTTCTGGCTGACTGGGAAAAGGTCATATCATTGAAATGGAAGAGAGAAAAGCACATGCTCGCCATTCCCTCAAGAAGCTTTCTCTTTCATTCATTTCAATGGGTGCCCAGTGAGTACACTATACCATGATATTAAACTTCTGCCTGTTCTGGCCCTCACTTACCTGCACCCCCTATCTCACAACACTGACCTTTGGTTCACCAGCCACATGACCTTCTGTTCCTTAAGCACCCCACATTTTTCCTGCCTCTTCTGTACACATTGCTCCCTCATTCTGAAATGCTCTTCCTCCTGCTCAAGGCTCAAGTTTCAGTCGCAGGCTCACCTCCTCAGATAGGTAACCCCTGTGACCACACCGTTGGAATTTCACATACCTACAGCATTGCCTTTGCTTCCTTCATTGTTTAGTTGATAATCCGTGTAATTATTTGTCCACTTATTCATTTGTTCAATGAATGATTTAATATGTTCTGCAGGATCCAGTAACTGAGGAAAAGATCAGAAACATACAACTGTTCCTGTATACCTTAAAAATAAAACTTGTCGACTTATATAGAAAACATATTTTCCTCTATGAATGACTATGAGAACTTGAAAATAGAGCATCACTGACCTCCTGCAATACTTCGAAACATTTTCTAGTACTTATGTATGTGTTTCGTGTTGAAATATTTGTCGCTACACATCTTTTAATTAGGAATGCTACATATCTGAGAATATATACAAGGGGAATATAATATTAAAATTGACAATACAACTGAGAATCATTTTGAAAATGGTACTCAACTTGACCCAAAATGTCTTCTACCTTAGGAGGAAAAAGCAGATTTTATGGAGTTAATAATTTTAAACTGGATTCTCTTGACTGATATGTGAGACAAAGTTCATTCGCCACTTAGTCCATAATAAAATACATCAGAATTATTTTCTTAAACTAATTAGTAAGGAAGGCCAGGTTTATAGCTTCAAGAGACAAGGAAACGCCATCCCCTAAATTGGTTAGCTCCCAGCCTTGCACATCTGTTAGAGCAGAGCCTCTCTGATTCACAAAGTGGAAGAAATTCCTGTTTGTCATTGAAGTGTAGAAGCAGGTCAGTTAAAGTTTGATTGGCTCCAATTAGCACTCCCACAAGTTCTAACAGGCTTTAGTGCTGGCAGTCAAACAACTTCCTTTGAATGAGTGTGATATTCTGTGAAAACATCAACAACAACAACAAAGGAAATCATTTAAAACAGACTCTCATAGCCAAACACCCACTGCTCAGTGTGGAATCAAGCAGCATATAAATCTACTATAAAAGAAATATCTTTTGCATGGTGGGTAGTTAAATGAACGTTACAAAAAGAAGCCTCTTTAATATAAGATTCCCTTTTGAGTCAGAGGACTTAAGAAAGAGATTGCTGTACCGGGGCTTGAAGGATGAATATTCAGCAGCAGGCTAGGAGGAAGGGCAAGCTGTGTTTCATCACACTTAAGTATCATACAACAGCACATGTTGTGGAGGACACAGTGTGAAGGAGCCAGTGTTTGTGGTTCATGCATGTTAGCCTACAGAGATATAGAGGCTCACACCATCTCATAAAATGAAAGGTTATAACCAGGGAAATAATCGACGTGATATCGCAGTTTAAGAACATGTGATTCAGACATTCCCATTACGTGCCAAAAATATTCTTATCTGCTATTCCTTAATCATTGAAAAGTTGTCAAAAGGTAGCTGTGTGCTGAGAGTCATTCAATTTTTCTGCACCTCTGAAATTTGTCACTAAATCATTAAATTAGTTTCAGTACTGAGTGATCATTACCAGCTTTCCTCCAAATTTCAAGCTTGGTTTCAAGTCGACTCTAAATTCAATTAATGTTTTTTTAAGTCTGTCTTAAGCTTCCAGGAATGCCATGAATAAATGTGCAAAAGTACCACCAAGAAATGAATTGAATCAATGTCAGTAAATGGAAAATTCCTAAATACTAACCTATTGACTTCTCCAAGCTTTTAGAATTAAACAGCAATAGAGATAATCATGACTCATACTGACTTTGAATAAATAGAAGCAGTTACTGAGTTTGCCAACCTTCTTGTGGTATGGTCTGTGTAAATAATCCAAACATATAGAAATAGGTCACTACCCCTATTATCTTTCTAAAACAAAAATGAATAACCGGCAGAGAGAATAAATACAGATCATATATATTTGTACCCTTGGATTCATTTGCTCCTCAAAAATTCATTCCAGCTTCAGATTCTCTCTTTACTTCTGATCTTTCTCCTATTCATGCCCATTTTAACAATCTATCATTCCCAACCACACTCCTGGAAATATTTATTTTCATATCAATGCATCATGCCTATTTATTGTTCTGACATGCCATAGTTACCATAATTTATTTGTACATTTAGTTTAATTAAACTCTAAATTCATATTCCATATAGGAGTTAAACTGGACAGTGATTATATTTCCCAAGCTCAACATTGGAAACGTCTACTGTGTCATCTGATGTATGGTCCAATGCCAGGATAGAATATTGGAAATCAAGCCTATCTTAGATATTCAGCATCTTTATTGTTTATCATTATGTACCTTAATCCTGCTCTTAGGTCTTGAAAATGTCAATTTTCCCTCATCTGCTGTTTTCACCATCTGACCCTAAGGAAAGTGTGAGATGTGAAGAGAGTTTACCAATCACTTACTAGGTGTCAGACATTGTACTTTATAAGTGCATTATTTCAGCTAATCCTACATAACATGCCTAGAAGGTAGAATCTCTTACTTCCATTTCAGACTCAAGGAAACTGAAGTTCAGAAAAGTTACATAATTTGCCAGACTGTACTGTAACTCATATTTTATAGTAATAGGACTTGAATCCATTTGTATCTGATGTCCTTTCTAATAAATCACACTGCTTTTCAAAATTTGTGTTCTTAGCTTCAAAGAAAAAGGAATCTTGGCCAACTACATCTTTAAAATGAGAATTTTCTGACATTTGAATTAGGTTGAATTCTAGCAGCAATTCAGACTTGATTTCATCAGAGACACATTACACATAGTTTGGCTTGACTCATTCTCACAATATAACCCTCACATGCATAGATTTATATAAATATATAGATAGACTTAGATATAGAAATAAAAATCAGTGAATCAAGAAAAGCAGAAGACTATCTGGAGGCTTTAAAGTCTAAATTTGACCACTTGCTTCTTGTACAATCTTCACAGAATGAAAGTTGGATAAACAAACAAAAGCTTTTGGTAAAAACATCACTGAGAAACTCTAGGGAAAAATGTCAAGTCAGATGAAATTGTGGTTCTATCCCCAACAGACAGAATAGCTCTCGCATGGAGAATAAAGGAGAAAGACACTGAGGTGCATTACTTTAATGTACTTCTCTCTTTAAAACCATGCCCACACCAACCCAAATCATAAAAATATTACTTAATTAATAAAATTCTCTGCCCTTTTCCAAAACCACAACATGAGATGGCTTCACCTTCACTAAAAAGGCTGGATTGGCTCCATTCATAGACTCAGAAAGCTCAGAGTTGCCGATGAGATCACCTATCCCTACGTTCCATGAAAAGTGTAATATTAATAACTGTTGAAATTTACTGAGCACATACTACGTACCAGGCATTGCTCAGTATTCTAGTAAGCGTATTATTACATTGAAATCTCCCAATGACAACATGTGATAGGAATTATCCCTATTTTAGAGATAGCCAATATTGTACACCTGGGACTGGCAAAGCAAGGATTTTAACCCGAGGCTGCCTTCATTCATAGTCCATGCTTTTAACTACCAGTGCATCCCACATGTGGGGGCATCTAATATGATTCACTTTGATTCTCTTTCTCTCTTCCTCACAAACATTTTGTATTTTCATCTTCCTTTGTTCTTTTGCTCCTGTTTCAGGAACATTTTCTTCCAATGGTGAGCTCCAAATATGACCTGTTACTTGAGTCTAACCTTCCTAAAATTGAGGAGATTCTGAACTCACTTTCCTCAGTTGTTCTACAAATACAGAATATTACTGCTGTTTTGAACATACACATTGTTTCAGTATAGGAGCTCATGGACAACTATTTTTGATCTTGAGGTAATGAGTTATTTCTTATAAACAGAATTATAAACTCCTGGAATCTGAAGGGACTTCCACAGTCAATTTATTCACTCTTCCAACCACTGTGGAATTCCTCTTGCTTATTATCTTAGAGAGGGTCAAATCTCCTTGAGCTGAAATGAGCATAATGAGCAAAAATAAATCTATTTTCCCTTTGATCTTCATTCCCAAGTACTTCTCATAATAAGAAAATATCATTTTGGTGAATGAAACTTGTGTTTAAAGATAAAGTTTTTCTCTTATACTAACTTCACTGCCTGGTATAAAATCAAAGAAA
Organism: Tolypeutes matacus; assembly: GCA_026826555.1. Lineage (NCBI taxonomy): Eukaryota > Metazoa > Chordata > Mammalia > Cingulata > Chlamyphoridae > Tolypeutes > Tolypeutes matacus. The sequence continues at coordinate 56,363,000 of JAKSZT010053929.1, read as the reverse complement.
CAATAATCCATTCCAATAATGGAGGAAAATCTGTGTCTGATGGGCTTACTGAGATATAATATGTTGATCTCTGATGTGTCCATTGCTAAGACATATTGGAAGGTAAATTCTTATTTTACATAAATATTTGCCTTATCTATGATTTCTAAAAGTAATACGGCTAACTCCACTGGTCAAAGTGATAAATACTATACCAGATATTAGGAGTACAATGATCATCAAGACACAGCTCCTGTTTCAAGGACCTCAAGTTTAGAAGGAAAAATATAATCTATTTAACAGTAATTTCAATACAATTCAATAAGTGCATTCATAAAAATAAATAAAGGCACAAAAGGAGCTCAGAAGTGAAAGAAAGGAAGACTTATAGAGGAAATTATGCTCCTTTAGCAAGGTTTAGCCAGTGATTAGAAGTTCACCAAAGGAGAAATGTTTACCAGAAAGACAAGGTGGAGAAAGACAGTCTATCAAAGGAAAGTGGAAAATATTATGGAGGTATGAAATATCATAGTATTCATAAAGTGAAGTATATCTTGGTATGACTTGAAGATAAAAGTGTGAGGGTAGTGACAGGAGATGAAACTTGAAAATTAGTCAGGGGCCAAATCATATATGCAATAGTGGGAAACAGACTAGAACATATAGGCAATGGGGAGCCATTGGCAGGTCCCACCAGGGGAATGGTACCTTCAAATTTGCAGTTTGGGAAGATTTCACTGATAAAAATGTGGAAGATAATTGTGAGGATTATAAATCTTGGTGCAGGCACCAAGAACAAAACTCTAAGAATTGAAGAGATGAGCAGAGAAGGATATCCAGTGAAGAACTCAGAGAGACTATAGAGTCAGGATGGAAAGTGTATTCTTCCATAATAGTGGAGGGGGTAATTTTGAGTCATTTAAATGGCAGAGTGAGCCATTCTAGGGTCCCATCCCCCCATAGAAATTTTAAACAATAAATAAATGCTTTCTCAGAGCTCCAGAAAACAGTTAAAGGTATGCAGTAACAGGGCAAGGCCAAATCAAGAAAAATGGCAACTTGAGATTTTGTGGTACCCTTGCTAGCCCCTCCCTTACTCCCTCAACAGCTCAGTGTGAAGCTGGCCTGCACTACCAGTGCAGATCCCTGATCCAGGTTCCAGAGGAAGCAGAGTAATGCTCCTGCATATACTGGGAGTCTGTATGTCTTTGCCAATCTGTCTGGTGGAAGCCTGAGGGACTGAACGAGGGTACTTATTTCAGGCTTACTGTCTCAGAACTTGCCTGTATATAGAAGGCAGCTAACAGAGATCTACAGAACACTGTAGGAGATCAGTCAAATTATAGCTGTTTGGGGCAAAGGTTTGCTAGTTGTGCAACATGCAGGGCAATGTCTGGAACAGTTAAGAAACAGTGTTTCTTAAGGAAGAGGGGAAATTTGGATATGTATAAATGGGAGAATTTCTAGGTCTACACATGCATAGCCATGGCAAGAGGGAAAGCAGGCACATGGGCCAATCTACAAATTTGAGAAAGGTAGTCTTCCTTCCTTCCTTCCTTCCTCCCTCCCTCCCTTCCTTCCTTTTTTTCTTTCTTTCTTAGCACCTAGCATTCAAATAAATTTCTGTCATATCACTAGCTAGATACAAATTTAAGGAACTGTCATCTTAGTGTCTAAATTTCAGAGATAACACATTAAAAAATCAAAATGTCCAGGTTGTAAAAAAAGATTATAAAATATAACAAAGAAACAGGAAACATGCAAAGGAACAGGATGGAGAACTAGAAATCATCAATGAAGAATATCAGAGCTTAGACATACCAGGCAAAGACTTTTAAAAAATGGCCCTAAACATGCCCAAAGAGCTAAAGGAAAACATGCACAAAGAACTAAAGGAAATCATGAAAGCAATAGAAAACACAGATATAATATCAATAGAGAGATGTAAATTATAAAAAAGGAACCAAAGCTGAGGACCACAGTAACAGAAACAGAAAATTCCCTAAAGGATTCAACAGCAGATTGGAACTGACAGAATCAGTGAACTTGGAGATAAGAAAATTGAAATCATCTAGTCAGGGAGCAGAAAGAAGAAAGAATGAAGAAAGTGAAGTGAGGCTGAGGCATCTGTGAGATACCATAAAACATATCAATATATACATTGTAAGAGTACCAAATAGAGAAACAAGAGACAAAGGAGCAGAAAGGCTATCCAAAGAAATAATGGCTGAAGACTTCCCCAATGTAATGAAAGACATGAATATGTGCATCTAAGAAGCACAACAAATTCCATAGAGGATAAACCCAAATAGATCCACACCAAGACATATGATAATCAAGTCGTCAAATGCCAAATAAAAAGGGAGAAATCTGAAAGCTGCAAGAGAGAGGCAGTGTATCAGGTACAAAGTTGCTCAATAAGAACAAATGCCAATTTCTCACAGGAAGTCATGGAGGCAAGAAGGCAATAGGATGACATGATTAAAGTGATGAAAGCAAAAAATTGCCAAGCAAGAATTCTATATCTGGCAAAATTGCCTTGCAAAAATGAGGGAGAGGGGAGAGAGAAAGACATTCCCTGATAAACAAAAGCTGAGGAAGTTCATCATCACTAGACTGGCACTAGAAGAAATGCTCAAGAAAGTTCTTCAGGCTGAAAGGAAAAAACACAAGCTGATAGATCAAAGTCAAATGAAAAAAATAAAGATATCAGGTAAAGGTAATGACATGCATAAGTATAAATGTCAGTACTATATTTTTGGCTTTTAACCCCACTTTACACTTTCTACAGGACCTAAAATGAAAATGCATAAAAAATAATGAAAAATCAATAGTCTTGTACTTAAAATTTATAAATATGTTAATTGTGGCAAGACCTACATAAAAGTGGGGGAATGGAGGGGTACAGGATCATGTTTGTATGCTACTGAAGTTAAGTTGGTATCAAGCAACATGAGATTATTATAGATTTAGGATGTTAAATTCAAGCCCCTTGTTAACAACAAAAGGAATATTGGAAAAATATGCCCAGAAAGAAATGAGAAGGATTGCTAAAGTGTTTACTACAAAAATGGGCAAAAGACTTGAATGGACATTTCTTCGAAGAAGATGTTAAGATGGCCCATGCACACATGAAAAGTGCTTGATATCACTGGCCATTGGGAAGATGCAGATCAAGGCCATGGTGAGATGCTACCTCACAACTACTGTGTCTTAGTTTGCCACAAGACTCCCGATGCAAAGTACCAGAAATATATTGGCTCTTATAAAGGGGATTTATTTGGAGTTTATAGTTCCAAGGCTATGAAATGTCCAAATTTAGGCATCAGCAGAGATGCTTTTTCACCAAAGTCAGCTACTGTTGATCCTGGTGTCCTGCTACATGGTGATCAGGCATATGGCAGGGCTCATCTCCTCAGCCTTGATGTGCTCTTTGGGTCCAGCCCCTTGGGCCTTTTACCATGCCTCTGTGCTCTGCAGGTTCCAGACTCCAGAACCTCTCTCAGCCTCTTGGGGCTTCTCTGACTTTCTTCAGCTGTAGGCAAACCTAGAGTCCTCTCTCTTTCATGGAAGAATTCATATGGCAGCTTCCTCTCTCTCTCTCTCTCTCTCTCTCTCTCTCTCT